>OY726524.1:67803930-68403930 GCA_963383655.1 Bathymodiolus septemdierum | reverse complement strand
CGAGAACAAGTTACATAGCTACAAGTTTTCAGCTATATCACGACGAGAACAAGTTACATAGCTACAAGTTTGCAGCTATATCATGACGAGAACAAGTTACATAGCTACAAGTTTTCAGCTATATCATGACGAGAACAAGTTACATAGCTACAGGTTTTCAGCTATATCATGACGAGAACAAGTTACATAGCTACAAGGTTTCAGCTATGTCATGACGAGAACAAGTTACATAGCTACAAGTTTTCAGCTATATCATGACGAGAACAAGTTACATAGCTACAAGTGTTCAGCTATATCATGACGAGAACAAGTTACATAGCTACAAATTTTCAGCTATATCATGACGAGAACAAGTTACATAGCTACAAGTTTTCAGCTATATCATGACGAGAGCAAGTTACATAGCTACAAATTTTCAGCTATATCATGACGAGAACAAGTTACATAGCTACAAGTTTTCAGCTATGTCATGACGAGAACAAGTTACATAGCTACAGGTTTTCAGCTATATCATGACGAGAACAAGTTACATAGCTACAAGTTTTCAGCTATATCATGACGAGAACAAGTTACATAGCTACAAGTTTTCAGCTATATCATGACGAGAACAAGTTACATAGCTACACGTTTTCAGCTATATCATGACGAGAACAAGTTACATAGCTACAAGTTTTCAGCTATATCATGACGAGGACAAGTTACATAGCTACAAGTTTTCAGCTATGTCATGACGAGAACAAGTTACATACCAACAAGTTTGCAGCTATGTCATGACGAGAACAAGTTACATAGCTACAAGTGTTCAGCTATGTCATGACGAGAACAAGTTACATAGCTACAAGTTTTCAGCTATGTCATGACGAAAACAAGTTACATAGCTACAAGTTTTCAGCTATGTCATGACGAGAACAAGTTACCTAGCTACAAGTTTTCAGCTATATCATGACGAGAACAAGTTACATAGCTACAAGTTTTCAGCTATATCATGACGAGAACAAGTTACATAGCTACAAATTTTCAGCTATATCATGACGAGAACAAGTTACATAGCTACAAGTTTTCAGCTATATCATGACGAGAACAAGTTACATAGCTACACATTTTCAGCTATATCATGACGAGAACAAGTTGCATAGCTACAAGTTTTCAGCTATATCATGACGAGAACAAGTTACATAGCTACAAGTTTTCAGCTATATCATGACGAGAACAAGTTACATAGCTACAAGTTTTCAGCTATATCATGACGAGAACAAGTTACATAGCTACACGTTTGCAGCTATATCATGACGAGAACAAGTTACATAGCTACAAGTTTTCAGCTATATCATGACGAGAACAAGTTACATAGCTACAAGTTTTCAGCTATGTCATGACGAGAACAAGTTACATAGCTACAAGTTTTCAGCTATATCATGACGAGAACAAGTTACATAGCTACAAGTTTCGCTGAGATGACGATGCTGTATGTTTTGTACTAAAGCAACACTCTTGGTTGGGTTTTATAGTCGCGACGAGCTCACAGAAACAACAGTCGGTGGATAGACATGTCGCTCCACTCTGACACATTATCCTGATTCCAAGACCACTATTCTTTGCTGTTATACCATTATGCTAGTGCATAGCAGACAGACAGAAAATACAATTTCAAAGTCATTGGTTTGACTCGGCCTGATCTGGAAACCACGATTTATCGCACTCGATATGAGCACGCTAATAATTACACTACTACTATTGATAGGGTCTCAAGTAATTTACAAAGTGCATAGAAAATAATGTTTTCTAAAAATTAAAACGATTACCTCCAGCCTAAATATGTGCACTTTGAACTATCAAAAGGTATTTTACATATAAGCCTTAAACTGATAGGACATTACACGATTTTTACACAGGCCTGTAACTGAAATTAGTAATGACACAATAATATATAAATAATATCATCTTACCCGACTAATAATATCTGTATCAATATTGTCATAATGTTTTCTATATATCTGTCCAATTGTATCTGTTAATTCTTCAGGTAATTTGTTCTTTCCATCTGAAGCTATTTGTAGGTCGGATACCTATAAGTGTAAATTGGAATTCTTAGTGAAATTAAATGCTACAACTCGCTAACAGTCTAAGCACTTTTCAGAGACGTAGGAGTGGACCAGCCAAGCAATAAAAAGGGTCATTTGGGACCAATGCATGTATTTGTGGTCTTAAATCTCGTGTTTTCTGCATATTTTCTTTTCCCATGCTCCAATTTCAGTTGTCTCTCAAATATTATTGGTGGGGGTGCAAAACATAGTTTCCCCCCAGAAGCACTTGTCCCCTGTCCCCGGCTCCTATGCCCCTGGTTTCTTCTGGACCATCATCTTGTCATCAAAATGAAATAATTCCCACAATCAAATTCCCTGTAGCTCATATTGTAGATCATTTACTCTTTGGTGCAGAAATTCAAATGAGAAAAAACTAAGAACGTCTTCTTAAAGGCACACAGGCTGTCAGAATTGAATCTTTTGTTTATATTAAAAGTTGCCAATATTCGATGTTTTATACTAATAAAATGTTCTGAACAAAAATACAGCTTAAAAAATCTGTTATAATGTCGTAATTAGTGAAAAGAATTCGAATGTTTAGCATTGGGCGGGTCAACATTGAATTCTTTCCTGGATGGAAGAAAATCAAACAGCAACGTATTTCCTTCGTCCTAGGTTATTTCCGTATGATATTATGAAAAATTTCAACTACAATATATCTTTGTGGTTTTTTAAATCAAAGATTAGGTCTTATATTGGGAAACATTTTTTATTAAAATAACGGCCTGTGTGCCATTAAAGGTACAAAAATTAATATAAAAATGTAAAACAAAATGAACTATAATTATACAATGGCGTAAATTTAACAAATTGCAGTCCATCTTAACAGCTTGCATTTCGTCTTTCCCTTCCCATTTATGCTTCTCCTCATTTCAATCTAATTGAAATTAGATGTTTGTTGGATTTTTTGTTTGCAAAAAAAATCCCCAAAAATCAACAAACCTATAATTTTAATAAAATTGTCCTATTATTTTTTTTTTTTATTGCAGATTTATAAATCAAGATATCCAACTAAATACCTTGTCTGACACATTTGGATTTCTGATTTCTATAAAGAACCACCACCAATCATTCATGTATAGTACAATAGCTTCTGAATTTTTTTTTATAAAACATTTCTCCTATAAAAACTTGTGTTAAGACAGTGTCTCGTGGAGGTGGCCATCTAATAATTCCCACTGAAAAAAATGCCAATCTGCACAAGCCAAGGGTTACAATCCATCTTCTCTCCTGGATCGAAGCGGACCACAACCCCTGCAGATGAAGATGGAGTCGTTCAAATCAACCAATATCTCTTCTGGCCATTCGATAGGTCAGTTGAGTGAAAGGAGGCGGCTGACTTCATGATTTTGGTTGTTTGTTTTTGCTTTTTTTTTTTGTTTTTTTTTTGTTTTTTTTGTCTTGATTTTTCTTTGTTCTTTTTTCAAGTAATCTCCAAAAAAAAATTGACACAACAAACTTACAACAATTGTTGGTTTTCGGATAATTTCAGAAATTGTTGATTTCGAAGCATTTTGTATTTCTCTACAACTTTCGTAGGTTTTCTGAAAAAAAGAAAGATTATCTAGTAAATACACAATGGAAGTTCATATGTACACGGTCTGACTTTTAGTTCCCATATGTTACATATCTGACAAATACAAAATAAGTAATAGAGCATCGTATTTATAATTTAAATTTATTAAATTATTGATATTGATAACAGTATCAAGCATTAAACCGTTTAAAACATTCTCAATATGATTAAAATTAAAGTAGTGTTCCCCCTTTTCTGATAAACCGGTGACAATTTAAAGATCTAATTTTGATTAGATTGAATTGTTATTCATTCCCAAATCCAATGTTTGCCATATATACAATTTTCTACTACACTAATGGGGGACGACTACTTATTAAACATATTTCATTTATCAAAAATATCAGACAGAATGGATTGGACACAATCTATGCCGAGTTGCTTACCAATACAGTCTTTTCCATATTACAAAGATTTACAACACAATATTGTATAACCTTTGAAATGGATTCACCATTGTGACGAATATAAGTTACCAGTGTCGGATTTAGGGTAAATGATGCCCTGTGCTAGTTATGTTATGAGACCCCTTACTTGGGCCCTGAAGGAGGTAGACCCGGTAGGCCTACACATAACAGTGGAATCCACATAACAGTCGACCTGTAGTCAGTTAAGATGGTTGAACAATGTAGTTCTTATGCTTAAAACTGACTGGGGGCATTCTCAAAGCTAGACAGTGGTTCGAGTTTTCAAAATCAGCCCCAATTTGATAAGACGGGTTAGATACAATATGCACTCAACATAGATCAGAATTCAAACAAGAAGCTGACCATCGTAACTAACTGAGCTTAAATTTTAAATAACATTTATGAACTTTATTAATTTCTATGATGGTTCATATTTCTGAATTCTCAGTTCTGTTTAAAACTGCTTTTAAATAGAACCAGCATTCCTGACTGATAGTGTATGGCTTGGTTGGATTATAGTGTTTAACGCCACTTTCAACAATATTTCAGCTATATCATGCCGGTCAGTTTTATTGGTGGAGGAAACCAGAATACCCGGAGAAAACCACCGACATTTCGCAAGTAGCTGACAAACTTTATCACGTAATGTTGTATCGAGTACTGCTCGCCATGAACGGGGTTCGAACTCCCAACGTTAGTGGTGATAGACACTAATTGCACAGGAAGTTGAAACTCCAACTACCATACGACATGTACGATCACGACCACGACGGTCCCTTACTGACGGACATACATGTCTTTGGTGATTTAAAAAAATGAAATTTGTCTAAAATGTATTGATAGTATATAAAGATTTAAGAAATAATTCATGGCAGGCATAGAGTTGTGCAAATTTACACATGGGCTGGGTCTTTATATTCTAATTTTACCCCATTCGTGAACTGTATACACACGGCATTTGGTGGCTGTTCCATTTACCTAATTCAGAAATTTTGAATTGATTTTGAATTATTTGTATTTGAACGAGATATTTTAAAACAAAGATATGGATGTTAACATGAAAAACATATTTATTGTGTATTTTCCAACATAGATTCGATTGAACAATTCCTGTGTAAAAATATTTTAAAAAAAGTCGGGGTTCATTCGTTCATCATTTCGAGCGCTAACAAGATGGCGGAGCGGAGTTGTCAAACATAATATCGAACACTTGAACAGTTGTTAATAATCGACAATTATTGTTAGATATGAAATAAAAAAAATAAATGTCAATGGAAAAAAAAGCTTGTATTGTTGACATAAAAATAAATTTCGGAAAAAATACTTAAGACAGCCGTCTATCGACTTTGACTTCTGTAATTATATCGTCATCCTGTGACGTTGTTTACAAGGGACGCTGATTGACACAAGCTGGTTACTGATTTATTTTACGATTTTGTGAGCATTTTACTTGTTTGAGTAGCAAAATTCAAAATGCCATCAAATTGGAAAATATCAGTAACTTAATTACATCACCGTCTAGTTATCAATGTATACGTAGTCGTAGGAAAACAAGGTTAGTGCATTTTGTTATTCATGGCCGACACATATCAATGGAATGTATGTGTGCGTACTGGGGATCCCCAAATGTAAATTTTCAAAACAAATGATAAAAAAATACTTAGTTACAGAATATTTATTTAACTGAGGGGGAATTTTTATTTTAAGGACTTTAAAAATACGCTATATGCCGGTGTTTTGTTTGTTTACACTCAGTCGTCACGGTAATTTCACAGCGGGAGTCGCATGGAACAGCCAGATTTGTTGTGTACTGCACTTGCGCTCAATATTGAGTTGTTGAGTAATATCGTGTGTGCCGTTTTATAGACATCATATTAGAATGGCAAATAATATTCATTTACATTCAAGAAATATTTAATTTCAACAATAACAATGAACTGTCAAATATTTAATTCCCAAACCTGGAACTGGCCATTATTTTGACAGACGACAACATCAACGTTAAAGAAAAACGTATAATACATTGTAAATTGTACACTGTTAAAAGCGCTCAGGTGATCTCGTTTATACCTCGCCTATTTAAATGACGTAACATTGTTCTAAGCTCCGCCCATCAGCATAGTAATGACTCCAACAATAGTACTTTGCGAGTGCATAGTACAACGACGCTATTTATTCTTTGTAAAATTATGTTTCGATAATATCATGTCAATTATAATGAAAGTTTCTTACATGAAGAGTAATAATCAGGGATAATCTGCAATATGAAATGATTATCTCACTCCAAGTGCTAAATTGCTGGAATAACCTTCATCAGGTACGCTCCATGTCAAAAGCTTGGAAAGCCAAATAATATAATAGTCTTTAGGAGCAAGAAAACAAAAGATCCCAAACAGGGTGGCTAAAATATGTATATAATACATCTATCTATTTAGTCTACTGGCAAAACCTACCACAAGTAAGGAGCCGTCGTGACCGTGATATGATAGTCAGAGGCGTAGCTGCATATACGTTGTCACGCCATGGCGTACACATCGTCAGGTTATAAAATAATTAGGAAATAAAATTTAAAATGATAATATTTTTATTGCTACTTTTAACAGTCTAATTAAACGACAGGGTGAATCGGTTTGGGATGAGTTGTTTCAGTCAACACTTACCTTAGCCAAATCATTTGATATAGAGAATTCCAGGAGAGAAGTTGCCAGATGGCGAACCAGCTGGGCCATTACAAAACGTAATGATTTGTCAACACTTTGTACCAGGGCTTCCAAGAGAAATTTTGCAAGGCGGAACAATACCGGTACTGGTTTGGGGCCCGAGGACAGACTGAAACTTCTCTCAAAATTGTGGATTTGAGTTGAAAATACAAAAAAAATAATAATGAAAAAATCAAAATCAAATGTCAATGGGGCCCTTCAGAGATTCATGTGCCCTTTCTTGGCTCTCTGGGTCCCGTCCCGATGTACCGGCTCAACCCCCCTCTCATAGGCCCGCCTGTGTACCGCTTACTTCTCCAGCAGATGAGTTAAAATTGCAATCACTCAAAATAGATGGTTGCGGTCCGTCTTCCGTAATTAAAATCGTCAAAATGAAATACAACCGAATTAATATCAAAATGTGACTTGTTTCATCCTCATTTAAAATAAACATTGAAATTCTTTCCAACTAATACATTACGTACGCGATATTTAATTACAATACTATTTCACTCAGGTGTTCATTTTTTCCTGTTCCAGTTAAAGACCTATCAAACAGCATCATACAATTTACATGTAATGCAGTTAGTGCGTATTTAAATCACATAAGGATATTCCTGTTTTTCAAATGTTGGGGAGAGGGGGAGGGAATGATTTATCAAGTACATCAATCTGTCCTGTTTTCATGTTGGGCGGATGTCGCTATTGTACATTCGAAATATTAATTGCGAACCCCATGTCCGGAATCTAATTATTTTGCTGTTAATTAAAATAATATGCAACTGACAACAATCAAATTTAGGATTTATCAAGTACGATGTACATGCTACCTGTCTAGCAGTTCAGAGGAGATGTGGCTATACTGGTATTTCTTAAGACAATGGCAAGTTATAATCCAACTAGTTTAACCCCGTCACTGTTTACTAAGTCAGGAAAGTGAGCGGTCATGTATATGTGTGTTAGGGATATCGAATTTGCCTATTTCTACGATTTTTCTATTGAATTTTTGAAACTTTTCCGACAGTGTGAAATTATTTTTTTTCCCTTTTATTATAGGTTGTGAAAAAAGAATTATAATGATGTACCGGCAACAGGGCCTCCAAAAGAAATATTGCAAGGCGGAACAATACTGCTTTGGGGCCTGAGGGTAGACTGAAACTTCTCTAAAAATTGTGGATTTGAGTTGAAAATACCCAAAAAATAATGAACAAATCAAAATAAAACGTCAATTGTCAAGTCCATGGGGCACTTCAGAGATTCACGGGCCCTTTCTTGGCTCTCCGGGCCCCGTACCGATGCACCGGATGAATCCCCTCTCAAAGGCCCCATTTTGTACCACACTAGATTCTGTAAATCCAGTTCTCTATCCTTCTATAGATACAATATTATGTGTTTTGTTAAACATGCCAGCAGCAAGCGCTTCTGCTAAAATGTCATTTAGTGCACTGAAACGTTTGAAAACTTGTGTTAGTTCGGCTTTGAAGAATGACAGGCTATCTTCTCTGGGATTGATGCATATTCACCGAGATTTTGAAGTGGACTTGTACAAAGCAATGGAAGTGTTCGTATCTGCCAAGACACGAAGGGCAGATTTTTTACAATTTTAAGATGTTCTTGTCTATCAATCATTAAGATTGTGCTTGATTCTATGTTATATGAAACCCTGAAATGGCCCCAGGTCGCACCATTTTGCATCTCGTCAAAAATAATTATGGCGTGCACACTAATAAGCCTCATCTACGCCCCTGGTAGTTGTATTTACAACTACCTATGCAATCAGTGCCCATCACAACTAAAGTTGTGTGCTAAATCACGCTCATGGTGAGGTGTACTCGAACCAACAACATTATGTGATAAAGTTTGTCAGTGACTTGCGACAGGTCGGTGATTTTCTCCGGTCTCCTCCACTAATAAAACTAACCGCCACGATATAACTGAAATATTGTTGAAAGTGGCGTTAAACACCATAAACCACCTTACTGAATGATACTGGAAGGATGAAAAGAATGTCTAATAAGGTATAATCTACAATATGAAAACATTATCTCACTTCAATTTCGCAATATTCTGGAATAACTTTCATTAGGTATGGTCATTGTCAAAAGATTGAAAAACCAGATAATATAAAAGTCTGTGGAAGCAAGAAAACAACATAGTCTAAACAGGGTAGCTACAATATGTCTAGTCTACTGACAACACCTATCACAAGTCTAGAACAAAGGATTCTAAGAATTGTTTCCTCTATTTAGTCTACTGACAACACCTACCACAAGTATAAAACAAAGAATTATAAGTATTGTTCCTCTATCTAGTCTACTGACAACACCTACCACAAGTATAAAGCAAAGGATTCTAAGTATTGTTTCCCCTATCTAGTCTACTAACAACACCTACCACAAGTATAGAAAAAGGATTCTAAGTATTGTTTCCTCTATCTAGTCTACTAACAACACCTATCACAAGTATAGAACAAAGGATTCTAAGAATTGTTTCCTCTATCTAGTCTACCAACAACACCTATCACAAGTATAGAACAAAGGATTCTAAGTATTGTTTCCTCTATCTAGTCTACTGACAACACCTATCACAAGTATAGAACAAAGAATTATAAGTATTGTTCCTCTATCTAGTCTACTGACAACACCTACCACCAGTATAAAACAAAGAATTATAAGTATTGTTCCTCTATCTAGTCTACTGACAACACCTACCACAAGTATAAAACAAAGGATTCTAAGTATTGTTTCCCCTATCTAGTCTACTAACAACACCTACCACAAGTATAGAAAAAGGATTCTAAGTATTGTTTCCTCTATCTAGTCTACTAACAACACCTATCACAAGTATAGAACAAAGGATTCTAAGTATTGTTTCCCCTATCTATTCTACTAACAACACCTATCACAAGTATGGAACAAAGGATTCTAAGTATTGTTTCCTCTATCTAGTCTACTAACAACACCTATCACAAGTATAGAACAAAGGATTCTAAGAATTGTTTCCTCTATCTAGTCTACTGACAACACCTACCACAAGTATAAAACAAAGGATTCTAAGTATTGTTTCCTCTATCTAGTCTACTGACAACACCTACCACAAGTATAGAACAAAGGATTCTAAGAATTGTTTCCTCTATCTAGTCTACTGACAACACCTACCACAAGTATAGAACAAAGGATTCTAAGAATTGTTTCCTCTATCTAGTCTACTGACAACACCTACCACAAGTATAGAACAAAGGATTCTAAGAATTGTTTCCTCTATCTAGTCTACTGACAACATCTACCACAAGTATAGAACAAAGGATTCTAAGTATTGTTTCCCCTATCTATCTAGTCTACTGACAACACCTATCACAAATATAGAACAAAGGATTCTAAGAATTGTTTCCTCTATCTAGTCTACTGACAACACCTACCACAAGTATAGAACAAAGGATTCTAAGAATTGTTTCCTCTATCTAGTCTACTGACAACATCTACCACAAGTATAGAACAAAGGATTCTAAGTATTGTTTCCCCTATCTATCTAGTCTACTGACAACACCTACCACAAGTATAGAACAAAGGATTCTAAGTATTGTTTCCTTTATCTAGTCTACTAACAACACCTACCACAAGTATAGAACAAAGGATTCTAAGTATTGTTTCCTTTATCTAGTCTACTGACAACATCTACCACAAGTATAGAACAAAGGATTCTAAGTATTGTTTCCCCTATCTATCTAGTCTACTGACAACACCTATCACAAATATAGAACAAAGGATTCTAAGTATTGTTTCCTTTATCTAGTCTACTGACAACACCTACCACAAGTATAGAACAAAGGATTCTAAGTATTGTTTCCTCTATATAGTCTACTGACAACACCTACCACAAGTATAGAACAAAGGATTCTAAGTATTGTTTCCTTTATCTAGTCTACTGACAACACCTACCACAAGTATAGAACAAAGGATTCTAAGTATTGTTTCCTCTATCTAGTCTACTGACAACACCTATCACAAGTATAGAACAAAGGATTCTAAGTATTGTTTCCTCTATCTAGTCTACTGACAACACCTACCACAAGTATAGAACAAAGGATTCTAAGTATTGTTTCCGTTATCTAGTCTACTGACAACACCTACCACAAGTATAGAACAAAGGATTCTAAGTATTGTTTCCTCGTCATATTGTGTATTGTCTTCTAGTGATTCTTTAGCATCTATCCATTGTTGACTTTCTAAGGAGTTGTAGGACACTGCTATGTTGCTAGGTCGACATTTCTCAGACAAGTTTTCTACTTGTCTATTATCTAAACGTGGTAACGGCTTCACTGACCTCGTTACTCTACAAAGAAAACGGTATTAACAAAATTAACAATAAAGTTTCACAATCCACTTAATAGTATTGAACGTTTCAGTTCTACAATGACCATGCATTAGTTTTCGCATCGTATATAACACACAGCTGATCACGCTCAGATAACTCTCCACTCACGAGTGGACAATGCTCCAATTACTCCCCACTCATGAGTGGAGAACGCTCCGATTACTCTTGAGTGGAGAGTAATCGGAATGTGATCTTTTGTTTGTTTGTTTGTTTGTTTGTTTGTTTGGTTGATGGTGCTTAACGCCACTTTCAATAATATTTCAGCTATATCATGGCGGTCAGTTTTATTGGTGGAGGAAACCGGAGGACCCGGTGTAAACCACCGACCTTTTGCAAGTCACTGATCAACTTTATCACATAATGTTGTATACCTCGCCCTGATCGAGATTCGAACTCACAATATCAGTGGTGATAGGCACTGATTGCATAGATAGTTGTAAATCCAACTACCATAAGATCACGGCCACGACGGTCCCGGGAATGTGATCAGCTGTGTGTTTCGTAGAACATGTCTTTTCTTATACAACTGAATCAATACAAGTGCAATAAATGTAATGCCAAGTAAACCAGAAATTAATGGCGACATTCCTAATCATACTTCATAACGCCCATTTAATTTTGTTTGAGGGGATTTACCCTTAGATCACTGGGATTCTATAAAACTGTACATAGAAAAGAAAGAGTAGGCAAAATTAAAAACGTACATCCAAATATCATTTAAAGACGTAATCTGTTCACGTAAAATTCACCCCACAAAGCATATGTTTAGTACAATTTCACCCTCGGTGTTTTGTGGCGTCCATGTTGCTCATCTTTTTAGTTTTCTGTGTTGTGTTTTATGTTTGTTGTCTTCGTCCTGTGTCTTGTGTACCCAATGTTTCCATTGTCTCTGGACTGTCCATTCTTGATCACCCCTTCGGTTTTCTCTAACGTTTATTTAATATACATGTAGATGTGTTTCATGTCCTTTATAAATGTGCGTCACGATCTAGAAATACTGCTAATGTTGACGTTAAACACCAAATAATCAATCAATCTTTATAAACGAATATTTATATCATTTAAAATAATGATATCTTACCTTTGTTTGAGTGTATCGTTTTCAGTTTTAATACTTTTAACACTGTCTTCCATAAGTCGATATTCTTTAAGAACTGTTTCCATGGATTTCTGGGTTGCCTCTAATGCTACTTTAGAACTTTTATATTGATCTTGAACATTTGATGCTATAACTTCCATTTCTTTGACTGTCTTTTCTAATTTTGCTACCTTCGATCTCAAGGTTTCATTTTCGTGTCGAATTTTGTTCAATTCTGCCCCTGGTCCATGTTGGGTTTTGGTAGACTGACTACGGTCTTCTTTACAGAGCCCTTTTTGTTTTCTAAGTTCTTCATTCTCACGCTTTAGCTCGTCTAATTTAACCCAAAGTTGGCCCATTCCTCCACTAGACCTAGATTGACCAGATGCCCCACGGGCAGGGACTGGGGGTTTCTGTTTTTCAGCACATAGTGATTCTATTATACGCTTTGCCGTTTCTAATAAATTTCTTGACTGTGGATCTCTCCTCTTCATAAGAAAAACGTTCGACAACCCATCACAAAACGATTTGGCTTCAACCAACAAATCCTGCTTCTTACCACTAGCTGACATTCTTCTTTCTACAAATACTAGTTCATGTATATATTTTGTTGTCACTAGAATTTATGTTGAAATAACTACAAATGGGGGATAGATAAGATGACTGATCCGTGGTCGGTGTTGTTTTTCGGTTGCATGCAAGTCTACCCTTATTACAAGAACAACGGGTGGATATTGTCAGGAAAAGTTAAAATTAGGCTGAGGGGGGGAGGGGGAGGGATTAGAAAATCAGGAATAACAGTATTCCATTGTAGATCCAACCAAAATAGATATAGCTATTCCGAACGGCGATTGTAGTTTAGCATCAACTGAACAATACTTCGATTTTAATTCGGAGGACAAGTTTACATACAACATATTATTATGGTAAAATTCGTCGTTAATGGCGGTAGGGTGGAATATGTTTCTCTTGGGGGGAGTTGCACCTCACAGTGGAGAAGCTAAGTCGAGTTCCAGGTCCACCTAGTTCGGTAATGATAATTTGTCCATTGTATATTTAATATGTGCAGATTATCAACAGTGATCAAACAAACAACAGTCACAAATACATAATCATGAAAATGTTTAATCAATAATGGTAAACAATTCCACGATAGAAACAAAACAAACAATCACCTCTCTCTCGCCTCAAAACACTAAAAAGTCCACGACATATGACGTTGAAAACCCACTTCCTGGATTAAGACAAACACAAAAATGTGGCGGTGTTTAACCGGTAAAAGGGATTCTAACCCCACTTGGTAATGAGATCTCCAACGGCAATAGAGATAAATCACGAGGGTCACTTCCTATATATATATAAGGGATAAATGTACGCACTATTGTGTCGGTGGAAATATCAGTGCTGGATTTAGGACAAATGAAGCCCTGTGCTTGTTAAGTTATGAGGCCCCTTACTTGGGCCCTGAAGGAGGTAGACCCAGTAGGCCTACACAGGCAGTCAGGCATACATACTCAGGAAATTTAGGAATAGTTAAAAAATTTAAATTGTACCACATAAGCAAAAATCCATCGGGAAAAAAAATTGACAGGAAGATGGGCCCCCTGGCCAACGGGGCCCTCTGCTTAAGCACAGCTAAGCACAGTGGTGGAATGGATCGACTTTTTCAGTTCTCAAATATATGATTTAATCGTAAATTTCCATCTCAATATATCACCACAAAGTGGGGATTTTTAGGATAGGATATATCAATAAATGATATACTTATAAACCCATCCAACTTCTTTATTGCCAACACAAATTCTTCTATAATTATTCTTATATTCTAACAGGATAAGGTGCAAAATTGATCCATGTAAGTTTATTTTGAATTTTAGTCTAATATATAAATAGAACAACAATACCTTAATAATACATGAATGGGTATAGTATTGTACATGTATATGAATGAATATGGTTTTTATCATGAGTTAGGAGTAATACTCCCAATACTTAGTGAATATATGAATGGGAGGTGGGTTCAAACCCCAGTGGCATGGCCATCCCAACATTAAGTACCCCCTAAAAAAACAATAAAAACCTGCACATATTAGCTGTTTGAAATACAAATGTATAAGTGGCTATTATTTCATTCTTAGATTTTGATGTTTGCATTTCAAATTTATTTGAATCATTTCTACCCACATTCAGAACATCAATACACAGATTTATTTATCATATATCGCGTTCATTGAAAGAAAACAATATAAATGTAACGTACCTGGTCTTGTGTGTCTTGAAAATAATATAAATATTCACAGCACCATCTGTATACCAATGAAGAAAGAATATCGTCAAGATCTGATCAATACATATTAAACGACAGAGTGAGTCATTTTTCTCTCACCATTTTTAGACAATTAACATAATGTCATCCAAACCTTATTGATTGCTTTAAATATTTCCCGTAATTTATTTTTAAATTTGTTCAATTACGGAAGTAATATGTTAAAATATCGTATATTTTTATTTAAACGAGAAGAAATGTGAAGGCTAAATTATTTAATACTGATGCTAATATGATATGTGTGTGCGTATTGACTTCGTGTATTAAATTGCATTCAATATTCATTAATTTGTTCCCGGTAAATCGATAATTATCTAGCGGCGTTTCTGCGAACAAAGACGACAATATTTATTCATCATGGCCGATACGGAGACAGTTGAAGCGAACGACGAATCGCAGAGTATAGAAAGTGAACCAACAAGTCCAAAACTGTTGCAAGATGAGGTGGTATCTTCCACCATTGACATTGCTGCAGACGCTTATAAGATTGTTGCAGCAATTGACTTCGGTACCACATTTAGTGGTTACGCTTACACTTTTCTACCAAATACGGAAAAAATCTACACAAATCGGAATTGGGGACAAACACAAGGATTTCTTCTTCACAAAACTCCAACGTGTCTTCTGCTAAGACCTGATGGTGAATTTGAAGCATTTGGGTTTGAAGCAGTTTTGAAATACAACGATTTATGTGAAGAAGATGCTGGCAGTTATTATTTCTTTGATAAGTTCAAAATGAAACTATATGAAAACAAGGTAAGAGTTATTACTAAATTAATTACAATGCGTCCAAATTACTGCATTATTTTACATTTACAAAAAAAAAAAAAAAAAAAAAATTATATTTAAATTTAGCATTGAGAAGTTGATTTACATTTACAAAACCAAAAGGAATAAATAATATTTTTACATTAGGCATAGCTACATTGATTGATTGATTGATTGATTGATTGATTGATTGATTGATTGATTGATTGATTGATTGATTGATTGATTGATTGATTACTTAACGTCCAGCTAGCAGTGTTTCAGCTATATGTTCAGGACGAGAACCAGTTCAATAATATATAAAAACTATGTAGAAATGAGGGAAGGGATGTGGTAACTTTTAACCGTCACTGAAAAAGTATGGAGAGTTGGGTAGGGACGAACAATTGTGTTTTTGTAGCGGCTGCAATGCGCATACTCTTTTTCGAAATCTACAAAAGAAGATTTTAGCGTGTAGGAGATGTGGCACGCTCTGAAACACGATGCCCACTATGGTCCACATTCAGGCTTACGGTATTATAACCCAACAACCTCCTTATTAAGAAGGCTCTCCCTATCCGCCAAACGGAGACGCGCAGAGCAGATATGTGGGTTTGAGCCCTGGACTCTTCATTATTGTTTGTTTGTTTATTTGATGGTGTTTAACGCCACTTTCAACAATATTTCAGCTATATCGTGGCGGTCAGTTTTATTGGTGGAGGAAACTGTAGTACCCGGAGAAAACCACCGATCTTTCGCAAGTCATTGACAAACTTTATCACATAATGTTGTATTGAGTACACCTCGCCTAGAACGGGGGTTCGAACTCACAACTTCAGTGGTGATAGGCACTGATTACACTTGTACAGGTAGTTGTAAATCCAACTACTATACGATCACCACTGCCCCGGCATGTTTTACAAAAGACAATTGCTTATACAACAGAATAATTGATAATAAGCACATCAAATAAAAATAAAGTGATGAAATAATATATATCATGATTGATTCATGAATAATGTATATATTATGAGAATTTTATTGTACAAGAATATATTATAATATTCATTCATCAGTGGTATTCATTTAGCTGCAAAAGCCACCAGTGAGGGTGCTCTAGAACATATTAGTTTTCTTCGTTCTAAATGCATAAAAAATGAAACATGAATTCTCTAGGTGCAATCAAACAATTTAAACACGAGTATATACTTTTAATTTTAACTGAGAAAACCACTAATGGACGATATTGTTAGACATACTGGTAACTAAGATAGCAGTGATGACCATCAGTGCCGGATTTAGGACATATGAGGCCCTGTGCTAGTTAAGTTATGATGTCCTTACTTGGGCCCTGAAGGGGGTAGATCCGGTAGGCTTACACAGGCAGTCAGGCATACATGCTCCGGAAAATTAGGAATAGTTAAAATATTACATTATATTAGACCAGACATGTACACTGCGTCTTCAACAAACTAGAAGCTAATATATATTACCCAAAGCCCCACCCGCCCAATACCGTCTTACAAAGGTCCCATAATGAAACAGGCAAACTTGATAAAAAGAGAACAGACAGGGCAGTCATTACAGTCAACATCATGTAATTAAATATAAACATCATTTAACGCAGTGGTTCTCAACTTTTTTTCCCCCATGGACCTCTTTTACTCTTAATTTTTTTTGGTGGACCGCCATAACCATTTGATGAAAAAGCTTATTTTATTTTTTACTAATAAATAATTTTAGGAATTGTATTATAGAAATAGTAAATGCATATGCTTTATTTGGAGTAAAACTAATTTAATGAAAATAAAACTGTATTTAACAACTAAATTCTATGGATCATTTATGTACACTAGTAAAATAACTCATAATAAACCATTTTAACATACAGTAAAAATAATATGAGTTAAAATAAATATTAACCATACGCCATATTGCTGGCAACATAATGACTAGTATTGAGACTGAGAATACATCAAGCAAAATACCAAGACAGTATCGCTATCAGTAACCTTGCCTGTAACCTTGAGCGCGAGTGAGAGCTTGTTTGCAAGGACAGAGTGCACGAAGATAGTAGTGTTTGCTGCTCGCAGGAGGGAGGGAGTCGTGGTGTCCCCAGTAGGCATTACTAACAATATGAAAGTTTGCTATGTCAGAGTCAATTAAATCTGAAAGTAGACTGTTGTTAACTTGTAGAACCCTTAATATCAGCAAGAACGAATAGCCTTAATATGGATAACAAAATCTTAAGATAACGCCATCATAAATAAACTGCTATTCAGAAAAAATGCATATCGTGTGTATGTATGTATCAATATCAGTGATGGTGTTGCAAATATATTTTACCAGAGTTGTGCACAGATAGATAATAATCAACAGGTATATGAAGCACAGATTCAGGTGCCAAGATGTAACAGTATCTTAAAGGCCGGTTCACACGAGTGTCAAAAGCTCAGGCCACTTCATCTTGATCGATGTACGGGTGAGCACACAGACCACAGTCCCAAGGCAACTCATCTTAATGTCTGTATGTTGTCTTCCGTTTGGGCAAGATCTTGCTTTTGGATAGGTGTTTCCACCCCTCACCAAATATTTCCTCATCTATTATTCTTATTTACACTTTATTTTATTATTATCACCATTTTTACTTTTATACTTTCAAAGGTTGCATACATCAGATAACGACCAAATTACTTATCTAGGTTTCACATTTGTATTAAAAAAGGAATAACTACCACTTTACTTTTTTTGATATTTTGTTTCAAGTTGGAAAACAATCTTGATAATAAATTTCGGGATTTGCTGCAAAAGTAACGTCAGTTTTTCTTCTCATTAGATTGGAGCTTCTCTACATATGCAAGGACCTGAAGAATAAAGTTCTTAAAATAAATTTCTATCAATAGATATTTTGTGCTACTACATTCTTCTATAAGTGTCCAAATTGAACAGAACGCCGTCAAATTTAAAATTGCACCACGTAAGCATGAATCCATCTTCAACTTTTTTTTTTGCCAATAACAAATTCAAATTCAAAATTGTATTGTCATTAAACAATACAGTTTGTGACAATTATACAAATTATACAAATAAAAATGTAACAAAGAGAACATAAAATCGACAATTTTCAAGTAAATATGTTAGGAGTCCCCTGTCCTCAGTTCTAATGACTTTTTTTTTAAAAGGAACCCAGTTTATTTACTTGAGATGGTGTTGATGGGTTTAAAATATATGAAAGTTTTTCTGATTCTGATAAGTTATTACAAGTTTGATTTTCGTTGTTCAAAATGTTTAAAAAAAGAAGACCTCAATTCAGAATTTATCGTGCAATGTCAAAGAAAATGTATCAGAGGCCTCTAATAATTTGGTTTCTATGCCACTTAGCCACTGTCATGACTGCCTGCTTTGTGGCACGTGCACACTCCAATGGGTATCAACTATATCATTATGTCTGGAATCGCTCCTAAACAGAACGCCTTCAAATTTAAAATTGCGCCACATAAGCAAAAATCCATCGTAAAAATTTGTTTGGCAGGAAGATGAGGCCCCCTGGCCAACGAGGCCCTGTGCTTAAGCACACCTAAGCACAATGGTAAATCCGGCACTGAGTGATGTGTTTGGGGGGAAAATAATCAACATATGTAAATAAATACATACCTACCCCAAGTCGTACTACCTCGTGTCTTAATCAGCGAAGCAAGTCAACTCATTAATATCACATTTCAAATTAAAAAAATATATAATCAGATAAACAAGATGTATGGAAGGTCAATAATTTCAGTGATCATTATCCATTTCAACTTTGTAATCTTTAGTAACCACAATAATACAAGGGTTAGGGTTATGGTGTTTCAACAACAACAGCAGTATAGTTTACCACATTTTAAGGACATAAATACAACAGCAGTATAGTTTACCACATTTTAAGGACATAAATACAACAGCAGTATAGTTTACCACATTTTAAGGACATAAATACAACAGCAGTATAGTTTACCACATTTTAAGGACATAAATACAACAGCAGTATAGTTTACCACATTTTAAGGACATAAATACAACAGCAGTATAGTTTACCACATTTTAAGGACATAAATACAACAGCAGTATAGTTTACCACATTTTAAGGACATAAATACGACAGCAGTATAGTTTACCACATTTTAAGGACATAAATACAACAGCAGTATAGTTTACCACATTTTAAGGACATAAATACAACAGCAGTATAGTTTACCACATTTTAAGGACATAAATACAACAGCAGTATAGATTACCACATTTTAAGGACATAAATACGACAGCAGTATAGTTTACCACATTTTAAGGACATAAATACGACAGCAGTATAGTTTACCACATTTTAAGGACATAAATACAACAGCAGTATAGTTTACCACATTTTAAGGACATAAATACAACAGCAGTATAGTTTACCACATTTTAAGGACATAAATACAACAGCAGTATAGTTTACCACATTTTAAGGACATAAATACAACAGCAGTATAGTTTACCACATTTTAAGGACATAAATACGACAGCAGTATAGTTTAACACATTTTAAGGACATAAATACAACAGCAGTATAGTTTACCACATTTTAGGACATAAATACAACAGCAGTATAGTTTACCACATTTTAAGGACATAAATACAACAGCAGTATAGATTACCACATTTTAAGGACATAAATACGACAGCAGTATAGTTTACCACATTTTAAGGACATAAATACGACAGCAGTATAGTTTACCACATTTTAAGGACATAAATACGACAGCAGTATAGTTTACCACATTTTAAGGACATAAATACAACAGCAGTATAGTTTACCACATTTTAAGGACATAAATACGACAGCAGTATAGTTTACCACATTTTAAGGACATAAATACGACAGCAGTATAGTTTACCACATTTTAAGGACATAAATACAACAGCAGTATAGTTTACCACATTTTAAGGACATAAATACAACAGCAGTATAGTTTACCACATTTTAAGGACATAAATACAACAGCAGTATAGTTTACCACATTTTAAGGACATAAATACAACAGCAGTATAGTTTACCACATTTTAAGGACATAAATACGACAGCAGTATAGTTTACCACAATTTAAGGACATAAATACAACAGCAGTATAGTTTACCACATTTTAAGGACATAAATACAACAGCAGTATAGTTTACCACATTTTAAGGACATAAATACGACAGCAGTATAGCTTACCACATTTTAAGGACATAAATACGACAGCAGTATAGTTTACCACAATTTAAGGACATAAATACAACAGCAGTATAGTTTACCACATTTTAAGGACATAAATACAACAGCAGTATAGTTTACCACAATTTAAGGACATAAATACAACAGCAGTATAGTTTACCACATTTTAAGGACATAAATACGACAGCAGTATAGTTTACCACATTTTAAGGACATAAATACAACAGCAGTATAGTTTACCACATTTTAAGGACATAAATACAACAGCAGTATAGTCTACCACATTTTAAGGACATAAATACAACAGCAGTATAGTTTACCACATTTTAAGGACATAAATACGACAGCAGTATAGTTTACCACATTTTAAGGACATAAATACAACAGTAGTATAGTTTACCACATTTTAAGGACATAAATACAACAGCAGTATAGTTTACCACATTTTAAGGACATAAATAAAACAGCAGTATAGTTTACCACATTTTAAGGACATAAATACGACAGCAGTATAGTTTACCACATTTTAAGGACATAAATACGGCAGCAGTATAGTTTACCACATTTTAAGGACATAAATACAACAGCAGTATAGTTTACCACATTTTAAGGACATAAATACGACAGCAGTATAGTTTACCACATTTTAAGGACATAAATACAACAGCAGTATAGTTTACCACATTTTAAGGACATAAATACGACAGCAGTATAGTTTACCACATTTTAAGGACATAAATACGACAGCACTATAGTTTACCACATTTTAAGGACATAAATACAACAGCAGTATAGTTTACCACATTTTAAGGACATAAATACGACAGCAGTATAGTTTACCACATTTTAAGGACATAAATACGACAGCAGTATAGTTTACCACATTTTAAGGACATAAATACAACAGCAGTATAGTCTACCACATTTTAAGGACATAAATACAACAGCAGTATAGTCTACCACATTTTAAGGACATAAATACAACAGCAGTATAGTTTACCACATTTTAAGGACATAAATACAACAGCAGTATAGTTTACCACATTTTAAGGACATAAATACAACAGCAGTATAGTTTACCACATTTTAAGGACATAAATACGACAGCAGTATAGTTTACCACAATTTAAGGACATAAATACAACAGCAGTATAGTTTACCACATTTTAAGGACATAAATACAACAGCAGTATAGTTTACCACATTTTAAGGACATAAATACAACAGCAGTATAGTTTACCACATTTTAAGGACATAAATACAACAGCAGTATAGTTTACCACATTTTAAGGACATAAATACAACAGCAGTATAGTTTACCACATTTTAAGGACATAAATACAACAGCAGTATAGTTTACCACATTTTAAGGACATAAATACAACAGCAGTATAGTTTACCACATTTTAAGGACATAAATACAACAGCAGTATAGTTTACCACATTTTAAGGACATAAATACAACAGCAGTATAGTTTACCACATTTTAAGGACATAAATACAACAGCAGTATAGTTTACCACATTTTAAGGACATAAATACAACAGCAGTATAGTTTACCACATTTTAAGGACATAAATACAACAGCAGTATAGTTTACCACATTTTAAGGACATAAATACAACAGCAGTATAGTTTACCACATTTTAAGGACATAAATACGACAGCAGTATAGTTTACCACATTTTAAGGACATAAATACGACAGCAGTATAGTTTACCACATTTTAAGGACATAAATACGACAGCAGTATAGTTTACCACATTTTAAGGACATAAATACGACAGCAGTATAGTTTACCACATTTTAAGGACATAAATACGACAGCAGTATAGATTACCACATTTTAAGGACATAAATACGACAGCAGTATAGTTTACCACATTTTAAGGACATAAATACAACAGCAGTATAGTTTACCACATTTTAAGGACATAAATACAACAGCAGTATAGTTTACCACATTTTAAGGACATAAATACAACAGCAGTATAGTTTACCACATTTTAAGGACATAAATACAACAGCAGTATAGTTTACCACATTTTAAGGACATAAATACAACAGCAGTATAGTTTACCACATTTTAAGGACATAAATACAACAGCAGTATAGTTTACCACATTTTAAGGACATAAATACAACAGCAGTATAGTTTACCACATTTTAAGGACATAAATACAACAGCAGTATAGTTTACCACATTTTAAGGACATAAATACAACAGCAGTATAGTTTACCACATTTTAAGGACATAAATACAACAGCAGTATAGTTTACCACATTTTAAGGACATAAATACAACAGCAGTATAGTTTACCACATTTTAAGGACATAAATACAACAGCAGTATAGTTTACCACATTTTAAGGACATAAATACAACAGCAGTATAGTTTACCACATTTTAAGGACATAAATACAACAGCAGTATAGTTTACCACATTTTAAGGACATAAATACAACAGCAGTATAGTTTACCACATTTTAAGGACATAAATACAACAGCAGTATAGTTTACCACATTTTAAGGACATAAATACAACAGCAGTATAGTCTACCACATTTTAAGGACATAAATACAACAGCAGTATAGTTTACCACATTTTAAGGACATAAATACAACAGCAGTATAGTTTACCACATGTTAAGGACATAAATACAACAGCAGTATAGTTTACCACATTTTAAGGACATAAATACAACAGCAGTATAGTTTACCACATGTTAAGGACATAAATACAACAGCAGTATAGTTTACCACATTTTAAGGACATAAATACAACAGCAGTATAGTTTACCACAATTTTAAGGACATAAATACAACAGCAGTATAGTTTACCACATTTTAAGGACATAAATACAACAGTAGTATAGTTTACCACATTTTAAGAACATAAATACAACAGCAGTATAGTTTACCACATTTTAAGGACATAAATACAACAGCAGTATAGTTTACCACAATTTTAAGGACATAAATACAACAGCAGTATAGTTTACCACAATTTTAAGGACATAAATACAACAGCAGTATAGTTTACCACATTTTAAGGACATAAATACAACAGCAGTATAGTTTACCACATTTTAAGGACATAAATACAACAGTAGTATAGTTTACCACATTTTAAGGACATAAATACTAGTACATTTTATATATTAAAATTCATCTATAGAAAAATCATTATATTAAAAAAAACATCGATAAATATTTGCATAGTTGTCGATGGCACAGCACGAAGACCGTTTAGTGCCACATGGAAAACATTTTAACTCGTGTGCTCATTACACTAACGTATGCACACGAGTTACTAACTGAATTATTTGCTCTATAAAAATTCAACATTATATACTCAACTCTGATCGTGGTTGGTAACCCACATTTGATCACGCTTCAATTACTCTCCACTCATCACAGATTAATCACAGCGTGATCAGCTGTGGGTTACCAACAATTAACACTGATTAAAACAATTATAAAAGAACGCCACGATATACATGTAGTTGAAATACTGCTAAAGTTGGCGTTAAGTACCAATATATATTAATTGCTAATAAAAGAAACTTCTTCTACATGTTTATTATATATATATGTTGCATTGCATGTAAATTCCTTTACCATGCAATTAACAAGACGAAAGCAAACAATATGTTTCTTATTTCAGGTCCTAAATACAGAAATATCTCTTGAGGATGCCAGCGGCAAAACAAAGTTAGCAGTTGATGTGTTTTCTAAGTCATTGTGGTTTTTGAAGCGTCATTTGTTGCGACATTTGGCGGGAACCATGGGATATGAACCAGACGAGAAATCGATCAGATGGATATTAACAGTCCCTGCAATCTGGGATGAAAATGCAAAACAATTTATGCGGGAAGCTGCACACAAGGTAAAACAACTGATGATTGTGTGATGCTAAAATATTTTCCATCATCATTTTTCCCATTCCGCTTATGAACGGAGCATAATTTGTCACGCAGATAAGAAAGAATGTTTAATTTCGTATATGTACTGAAATTAATACGTTTAATATCATTTTTGAATATAGGGGTTAGGCTTATGGTGTTTAACGCAACTTTCAACAATATTTCACTTATATCGTGCCGATCAGTTTTTTATTGGTGGAGGAAACAGGAGTGCCCGTCCTGTCGCAAGTCACTGAAAAACTTTAGCACGTAATGTTGTATCGAGCCGGTACACCTCGCCATCAACTTACAACTTTAGTTTGGTACTGATTGCACAGGTGGTTGTAAATCCAACTACCATACGACCACGACCTCGACGGCCCCTCATTTTGAATATAAAATCGACTATAATGGTGCAAGATGTTGTACAAAATTTCGGTTCCCTACAAAAACTAACTCGTTATTTTTTCATTATCATCCAATCATTATCTACTTGTTTCCGAAATTCGTTTTAAAATTATTATCAATTATGTAATAGTGTCAAAGTGCCAAACGGATGGTTATACATTTCTATTTGATCTTTAAACAGGGAAGCCTAATCGAAACTACCCATAGCAACCAACTGCTGATAGCATTAGAACCGGAAGCAGCTTCTCTATATTGTAAACAGCTTCCGGCAGAGACATTTCTAGGAAATGCGGAGGAACAAATGGCAAAACCCAACTTTGAACCAGGAACAAAATATCTCATTGTTGATGCTGGAGGTAAGAATTTCGTCGTAATACTCAACATGCTGTAATTCATTTTCGACAATTACAACTATCACATGCCAAAATTTTAGAATCATTACAATTCAATAAAGGGTTAGCCTGAGCGTGGCATGATACAGCTGCAGCAATTCGACAAGATCCTCCTCCAGCACCAGTTTTACTGCAGTCAAGTTTAACGAAAATCATACCTGACAAAGGAAATATATAAAATATGTTTCTCTCTCAAAATATAGACTTAATTGAACACAAAATATGTTTGAATAACTAGGTAAGCCTCTAGTTTCTATATAGATACAATGTATATTCCTTTTTGATTTTTATTATGCTTATGTCCAAGCACAATTTGTTTTTAAAAAATATATTAAGAATTACTACTAAGCTTAAAATACATGTTTTGAAATGTTTAAAGCATATTAAATTTTCAAAATGCTACATTTAACTATCAATGAAATAATTATGTCACAGTGTGTTATCATATAGTTAATATTTTTTTTATTTATGGAAATCCACGATGTAAAAAGAAATTAAACACCTTCATATAACACATCTTACAACGAAAGCAACACAAAAGACAGTGCTCAATGTTAGCGCTGCAAAGAAAATAGTTGCACTAGTACCACCATTCTCTATCCAGAGTTGTCGTTCCTGCTACTCTAGCGTAACAGGAACGACAACTCGGGATAGAGAATATAGTACCACTAGTGGAGCGTGAACTGAATACCCTTCCGGGACATCTGAATTCAGTCCAGGTTTATAGTGGGGTTCATGTTGCTTAACCTTTATTATAGTGGGGTTCATGTTGCTTAACCTTTAGTTTTCTGGGTAGTGTTTTGTGTATAATTGATTGTTTTTGTCCTTGTTTCTTTTGTTCATGGTATTGTCTGTTATTCTATTTATGGCTTCTGACCACTCCTTTGGTGTCTTCAAACTTGTCTTGTAAAGTCTTACAGAGAAAATCACTTCTCTTCTGTATTAAACGCTGAAAAATATATTGATAAAACTGTTAAGATGAATTTCACTTATGGCACAGCATACATACACACAAAATAAACAAAACAAAAACAGGGAAAGCGTCAGACTGTTTCTCAGTTGGACTATTTTCTTGTTCATCACGCATGACTTCAATAATAATAGTGTGGCTTAACGTTGTGAGCTAGTTCGAACCTCGCTCAGGCGAGATGTACTCGATACAACATTATGTGATAAAGTTTGTCAGTAATTTTCGACAGGTCGGTGGTTTTCTCCGGTTTCCTCCACCACTAAAACTGACCACCACGATATAACTGAAATATTGTTGAATGTGGCGTTAAACACCATAAAACCTATTTATAATTATCACATCAATATTCATTTTACTTGCTATTTATTTCAGGTGGTACAATTGACATAGTTGCTCATAAAATCAGAAAAGATGGTCGAATTCGAGAGTTGTTTCGCGCTACAGGTGGAGCATGGGGCGGCACCGTTATCGATAGACAATTTCTAAATCTTATGGAAAGAATTTTTGGAGAAGCATTTATGAATTCATTTCAAAAAGAATTTCCAAAAGATTTTGTAGAACTTCTTCAAGACTTTGAGATTAAAAAGCGAGGTGAATGTGAAACTGTTAGAGTTTCATTACCGTATAATTTTTGTAATTATAAGCTTGAAGGGAAAGGTGTTCAGGAAATAATTAAGAACTATTCGGAAGCTGCAAAGTTGAACATAAAGTTTTCCTCAGGGAAGCTTCTTCTTCCTACTGATGTCGTTCATTCATTGTTTTCAGATACATTGATTCAAATAAACGATCATATAAACGTACTTCTCAATAAAAACAGACTGAAAGACGTCAGTTATATTTTCATTGTTGGAGGGTTTGCCGAATCTGTTAAACTTCAGCACTCGATAAAAGAGGCATTCGAATCACGTGTGACGATTCTAATACCGGAAGAAGCGAGTTTGGCCGTGGTGAAGGGAGCTGTAACTTTTGGTTGTGATCCTAGTGCTATCTGTCAAAGAATTTGTAGATTTACGTACGGTGTGGGGTCTTATCTTCCATTTGAGGAAGGAATTCACAGAGATGACTTGAAATGCGTTTCAGATGGAATGGTGTTATGCAAAAAAATATTTCAGCCATGGGTGGAAGCAGGAGAGGTCATAGGGCATAATGAAATTTGGCGGGAAACGTACACGCCGATTATCACAAATCAAAAAGGAATAATCTTTGAATTTTTCAAATCGTCGAAACGAAGTGTCAAATATGTTGATGAGGAGAATGTAGAAAAATGTGGATCTTTAATCGTAGAAATGCCCGACATGACTGGCGACAAAGATAGGGCTGTTAACCTCGAAGTAATCTTTGGTGGGACAGAAATAAAAGTAATTGGGTCAGACCATACTAGTCAGACACAAAGGGAGACATATATAGATTTTCTATCTGTTTAATAGAAGGAATATAATACACCACAATGCTCGATCCATTTACTGTTCAAGTCTGATATCGATCGCATTTTGCAACAAATGTTGGAATAGCAGGTCTCGTATGATGTCATAATTTTGAAAAACTAAATATTGAAGATCAATTTGCAATACCGGTATACAAAGGGTGCTATTTTAGCTAATGAAACATGACAATCATTAGAATTGATTGTTTAATCCCTTATCCCATGTATTGTTAATACATTAATTATAATTTTTATATGTTTAGAAAACAAAAATGACATTTGTGTGAAGCATTTTAACAACATTATATGATTACAAGAAAATACATTTTGTGGGGGTCTAGATTTCAAGATCTTCATGAAATTATACTTGTCATTCAGTATGCAAAAAATAGGTTGATTGGTTATGGTGTTTAACGTCACTTTCAACAATATTTCAGTTATATCGTGGAGGTCAATTTTATTGGTGGAGGAAACCAGAGTACCAGGAGAAAACCACCATCCTGCCGTCACTGACACACTTTATCACATAATGCTGTATCGAGTACACCTCGCATGAGCGGGATTTATAGCAAAATTTATAGAAATAATATGTAAGAATATTGAACCACCTTTGAACATATACATGTATAACCATTTTTACTTTCCCGTGATTAATTGATTTTTAACAAATGTAATATTTAATTTTTAACACATGTAATATTTGATTTGTTAATTAACGATGCAAAAAATACTAAAATCAAATGCAGACAAGTTTTGACCATTTAGAGTTTGAACTCTTACTAATATTGTGCAGGCAATATGGTATGGGAAGACTACCGCTCTATTGAGCTGTTGACTCCTTACTGTATTTATAAAGAGTAAAAAGACTTTTTTGTTTCTGTTTGTTTGTTAGTTGTTGTTGTTGTTATTTTGTGTTTTTTTTTGTGGTTTTTTTGCTTTACGAAAATTTTAGTTTTTGAACCAGTTTAATTTTTAACATGTATTTAAACCAGTTTAAATTTTCAACATGTATTTGAAACAGTTAAATTTTTTAACATGTATTTGAAACAGTTAAGTTTTCAACATGTATTTGAACCAGTTTAATATTTTAACATGTATTTGAACCAGTTTTTGAATTTGCCCTTCTTGTGAAAAAAAAAACCCAGGGCAATGTGGCCCTACCTCATTGCATTTGAAAGTATTTATAATAAGTATAATATTTACGAAATATTTATAGAAAAATACATTGAACTTGTTGATTGTGTGTATTGATTGTTACTTTATGTATTCTACTTTTTTTCCCTAATTTTTCGAGTGCTGTATAAGGTTGTGTTACCTCTGTTGTGATAGCCTTATCGTATAGTGCCTATTATGGTTAAATAAAATTGTATTTACATTTTTACAGTGAGTTATTCTTTGGTAGGGGGAGGGAGCATTTCCTATATCAGGTATGATTCTGGTTAGAAAGTAAAATAACTGAAAACCAAGGAAAATTAGCTGAAACCATCTACACCCCCCTTTCAAATGGTCTATATTTGACCTGTTCTGACTGTCTTGCAATTTCTCTACAGAGGCAAATAGCTGAAATCAGATAAATAACTGGGGAAAAAAATATCCCTGCTATATACAAACGTGCCAAGCTGGAATGAGTGGACTTTTCAGC
Source organism: Bathymodiolus septemdierum (assembly GCA_963383655.1). Lineage (NCBI taxonomy): Eukaryota > Metazoa > Mollusca > Bivalvia > Mytilida > Modiolidae > Bathymodiolus > Bathymodiolus septemdierum. The sequence continues at coordinate 68,374,666 of OY726524.1, read as the reverse complement.
TCATCTGAGCCAGATTTTCTGATCAAAATATGTCCGGCGTCCTTTGGTCAGTCCTGCATGTCGTAAGCTTTTCACATTTTCAATTTCTTCGAACCACTGCATGCCTAGTCACCAAACTCACCACAATTGTTCCTGTTGGAACCTAGCTGCGGAACCGTAGCCCTTATGGTCATTGGCCAGTTTTCTGGTCCGCAAATATCAGAAAACTGGCCAAGGACCACAAGGGCTAATATAGGTCCGCAAATATCAGAAAACTGGCCAAGGACCATAAGGGCTACGGTTACGCAGCTAGTTGGAACCTTGCTGAAGTGTTGTATCTTTTTAAAACGACTAGATATCCAAGATGGCTGCCCTTACCCCTGATTGGCCAATTTTGTTTTCACTTCCTCTCCAGAACTACTGCATGTGAAGTCACCAGACATTTAAGAATTATTTCTCTAGGGGATAGTGTTTTTTCACCTATGGACTGATCTTTCATGATGTTTTTCAAAGTTACCATTACAGCCAAGATTAGTTTTATTCTTTTTAGTGGTTTCAAAGAAGATTCTCAAAGGAATTTTGATCAAATTAGGCTCAATTTGCATATTAGCCAACATTAGCAAAATTGCAAATTTTACAGAAAAACATGGATTATGAATAACCCATTATCTTCTATTTAAATTTTTACCTCATTCCAATAGTTTGGCTGTGACTTACGACGGGCAAGTGGTTTTCTCCACCAATGAAACTGACCGCCACCATACAAGTTATTAACTGAATTTGTGAAATGTTGTTGAAAGTGGCATTAAACACCATAAACCAACCATTCCAATAAAAGATATATGTGTGATGACAATTTAAAGAAAATTTCAAATTTGTGTGACTGCAGCCATCAATAATGAAGGACGGGGTTGCTGCAAAATTCTTAGAGGACGAGTCTTGAAGCCATATTTGGTCCAGTGGTTTCAAAAGAGATGTAGAAACTAGATACTAGTACATGTATTTCTAATTTTTGTAAAATCAGCAATATTTGACGGTGGGTAAACCTGTCTGGCACAACTCTCTAAGAGGAGCAAACAATGACCCTTCTTTTTTGGTTAAATTTGGGACTGATTTTAGAGGAAACATCAAAAGTATTAAAGTTTACTAAAGAGCAACAAAAACCAGACGACAGATACATCTACATTCTACGACAATCCATCAATGGCGATGATTACTTGTCGGGCGCAGCGCAGCGCGAACAGACAACAAAATTATAAAAAGAGTGCAGATCATATAAACAGTGACAAGATAAAATTATATACAAAATTTATTTACAGACTGAAGCTTGTTGTTTAGTAGTAATGGCTTTGGGCCAATGATTTAAATTGGTCCAAAGTGAATGCCATGAGTGTTGCATGTGACAAAGAATTCCATAAGACAACTGTGTGTGGGAAATAACTGTACTTGAAATAATTTGTTCTAGTGATGTTGATAAATCACATAAACCGCCAGTCCAGCTGGGCTAATAAAAGTACTATATCAGACAATGAAATGACCACTGAAGTATGGAATATGGATGCTGTATGGTTGGAATGTGGTTAGAAGCACAGGAATTTATATTTACTATGACAAAATTTCTAACATATAACAGTTACTATAATTCTCTTCCAATGCCACAAATGCAGGAATCAGTTCTAACAAATAGTTAATACTAGTTGAAAATTTTATAATCACATGTTCTCGACATATATACGGTTCCTTCTCTATACTCTTACTCATGTACATTGTATTTACGATGGTGTGGTTTGGTTTATGGTGTTCAACACCACTTTCAACAATATTTTAGTTATATCGTGTACTGGGAGAAAAACCACCGACCTGTTGCAAGTCACTGACAAACTTTTATCACATAAAGTTGCATCAAGTACACGCTGGGGTTCAAACTCACAACTTTAGTAGTGATAGGCAAAGGTAGTTGTAAATGCAACTACGATACGATCCCGATGGCAGCATTTACGATGATAGATAGGGTTCAAATAAAATATTGACGAAAACTTTTACATCTACATGTATATGAACAGAAAGATTCTTTATCATACAGCTTTTTGGTGTTTATTGTCACACTTTCAGAAAATTTTCAACTATAACTTGATTACCAAATTTAATGGTGGAGGAAAGTGTGGACAGATATAATAAACAAGCTGGTGAAACCTCCACGTCCTGGGTAGCTGTCTGGACATCCATCTAACACTAGAGGTAGGTATCTGGGTTCTTTACTGAATGCAATAAAATGACCGAATGAGTCAAACCAAAGACTATAAAACTGGTATTTGTTTCTTCTCCGCTAAGCATGCATCATTAAGGAGAAAGAACAAAGACAGGTTGGCTCGGAATCAGGATAATGTGTCCGAGTGGTGCAACATGTCTATCCTCGGACTGTTGTTTAAGTGAGCTAGCACTAAGCATGTTGGTCTAGTACAAAGCAGACCTCGTCATCATCTCACTGAAAATTAAAATGTTGTCGCCATGATATAGCTGAATAACTGCTCACTCGCTCACTCAATAAAATACACATTAAATAACAATGTTTATCTTTATTGAAAATATGCCTTTATAATATAATAAGCATCATAGACAGGATAAATACTGAAAGATGGACAATATTAGATTATTAGCATAATTAGATTTTTGTTTTATATCATTTTTGTTATTGTATTATGCATACATTCTTTGTAGGACTTTGAAAAAAATTTCTGAAACAATGTATATAAATTTTAAACGATTTCTTTATCATTATACCATAATAATATATTATACAAGAAGATTGAGTGGGACAAATTTGATGTTTCAAGAAAATGTACAATAAAATCTAGACTGATTTTTTTTTTTTTACCTGGGTTGAGAAAACACTGGATTTAAAACACCCTTTGACTTCAAAAGATGCATAGTAATTCTAAATGACTTTTTTGATCTTATACCATAACATATCAATAACAATATATAATACAAGAAGAATGAGTGTGACATATTTGATGTTCAACCAGTCACCAAAACAACATATGATAGGGAATTACCCCCCTTTGATGAATACCAACTATCGGTTCAGAGTTTACTTTCCCCGTTCTTTCATCTTGTATAATACTATCTCCATATGGAATGCACTTGCACTATTTTTGAAAACTGAATTTGGTTCCCAATAATTTTAAAGTTCTGTAGTATCATTTAATAATTGAAAAATGTAAAAAAAATAAAAATATGTCTTTAAATTTTTTTGAAATTTTGTTTATATTCATAGGCCAATACTGACTTTATTTATAGCCTTTAAGATGAAATTGTTAGATTTACAACAAACAAAATGGTACACTGTCCGTGCTCAGCAACAATCCTGTGGCTAACATTGTTTACATTATATTTTTCTATTGCAATTATATTATATTTCAAAATATGAATGATAATTTTGCGTAAAAGTACTGACACTTGATATGCTTACAAAAATCATTGTTTCTTCAACAGGTAAAAAAGAACTGAAAAATGTATCAAATTATGATAAAACAAAATAACAAATAGATAAAAGGCACTTAAAGTACGGTGACACATTTAAATTAATGTATACGGTTCTATATAAAAAAAAAATCATAATAATTTGAATACATTTATTTATTTATGTTTTTTTTTGTTTTTTTTTACCTACCATATAATCAAACTCTAATGTGAAAATAGTAATGTCTAATATACAAAATGAACCTGGTACTTTGAAAGTATCCAAACAGTAAATAAGAAAAAAAAAAAATTGCTCAACTTGAAAATATAATGCTATATATACCATACACTTTTGGCATTAGGGGTACTGTAATAAAAAATCTAATATGAAAAACAGATGACGAACATCAAAAATTAAAGAAACACTTTACGTCATCTTTGGTAAAAAAAATCATCACTAAAATTCATACTTTTACTAATACATATTCTTAAACTACATTTGTAGATAGTTGGTATCGATTTCTAAATGAATTTTATCTTTTTACCAAAGATGATACTTAAATTTAAAATTAATTAAATTTTCAAATTCTTATGAAATATTTTTTCCATTGAAATATGGAAAATTAACAAACAGTCATTTCTGGAAAAGGATTAAATTTGGTATATCTTTATTCACATTATTCTGCAATTTTTGTATTGGGAAGAAAGTATATAAAAAAAAAACCCAGAGTACTCCAAAAAACTGAAATTTAAAACAAAAATGACAATGAAGACCTTGACCTTTATCGTATAGCATGCTATTGTGTTGATGTATATAACATATATATTGCACTTTATACAAAGATCAAACCATCACTGATGAACCATCAGTTACTGTACTCGGCTATTTTGTTAGATTTCGAAATAAATATAAAAAATAATCTTTTTTAACCAATTTAACACTTAACACTTTGGACGTACAAATTAACACATTTTATTCCCTTTATGTGCTTGAAATACAAAAAATTATCTATTGCCGTAATGTATCATTTTGTTTATATTGAAACTGGCCCTATCCTCTTAGCAGCATAAACAGTCAAATCAACATAGTGCTTCTTGCATGTTTTTATAAACCAAGCATAGTTTTTTTTTTGTGATTTTATTTACAATCAATACAATTTATTTATCTATACAGAAGAACACTTCACTTCCCTCCTTTCTTTTCTTCTTCAATATCTAAAAATAGACAGGAAATTTTGAATTATAAAAATAGACCTTTTTTTTCTTCTTCAATATCTATGAATAGATAGAATTATAAAAATAGATCATGTAACTGTTTTTAGTTCGTCAAAGACTCTCGTGCCATTGACAAACCTCTCATTTCATAACAAATATAACTTAGTGTTAGGGTTATGGTTTTAACGCCACTTTCAACAATATTTCAGTTATATCATTGAGGTCAGTTTTATTGGTGGAGGAAACTGAAGTCCCGGAGAAAACCATTGACCTACCGCAAGTAGACTTTAGAGACTAAACCACATACCAATACTTGGTCTCAACTTTTTTTTAAGCAGTTTTGTTTTGTGTTTTTTTTTTAAAGGTTTCCTGTTAATTTTTAAGTACCTGGCTTTCAGATGTGGATGAAACCTTGAGTACATAAAGAACACTGACAGGGGGTTGGAAAGTACATGTATCTGGTATACTCTCTCAATATAGATGTATAGAACATTGTCTTAACGAGGAACAATTCCATAAAATTTAATCTATTCCACAACCAGATATTGGTCCCCTGTGTTAATATGATTTTTTGGATATGACAACAAAACTTTCCAGATTTCGTCTGTATAAAGTTGTTGTTCAAACCTTATTTTTGAAACGTAATTTCAAATAACGAGCAATATCTCAGGAATAATGTCTGCGAAACTAATATTTTGCTGATTGACAATATTTTTCCTGTGAGATTATCCACATAAATGATTGACAGAAATAAACTTTCATGAAGCAGTATGCACCTCACAGCTGATGACAACAAATTCAAAGAAACTTAAAAAACATATTTGATTCTAGATTCCTGAGTTTACAACTTAAAAATCTTTTAACGTAACTACATGTCATAAGTATTAATTGCAACAAGCAAGATGTTTGTATCAGAATGAAATATTAACCTTTCGAAGATGGTAATGGATTCTTTTCATGAGTTTCTGCTTTTTTCAGACTGGAACGATTAAAACCTGTCACTTGATCTTTCAGTTCTTTCTCTTTCTTCTCTGCATCTAATGCTAAAATACACATACAAATAAATTTAGTCCAAAATGTTAAATTTTTGTGTGCACCAATTTTAGTTATATTGAAAAAATCAAACGGAAGCCAATGATGCTGTTGCTCTCTATTATAAATTAATTAATTTTTTTGATCACACTGAATGTGTGTAGACCTACCTTCTTTAAACCTTACTGCCAAGAAAAGTCTTCAGCTGATTTCTAAATACAGATATTGGAATCTTGCAACATTATATATACAATGTATAAAGTACAAAGAATTTCAAAAACAATCTGGTCCATCTCTCTTACAAAATTAAAACGTTGGGAAATGTTTCTTGTACATGTTCTTAAACATTGCATATTTAACTATACAATTGAGTGAGAGTGATTATTGCTTAATGTCAAAGTGAGCAATTATTCAGCTATATCATGCAGTGAACATGTTTCATTTAACAAGACGATGATGTCCACTTTGTACTAGACCAACACGCTTAGTTGGATTTTTGTAGTGCTAGCTCAATGAAACAACAGTCTGCAGGAAGATATTTTGCTCCAATCCAACACATCCTGATTCTGAATCAACCAGTCTTGCTATTACTCCTGATTGGTGCGTGCTTAGCGTAGAAGCAACAAATACCAATTTATAGTATCAGGACATCTCGGTACTGAACATATGAGACATCTCAGTATTCAGTACTGGATAATAAAAATAATTTGATTGAATTTAAAAACTTTTTTAATTTTTTTTTACATGTAGACATTGTTTATGCAAATCTTTATGTGTTTTTTTTAATCATCTTTTATTAAATGGACATCAAAGAGGCAATTCATTAATATTTGTAAATAACTTTTGTTTTGATAACTAAGTCCCTTTATCAATAAATCACAGATAAACTTAACGGGATGATTATTTTCATTTGTTTTGATTACATAAATGTGTTAATTAGATAGTTTTAATTACCAAATTTAATTTCTTTAATCATAGATCAATGCTTTAATCTTTTGTTTGACTTCAAAAGACGATACAAGCTGAATTTTATTAGAGAAATATTTGCCAAGCCGAAAACACCCCAATGCATATATTGCTATCTAATGAAACCTGAATTTACTTGTTATAACCTTTTTGACAACCTTGACGCCATTGGCTAGGGTGGTCTTAAGAAACGATGCTAGTCCATCGGATGAGGACAATAGAAGGCTGGTTTGTGTAAGGGGAGATCAATGCCATGATCACATTAAAGATAAAATAACCTCTCAGTTCGGGGTAACGTCAGTTGGTTATTCATTCCAAACAAGCAGCTCACCAGTTTGTTGAAATAACAAACGGTGCTGTCATTTTCTGTTATATATTAAACAACTGTTAACTTTTCCTGTTTTTTTTTAATTTGTAAACAAAAGTTCTTGTTCCAAAAAAGAAAACCACTCCCAATTGTCATTAAAATGTAGCAGTGTACACATGAACTATGAAAAGTTTAAAAGAAGTGACAGGCCAGATCATTTCCGTAGTTTGACATTACTGTCAACGATTTTCTCTCTGCTGTTGGGGAAAAGTTTTTCAATGATTACCTAAGGATTGACACAAAAAGGTTTCCGATTTCTGTAAAATGAAATTCGTACATATTGTATGATGTACATTTTGCAGCAGATTGAATGAATAAATTTCCGAACCGTGGTCGTGGATACCAGATCGCAAACATTATAAGTTGACAGAATGCTCTTTATTGTTCACAACTTTCCACTTCGTCCGTGATTTTTAACAATTTTAATAATTAAATCATAAAGAAACAAAAAACACGTTTCTTTTCCAATATTTAGTGAATACTTGTGTATTACATGAAAACGTGTAGGAAACGTGTATTGAATACATAATTGGGGAGAACAGTAAATTACATTAGCTGTGTATTCATTGGCTACAAAAATGTATTTGGACCAATCGCTGTGCTCGTAACAAACTGTTTCCGACTAGAACAGAAGGGTTATCTACCGTTACAGTTTATGTCGGGTTTCGGAAAAACAACAATTTTTAACGGTCTAATAGGCAATCGCCCAAACGTTTTTTGTTGGGCCAGTGACTACCTAACTTGGAGCAGCTTTCGGTCGCCCGAATAAGATATTAGTCGCATTTGGCGACTGGGCGACCGTCCATTTCAGGCACTGAAGTTTTGTTCTTGTAATTGTATATACTGTGACTAAGAGAAAGACTATTGATTAAAGTTCTGTTTGTCAAAGCAGCACATATAAAAGTGGAATTTTCTGTCACCTAAACCATTAAGTTTACTTGCACAATTTTGTACTAATTTCAAATTCTCATAAAATGTCTATATTAACTTATATAGGTGATGTAATAAAATAATAATCAGTCCTCCGGCTCAAGACCAGTAAATTTTTCAGTTTTTATTTAGAACTATATATAAAAATAAATTCAAGAATTTGATTCGGACCAGTAAATCAAAATGTTCATTTTGAGGACTGAACTATAAATCTTTCTTCAACATTACTAGTATATAATCTTTGTTGTTGTCTAGTATGTCATGTGCCAATGACAAAACAATTACATTTAGTCATTTTAATGTCACATCTTTATACATTGGATAACTCTGATATACTTCATTTACTTTGGGTAGCCTCCCTTTGATAAGCTAAATTTAAAAATGTCAGTTGAATAGGTCTCGTCTCCAACTGATGTCATCATTGTTTATACATGATCATAAAGTTATCAAATGCCTGATAAGACTTTTTTGTCTGATTTTGTTGTTGTCTCTAATCAAGACCTAAAATAATTTTTATTGAAAAAAAAAAAAAAAGAAGAATGTGAATATGGGACACAGATGCCCCCATTTCCAGCTATATCTCAACTTCAAAATGCTTCCTTTTATGGTACCTCACCATGAGTGGAAAACAAAAGTAGGGCATACGGACACAGACATGGGTAAAAATTAATGCCCCTGATGCCTAGTGATGGTGGGTGGGGGATGGAGATATTTGACATAAAAATAATTCTTTTTATACTATTTATCACAATATAGTTTTCAAAAGTTTTGCCTGCAAAAGTTGGCGCTAAACACCAATCAATCAAAAAATGTTGATGTAAATAATAAATCTTACTTTCTTTATCTGGCAATACATTTTTCACTGCAGGCTCTGTATGCTTCAACTTTTCCTTCTGAAAATTTTCTATGGCATTTATTTTTTCTACTTCCTGCTTTTCCAAACTGATAGCTGTAAATTAAAACAAGAGATATTTCAATATCATTTCCACTATGTTAAACTAACCACATAATTACATCTAGGTGGCTACTGAGAAGTATCCATTCCAGCTTTATTTCCTGTTTGATCCTGATAGTACGGTAGTTGGATTTACAATTACCAATGCAATCAGTGCTATCACCACTAACGTTGCGAGTTCAAATCTCGTTCATGGCAAGGTTTACTCGACAGAACATTATGTGATAAAGACGTTTGTCAGTGACTTGCGTTAGGTCTGTAGTTTTCTCCAGGTTCCTCCACCAATAAAACTGACTGCCATGATATAACTGAAATATTGTTGAAAGTGGCATTAACACTGTCACCATATCCTAATTCGAACCCTTATTTCATATTAGAAACTCTATTTGTTGAATTTAAAATTTGGACTCACAACTTCAGTGATGCATAGGCACTGATTACAATGGTAGTTGTAACTCCCAACTACTGTAAGATCACAACGAACTCTATATTTTTATTTTCTAACATTATGGATAGACACTCTAGCTTACAGTACAATTTTAAGTATTTTTTTTTACCAATGGCATTCAAGTACTCGGAAACTACTTAACCAATTTTGACCAAATAAATTGCATTAACTTTGTTTTTCATAGTACTTTCACTTGTAAACAAAATAATTAATAATTGCTATTCTAAGAAAATTGGATGCACCAGGTTACAAGTAGAAGTGGTTTGAATATAAACATCTTGTACAAGTTAATATTTTATATTTACATAATTTTTTTTCTTTCTTTTTATAAATCCCTCACTTCTACAGAAAGGTTTAATACTATTTGACATTTACCATATTTTGGCAGTGAGTTTAATTGGTATGTCTTGAGTAGCCATTATGCATAAAATCTCCCTGCTCATTTGACTTTCAACAGAAAAGACATATCTATGACCTTTATTTAATCTATAATACCAGTACTCACCAAGATTTTCAGTATTCAAAATATAATAATGTTACCCCAAAAATGTTGACGGTCGTATAAAAACTATTGTTCAAGCTTATTACAAGAGGCTAAGTAAAACAAGATGAACTGTGAGCCAATGCTCACCTATGATACCCCCGCTCTTCAGCAAACAGGAAGTAGGAATCTGACAGGTCAAAAAACGCTTCCCACGATATGGGGTACCTATATGAAGCTTGTGACCAAATATCAGATTTCTGCCATCAATAGTTGCTGAGAAAAATGCGACGAAAAATGCACATATATGTTCAATGTGTATAAAAATCAACAAAGTCGGCATACAGGAAGTAGGAATCTGACGGGTCCAAAAACGCTTCCCACAATATGGCATACCTATATGAAGCTTGTGACCAAATATCAGATTCCTGTCATCAATAGTTGCTGAGAAAAATGCGACGAAAAATGTGCATATACAAATGTATGTTAAATGTGTATAAAAATCAACAAAATCGGCAAACAGGAAGTAGGAATATGATGGGTCCAAAAACGCTTCCCACGATATGGGGTACCTATATGAAGCTTGTGACCAAATATTAGATCTCTGCCATCAATAGTTGTTGAGAAAAATGCGACGAAAAATGAGCATATATGTTCAATGTGTATAAAAACCAACTAAGTCGGCAAACAGGAAGTAGGAATCTGATGGTTCCAAAAACGCTTCCCACGATATGGGGTACCTATATGAAGCTTGTGACCAAATATCAGATCTCTGTCATCAATAGTTGCTGAGAAAAATGTGACGAAAAATGTGCATATATGTTCAATGTGTATAAAAACCAACTAAGTCGGTAAACAGGAAGTAGGAATCTGACGGGTCCAAAAATGCTACCCACAATATGGTATACCTATATGATGCTTGTGACCAAATATCAGATTTCTACCATCAACAGTTACTGAGAAAAATGTGACGAAAAATATCTTGGACGGACAGAGGTAAAACAGTATACCCCCTCCCCCTTCGGGGAGCGGGGGTATAATAATTTTTAAATATTCGAAAAGACGTAATTTATTGCACTCTACCCAGCAAAAACAGCTGTTTTTCAGATAAGTAAGCTTAAGCAAGAAGCATATTATATGATAATGCTTATACAACACCATAGCAACTACATTAATATTGCAGGGAAAACACTGAAGTAGCCAAAGACCACTAAAATTTGGCCTGGGTCCCTGAAAATATTCAGACAGTAGACCAGGTGGTTAACTACTGCAATTCAGTTACTGGGCACAAAGAATTTTTGCTAGACAGCTAAAATAGTATTTTTTTGGCAGCTCAGCTAGCAACTGCAACAGAAATGTTTTGTCCCTGTATTGGCATACAAAATTGTACTTTGGCATGAATGACCATGAATGTGTTGTTAGTCTTTGTTTTAATCTTTTTCACCTACTTGCCTGAAAGCCAAATTTAGAAAAAAACATTATATTTATTCAAACAAATTCTTTGATATTTTTCACTTGTCCGGGGCTTCAGGCAAAGTGGGTTAGCACGAAGACTGTGTTGTACATTGAATCATATCTATAAATATCATTGACGTAACCATACACAAACCAGGTGCAAGTTGTTAACGGAAACTAACTAATGATACAAGAAGTGCTAATAAAAAATATATATGTCTCCACAAAATAATATTTTTAGAACAACATAATACATTATACATTGGAGTAAGACATTTATCTTTTAAAACATTAATATTTTCACCAATCATTTGTAATGGCTATTTATGACAAAGAATGTCCAGCACAAAATATTTCATGCATATATTCAGGACAACATTTGCAATAATCGTACAAATATATATCTTTATATTTTACATATGTACAGAAGATAAGTCAAAGAATACATATTAGTTACAGTAAGAGGCAGACTAAACATTTCACTTTCCCGGTATATTCTGATAAATATTTAAATATTCAAATTTTACATCAATTTTTAAATGCAGAAATTCATATTCTTTCCATCATCAAATTTCCTAAAATTTCCTAAAAATTATTACGGGAAAGGAATTGATTCAACAACCTCTTTCTAGTTTTCTAGATTCTAGTTTAGTTAAAAAGATCTAATACATGTAATATTAAGATGTGAAGACCTGTGCCAATAATCATAGTCTACCTATTAAGAAAGACACGAAATACAGAAAAAGTACTACATGTAATTATATATGTAGAAGGTATTGCTGTGCAGCGTGATATCCAAAAGCCTCATCACCATGGTTACCTTCAGGACTCGGTAAGGGATTCTTGACCTCAGTTTGTGAATGTCGTAATTTAGATCTATTAAAGTCACCAATGGAATGTCTCATTTCACATTCACGTTTTTCCTGCTGAATTGCTATAGAAAGTAAAACAATCATGAACAGATACAATATTTATGTTCTCAAACTAAACTAAAATAATTCTTCTTCCTATCGAAAAACATTTAAAATAAATAACAAGTAAATCGAAGTCTGATTGATATGTGTTAAGAAATCATATTCTTTATTTTTGTTTTTAATCAATTTATTTAAATACTTGTTTAACACATTTCTATTAATAGATTTAGCTTTGGCCAAACAAAACAGGAACTGAAAGAAAGTCTTAATATTTTCTCTTGTTAACATTTTGTTTAAATTTTTTTTTTTTATAAATTGGTATAAGGGAGGTAACTCAAACAGAAAACTGACACATGGTACAATTTTATATTTGATTGATAACCCTCTAATGTCAAATATTGACACTATAGATACCTATAAATATAAGAATATACGCTATAAAAATGTCTTTATTTTACTATCAACTTACAATAACAAGTTGTCACAGAAATATGCATTTCATTTAGTATATTTATCATAGGAAAGACAGATCTAAGTAAAAAATTCTTTTTATGGAATGGAAGAAGCAAATTTTACAACTTCAGAAGCATGCTTTTACATTTGACAATAATATAGAATAAAATAGCATTTTTTGATTATAATGTGATATATAATGCAAATGCATAATTTATTTAACCAAATTTCTAGCAATCTACAATTTTAGATATTATTCAATGTTTTATGCAATAGTCAGCGAGGACGAGTTTTAATCGGAATCTGAAGTCACTAGAGTATATTTTAAAGACAAAATTTAGATCATGCTACAATACTGCAGGTTGTTATTTAATGATAAAAACATATTTTAGTCTTGTATGTTATTGGTCCATGTTTTACACAAGGTCAAGAAGACTCTTTAGTATCATTGGTGTTCTAATATTTGATAAAACACTTTTTTTTTTGGGTTCTTTGAAAGTAAACTTGAATATCAATATCAACAATCACTGTACTGTATTCATTTCTTGGATGAATAAAGTAACATGTTTTCATTAATTCATTTTATTATTGAACATGAAACAAAAAATCTTAACGAAAAGGTAAAAATACACATTTGCAGTCTACTGAATGTTGCTAATTATAAATTTGAACATAGGGAGAAAGAGAGCTTGTATAAATGGGAGGTATTGCCTGATGTTCAATCTTATTCATCAGCATACCGTATTTAGGGTTGTATAATGCGCACTCCCTCTTGGCCTTGAAAATCTCCAGAAAAAAACTAGTTCATGTCTATAATGCACATGGACTTTTGAAAAAATTGCCATCGGAAATGTAAGAATTAAATATCAATCGTATATATTTTTCAGTCCTTTGAGCATGTTTCATTTGCTGGGAGAATTTAAGAACCATTTATCTCTTTTCATCTTCAATAAAGTTGCAAAATATTAAATGTGTTGGGTTTTATTGGCAGACATGCGATTTCCCGGTCTGGGAAAGAGTGAAACACATTGTTCCTGTTTATAATGCACACCCTTCCTACAAATTAAAGAATCTGGGCAAAATCCTGTGCATTATACAACCCTAAATACGGTAATTAAGAATAAAATATCTTTAAATTCAAAATACAATTTTTAAGCATGAAACAACCTGCAGCACAGAATTACTAAAGCGAGCCCGATTGAAGATATTTTTTTTGCATGCCTGTTACCTTTTTCATCAGGTAATGTATTTTTCTCCTCTGTATTAGCACGTTTTAATTTCCTTTTGTTAAAATCTTCTATCGACTGTCTACGATATCTCTCTGTTTTCTCTGCCTCAACAGCTTATTATTTTCAATAAACAATGTACAATTTTTATATGTTTCCTTTACAATCTATATAAAGTTTATCAGGAATGTATAAGGTGGGTGGCACAAAAAAAACCTGTAGTATTATATTGTAGTTAATGTATATCTGAGCTCATTAACACACAGTCAAACCTGTCTTATGTGGCCATCCAAAGGAAATAGGGTCGAATAATGCAGGTGGTTGCTAAATACAGGTTTCTTTAATATGAAATGCATTGTAAAGGGAAATTAAAATTAAGGTCACATGATACAAGTTGTTGCTTAATGGAGGTGACCATTTAAGGAGGTTTGACTGTATTCAAATGCTTTGTTTCCATGCAATTCAATCTTTTCTGATACACACAAACACATCAAATTCATGCATCAACACAATAATCTACATAATATTATACACAAAAAGCTCAATTAACATGCTAACCAATACCTCTAGCTTAAACTAGGATGTCTACAATCACACGATCATGCTTTTATGTGTACAATCACACGATCGTTCATTCATTTCAAATTAACTCATACCAATGCTTCACTTATTTCAATCTAATCAAAACTGGATGTTTGTTGGATCTTTCAAGCTATACACTAACATCTAATGATGTCCTGTATTTTCATAGGGTCATGTCAGGGGTAATATTTTCAACTGACCAATCAACGATGTGCCTTCAAATCACGAGGTATTAAAAAGCAAGTACATGGTGAGGGCTGTTCTTTGATTGGTCAATGTATTTAATCGTCTTACATATGACTGGATGGTCAAAGATGAAAGAAAGACATAACTCCATACTGGCTGTTGTTGATGTAAGAGTATCATGCTAAAAAGAAACTCCACAAACAACTGATTTTATTAAGATTGTACTTATTTCTACCAATTTTTTTTTACTTTCCATTAGGAGCCAATTTCTGTTTTATCTATTTACACAGAGCTTTACTAAATATTACAAAATTCTGTCTCCAAATGACAGTAGTTTTTTTTTTAATGAACATATATTCTATCCTACAGGATTTCATAAGATATCTTCTATTATTGCTTAATACTCTACTTTATTCAACTATCTTGCAAGAGATCATAAACTTTTCACCATGCTTAAACCCAACCTAAAAGGTCTACATTCAATTTCTTAACAGGACATTAAAACTCAACCTTATAAATCTATCTTATGCAAGACACTACTTTTAATATGTCTGAACAAGATTCATACCCTATGCAGTTGACTTTAGTAAAGGAGGGTAGGTCATATATTTAAGCTATAGAAAATATACTCTTAACTATAATAATAAATAATGTCTTGTATATCAATACCCATTAATATCTCTCCTAAATTCCCCTTTCTTTTACATCAGAATGACTGATATTTTATAATTTATAGACAAATGCATTTCTTATATGATATACAATACATCTGTTGTCACCCATAAAGCTGTCCTATTGAAAATAAAAATCATTCCTTCCTCATTATCAATACCCTAAATCTACCCACGACAATTAACTTTTGTCTTTTTTTTATTTAAGAGATACTTTTTACTTCCTCATAATCAAATCTGTATCTATGTAATTATACAAAATAAAAATGTGAGACCATAAAAAATATATACAATGTATTTTATTTGTCACACTATATAAATATGCATGACAGGCTTTAAAACAGGGAAGGCTACAATAACAAGAGGCTCCAAGGAGCCTGTAATCGCTCATGTGGTTTTCAATTTGACTTCTAAAAGTTTATACAAAATGGGGGCAGTCACATATATTTTTGAAAGTGGGTCAATCAAAGATAATTTCAGAGATGAAGATATTAATGTGATTTGTTTTCTTCTCAAAATATACTGGTATGCCCAATTGGTATAAATTGACTGAAAACCAATTTCACAGAAAGCTCTGTAAGATATGTTGTTGAACTACTCAATGCCTTGTCGCTGCAGTTATAATTTGAATTTATCTTTTGATTCTTAACTTATAATAAAGCAGCAATAGACAATAAAAGAAATTTCTATTTTTAGTAACAGCTGCCATCTTGAATGGAGGAGAATATTTAAATGTAACCTTTTATTATAATATGCCTAATTTGCATAATACTATAGGTTATAAATGGGCCAAAAGAAAAATTTCACAGAAAACCTGTAATACATGTTGAATTACTCTTTGTCATGTACCAGCAGTTAAAATTTGAGTTCATTTTGAGAAATAATAAAACTGCAATAGACAATTAACGGATTTTCTATTTTTAGTAACGACTACCATCTAGAATGGATGGCAGTACTGGCAGACAATTTGAAAAGGGAGCATCCCAGCCAATTTTTTTTCAACGGTTTCACAGGAGGAGATTTAATTGTGAAAGTTAATATACGATAGACAACTGACACCCAAGTGATGGTCCCGGTTGAGCAATAAAGAGGGGGAGAAAAAGATTTTGAATTTACAAAAAACAGCAGAATCCTCTAAATAAAGCAAAATATACATTTTAAATTATTTTAGTAATAACCTTACTGGTCAATAAGAATCAAACCGTTAAGAAAAATTCAAATAATTATGGAAATTTGTTAGAAAAAAAGACTATTCTGCATTTTTGCAAATATTTAATAAAAAATTATAATTACAAAACAAGTGTCAGAAAGTTCACATGAATTGTGCAATCATTTGTGTCTAACTTCCTTGTATTTTTTTTTTTTTAATATTCATTTTCATGAGGTTATGTAAACAGGGAAGAAAACTTTTTTAATTTAAAGAAATCATTTGTACGTATAAGGAAGATACAAGTATTACCTATGTCAAAATGTATATATTTTTTTTCTTAAACAGGCAACATACTCAATATGAAAATATTTATGTAGATTATACTTTAATATCTTTGACTAACAATAATTTCAGGTCACTGCCGTGACTGGCGGTTTTCAATGTATTCCTTATTCACATTTTTATTCATCAAATCTAATTAGCAATTTACCCTGCCATCCATAATCAAATTTTTTTAATCAGATTTTTAGAAAAAAATCCATTATCTAACAATTGTTACTAGGCAGGAAAACATTTATTTTTCCACAATTTGTCACTTGACCATTGAATAGGTGTCAATTGCACTTGACTAAAAAGTAATTTTGATGTAGTCAGATAAACATTTTTGAAAGCTTTATTTTTACTTATCTAAACATTTGTATAATTTTTTGTCTTTTAAATGTGTTGTAGTAAATGCTTTAATTTCAACCATGAATTTGTCTCAGTTTAGTTTTATACCATTATGATTACCTGAAATGTTAAGACAAAAGTTCTCTTATGTAAGTATAAGTTTACCTGATAAGTGAGGTATGAGGTTCTCCTATTTCCTTATGAATAAGCTTACATAAGGATTTTTTCTTATTTTATGCATAAGTTTAACTGACAAGTCTGGTAGGGGGTTCTTCTCTTATTGTTTTATACACAAGTTCAGTCTGTGCCAGAAAACACAAGTCTCAATCTAGTATAAATTGATTCCTGCCTACTTCATTTGTAAAAAATTCCATAAAATTTTCTTAATCAAATAGAAAAACATCTTCTTTTAAAATGCCTTTCAGGCTAGTTTGTTAAAATGTTTTTGGGACATATTGTAACTTTACCTGATGGGTCAAGAAAGGGGTTCTTTGTCTACGTTTTAAATACCTGACGGGTTGGACAAGGGATTCTTCTGTTGTGTTTTTAATTACCTGAAATGTCCGGTAATGGGTTAGGTAAGGGGGTTCTTCTCATGTTTTTTTAATTACTTGATGGGTCGGGTAGGGGGTTCTTCTCTTGTGTTTTTAATTACTTGATGGGTCAGGTAGGGGGTTCTTCTCTTGTGTTTTTAATTACCTGATGGGTCAGGTAGGGGGTTCTTCTCTTGTGTTTTTAATTACCTGATGGGTCAGGTAGGGGGTTCTTCTCTTGTGTTTTTAATTACCTGATGGGTCGGGTAGGGGGTTCTTCTCTTGTGTTTTTAATTACCTGATGGGTCAGGTAGGTGTTCATTTCATATTTTTAATTATCTGATGGGTAAAGGTAAGGGGTTCTTCTCTTGTTTTAATTACCTGATGGGTCAGGTAAGGGGTTCTTCTCATGTTTTTAATTACCTGATGGGTCAGGTAGGTGTTCATCTCATATTTTTAATTACCTGATGGGTCGGGTAAGACATTCTTCTCTTGTGTTTCAGTGTGTTTCAATTGACCAGCATCAAATCCTACAATACCAGCTTTCAATTCTTGCTCTGTCTTCTCCTGGGCAATGGCTAGAATAAAGAGACATATAAATATTAGATAATGAATGATATACCTCATATTTATAGCATTACAAGTAATATTGTTTTGACCATGACTGCCTTGATGGTGGTGGGTAGTGTGTTTGATCCATAAAACTATTTGTTTAGTATTTGCTGCTTATGCACAATGCATACAGCATACATCAAGAATAGTTAGGTTTGATATCAGGATAATTTTTCAGTGTAGAAGCATGTCTATTAAGTGTGGACAGGCACAGAAATGTGACAGGGTTAAACTGGTTAATGGGATGCCATTTATACTACAAGATGATGGTGATCTAGGAATAGAATGAGTACATAACAAAACATACTAGCATGCTACATGTATATGTGTCATATATGAAGCAGGATATTACAATCATCACCTCTAACCAAAACAATTGATTTATGACGTTTCAATATTTCTATTTGATGTTGTTCAATTGGTTTTATGTTTCATTTGTTTTTGTTTTGTTAATTAGAAATGTGTAAACAAGTGTCCTATTTCACAATATTAATTTCCTATATACCTGCCACAGGAATGAGTTTACTCTTTCAGATTAATGTATGATTGGGTCATAAAATTTCCACTTCAAAATAGCAGTGGGTGGGGATTTTCAACCTACAGATATATCAATGGGTCATGTTTATACAAGCTTATGCAGCTTCTTGATTGCCAAGACATAATCTTTTATAACTATAATTTAACATGACAAGGTGCAAAATTGATCTGTGTGTGTTTATTTTGGATTTTAGTCCAAATACATGTACATGTATATGAATGGGTCATCAATAACTGAATAAAATAGGAAAGGATATAATTTGCGTATTTCGAATATATACATGGGAGGGGGGTTGTTTCAAACTCCAGCATCACCACTGTATCCAATTTTACCTTAAGTAACCCCTTTCAATTATCACATGTAAAATGGGAGACTCGAAAGGTTGAAAATTTTGCCCTGCATTTGGCCACAAACATTCACTCCTAACAAAATTGTTGCCTTTAAGCACAGGGATTAAGAGCTATGAGATTTATAAATGTTGTTCATGTTTCATTTCAGACAATAATTATGTATGGTCAGGTATAAAACTAGGATTCCAGGGCATTCAATGGTCCGAAGGTTCATTGATCTGAAAGGTTGATAGTCCGAAGTGTCCGTGGCTCAAAAATATTTAAAAAATCAGACAAAAGGGCACATGTAAACTCGATTTGGCTGTATATATGTTCCAAATATTATGAGTAAAAGTCTTATCTTTCAAGAGCTACATGTATGTGTGGATTTTCCTGAAAATGTTCAACATTCAGCTTCCTTACATCGGCTCGGACATCTCCGATTGAAACTTAAAGGCATGATAGAAAATAAGAAAAACCGAATGAGCAACCAAAAACCAACATCCAATGACATATATAAACCCCTAGAAACAAGAAGCGAACATCAACATTCAAAAAATACAATCAATACATAAACACATGTGAACAACATGAACTCCTGATGGAAAGGGAGTGAAACAGGGGCTCCGGAATTTATAGGCAGTTTCTGCCTATCAGACATCCGTCATGTTGCTCGAGATTAATTCCGATGGTAGTCATATCCGATGACACAGGGAACAACTCTTACAACCTCAAATCAATTCCCATCTGGACACAGACTCTCTTTGAACCTTATGTTCCATACCCGTATTCTTTAGGATACAGATTTCCAGGTTCGATGTCGTAACACAACTCAACTTTTAGGATCTGCTGAACGCATCTACACCTCAGAAAATAACAAGTCAAATGAAAGGAAATTCAAAATTTATGAACAACTAATAAAGGATATGAGGAAGATCAGGCATTTCAACAACTTTTATGTCTCCGTTGAACACAAGAATTTCTTGTTGAACGATATTTTTTTTCAAGATTTATAGGCCTACGAAGATGCATGTATATCTAACATTATGGAAGGATTTAATAATGCATCGCCCACACGTTATTGACAATTCTAAACAACAAGCAATCATTTGCAACAAGGAGGAAAGTTGTAGGTCAAATCAGTACATGCCTGCTGTAATTAAGACATACTTTAGTATGATTTCCGAGTCTAGTCACTATACAAATAAAAAATTGCAGAATTTTAGTTGACAATGCCCATTGACAGATAGTAATGATTTTCTGACTCCTAACGTCTCAAGTTACAGCCGTCTAATATGAAAGGCAGATTGATTAAACTAGATCTATAATGCACCATCATATATTTGTAAAAGACAAATTCCCTTCTCAAAGAAACGTCTATCAATACGCAGGGTGAACCGACAGGTCAGAAGTATTTCTATACTAAATTGCAAGGCATATACAATGAAAGGCAAGTTGTCAATGACGATTAGTTCATAATTAGCCTGTTTATTTGACCTCAGAATCTACATATGTAAATATAGAAAGGATATAAAGAACAAGCCATGACATTGGGTGTTATTGTGTCTTTAAAAGCTTGTATTCGTGGTGTGATAGAAAACAAATTGTCATGCAAACTGTCGAAAAGGATGTATTATTACATGAGAAAACATGGCAACCATTTCTATCAATGTTTTATGCAATTCTATATTATATTGATACATAAATTTGTAGTCTCGAGGTCGTTCAAAATTTTATTTTACTCGGATCTTTCGGACTATCGACCCTTCGGAACTATTGACTCTTCGGACCATTGACTCTTTGGACTAATGAACTGACACATAAAACTAGAGGCTTAGTGGGCTGAGCCTGTGTCGCTCACGTTTCATTCTGTTTTGAGGAAACTTTATACAGAACCTGCCATAGATGCTTCCTACAAAATTTCAATTAATATGGCCAACTGGTTTTAAAGAACGCCGGACGCCAAAATCTCACATTGCCTTTGACAAAGTGACCTAAAAAGAAATTTCTTAGATGTTGTTTGTTACACACTATTCATTGAATGTCAATTACTGCTGACTAGGTTTAGTGTATGCAAACTCCTTTACTGAGTAACCTCTCACAAAAAAGCATATTTATTATATACATCCCAATGTAAACAAACAAAATATTACCCATATGACAGGTTCACACAAGTTCAAAATGGAAATTGTTTATTTGTTCCATAATATTTCTAATAAATAACAATTTATTGTTTCATCTAGCTTTTATATTGTTTGTCTTTGATAAAATATTATTTACATATCAAATCTGTACAAACAATATACCTCACTAATCAGAAGAAAATAAAAGTTATCTGTGTTTAACATCAAATGTTTGACCTCATTTTTACCTGAAATTTTATTTTGATCTTAACCATTTGATAGTATACTGTTACAAAACTGTTTAAAGTTAGGATGAGCCAATGGGGGCTAATGTATGCATGCAGTTAGTACCGTTGGTGTTAAGTGTTAAGTATCCTTTCAAGATCCCCGAACACCTGTTGTCATGAAAATCAAGTAAAACAATATGATGTTGAGATTAATCAAGGGATAATAATACATTGTCAGGTGAATCATATTTCATATGTTTTGGCGTTATCATCAGTATGTACGCTTTAATCAGGGATTACCTGTCTCTTACTCAAGGTTGTACTGTGAATCACCTTGCCACAGACAATTATATATCACATACACTCCAAAAATATACAACAGTAATCACTTTCATTTCAAACAGTTTTGTTGATATTGGTAATTATAAAAAGGGGGTGGGGATTACTAGCAGTGCCGTCTTAACGCATGGGCACTCTGGGCAGTTGCCCGGGGGCATAGGGTCCCCATACTAATCTAGGTATGTTGTGTACAGCATGTTTTTAATGTTTAAACACTGATTTTGTTGTATAAGTACCAATACAATAAATATATGTTTAATTTTTTCAACAATTTACATTTTTATTCCTGTGAGTGGTTGTGTAGGTAGGGGCCCCAGTGCATTTCTTTGCACGGGGGCCTTTACTGCTGTTAAGACGACCCTAATTGTTAGGTCAGGAGTTTATGGTTGATATATAGCCCCCAGAACATACAAAGTACCTTGAAGAAGATGAGGTGTCTTTATATACATTAATCAGTAAATTTAGACATTTTTCCTTTGATCTGAACCAGTCATAATATCAGTATCAAATTACTGACATTAATATTGGAAAATATCGGTCAGTGTGACATATGATGACTGACATTTAATTCAGATAAAAACAATAACATCAGCCAGTTTTGAAGGTCTCAACATACATTATCACAGCTTGTTTTATCAGCTTTCTGTGATACTAGTGATAATATCTGTCTTGACCTTCAAAATTTCTGTTATTCTATATGTATCACTCCTTATAACTAAGCAAAAGTTGACAGAAATTAACACATCTTCCTACATGTAAATATTTTACCTCTAGCTACTACAACCAAATGCTGATCGCCTTCTACAAGTTGTTTGTTTGTTTGCTTGATGGTGCTTAATGCCACTTTCAACAATATTTCAGCTATATCGTGGCGGTCAGTTTAATTGGTGGAGGAAACCGAAAGACCCGGAGAAAACCACAGACCTGTCGCAAGTCACTGACAAACTATCACTTAATCAAGTACACCTCGCCCTGACCGGGAGTCGAACCCACAACATCAGTGGTGATAGGCACCAATTACATAGCTAGTTGTAAATCCAACTACCATACGATCACGGCCACGACGGCCCCTTCCTTCACAAGTTGAAGATTAAAGTCTATGGTATATTACAATAGGACAAGACAGTTGTTCTTCATGCTGAAGCCTTCAACAGCGAGTTCTCTGCAGAAAGGACAAACTTAGTTTACTTTTCAATTATTTGGCCTTCCAATCTTTTGAGTGCAGAGTGATTGTTGTTTAACGCCGATTCAGAAATTGTCCAGCTATATCGAGAACAAGTTAATTTTCAATGAAATGATGATGAGGTCCACTTTGTACTACACCTAGGCTGAGTTGGATTTTTATAGTGCTAGTTCACTGAAACAACAGTCTGTGGGTACACATGTCGCTCCACTCGGACACATGATTTTGATTCCGAGCCAACCAGTCTTTGCTCTTTCTCCTTAATGCTGAATGCTTAGCGGAGAAGCAACAAATACCAATATTTAGTCTTTGGTTTGAGCTGACCGGGGCTCGAACCCACGATCTACCGCACTCGAGGTGAGCACGTTAACCATTACGCCACTGATGCGGTTCCAATCTTTTGATTATGAGCATACATGATCAAGGTTATTCCAGAAACGCATTGCGCACACTAAATTATATATCTACCTGTTTTTCTAACTGAAATAAGTTACATTTTTACTACTGATAAAGTTGAAAAGGTTCATAATGAAAATAATAAATATAAAATACTGATATGAAACACCTGACTGTATTCAAAAGATAAATGACTAGTTGTTCAAATAACCATTATCAAATTAATATCATGCCATGTTTTTTTTGTTGACCAAGTATGAATACAAACCTTTATAAAATAAATGACTCATAACTGATTCAGAAAATGTCTTTCATGCAAAAAACATCTGACCAAATATGATAATAATCCTTAATGGACAAGTTTTCCGCTGAACAAAGTGTCGTCTGCTGATAGCAAATAGGATGGACAACTTTTCCTTAGAACACATTATCTCTAGCTGACAGCAAATTGGATGGACAAGTTTTCCTTAGAACACATTGTCATTAGCTGACAGCAAATTGGATGGACAAGTTTTCCTCAGAACACACTCAGTGTTGTCTGCTGGCAACAAATTGGATTCAAGTTCAACAAAAATATTTCAAGGAAATTTTCAAAGAAAGAAAGGCCCAAGTCACTACCTTAAAGTGGGGTGGTGGGGAGGAGGAGGAGAGAATGAAACTCTAATACACATTTAAACTTCTTACTTGTCCATATAAGTGATTCTTGAGATAGGGTTACATAAAACAGGTGGTTGGTCAATACTGATAAAATATATGGGGAGATGAAATTGAGATGATCGATAGGTCTGATTCTAGTTTAGAGTCATATTAGTTTGATCACATCTGACCAAATGTGACTTATGCTACCTTAGACAAAGTACAAGTTACCTACATAAGTTACGGACACAATGATTGACAGAATGACTACCTTAAGTGATACATACTGTATATAAAATCATTGATTTGTATTGTGAGAAGACGAAGCCTGAGAAGTCCATTTCGAGCAAAACATATCAATGATAGTATGTTTTTCGAGTATTTAGTAACGTGACGGCATAATAACGTCACATTAGTAAACAGCAATATTAATTTAACATCACCCTAGCTGCTTGTTAATAGATATTATCACTTGTAAAGATCAAGTGGAAAATGTACAAATCATCGATAAATGTAATTATTATTTACTCATCGATACCGTGAAAGCTATCTATACCGAACCTCCTTGCAACAAGGTTTTGTAGTCAGAATAGACAGGTGTTCTGTTTATACAGGTTAAATTTACAAATATTTTCTACATTGGAACTTAATTTAAAGTTTGTTTTATACAGGATTTCGTTTTATGAATGGTTCGGTTTAGACACATTTCACATTACTTATAATAAATTTATTTGGTATGAAAATTAAATGAAAAAGATTTTTTATCATCTTTAGATTGCTGTTTGCATGTTTTAATCAAGTCTCACTATAGTGAATATACCTTTGTATGTATTATTTTCGCACACATTATTATACCTACTTTGTGGGCCTGGTAGTATATATTTTTCTAGGGATTCTGTGTGTTTGAGTCCTGTCTTAGTAAAGCTGTTGATCTTGACCAAATGATTGTATCGCTGTCTTTCTTCTTCAAGCACTAGGGTAAATCAAGCCATGCATAATATTGCAGCAAGCTAAAGCTAGGTAATTACATCTAACATATATATATAAGTGTTCAAATACGAAAACAGTGATTTTACATAAAAGAAACAAAATTAAGTAGTCAAACCCCATGCAATTACCTCTATTAAGCAGTCAAACCCCATGCAATTACCTCTATTAAGCAGTCACCTGTATTAAAAGATCACCATTTGGAAAATTTCAAATGAATTGTACCTCTTTTAAGAGGTCATCTGTTTTATAAGGCCACCATTTCTTTGTCCCATGTGACCTCTTAATACAGGTTTGACTGTATTCCATAACCTTTACACTACATGTACATGCTCTACAGGTAGAATCACATGGCATGCTTTAATGGTTTGTTTATTTACTGACTGACTTGCATGTATAGTACAATCAGAGACATACCATGATAAATCACTGTGATAGCCATATCACTCACCTTGGTGACAAGATATATTTGTTGTTGTTTAATACATCTTAAAAATTTCTTTTGTATTTAGAGTGTTACTTGCTATCACCCAAAATACACAAGAAGGTGAGTAAATTGTTGTGATTGTTGTTTAATGCCAACCAGACTTGGGGTCAATTACTTTCAAATGTAATCGATTACATTACAATTACTTTGCAATTTTCATGATTACATTACATTACGATTACATCAATTTTCAAATGTAATCGATTAAATTACAATCACTTTGTAAATGTAATCGATTACATTACTGATTACATTTAATGTCATGACAACCAATACATTAGTGTTTTATGTTATTTTGTCTTGTGTGCATCTGTCCAATATCTCTTCTTTTTTTTAAATGTATTTCTTAATCAGAACTATGAATTACAATTCAGTTGTAATGTGATCATTACATGCAATAACAAACAGTACATTGTAAATTATAAACAGCAATTTTCATTTTCATATTTTTCATCAAATATGTCTTCTCTTATTACTATATATGACCAATAGTGAATCGATCTTATACTATTAGTAAATATTATAACATACAATTGCACATTTTAATAATATATATCAAATAATTTCAAACATCCTGTGAAAGTCTATTGGGGATAATAAACTAGCAGTTAATTACCTGATAAAATTTGTAATTAAGGTATTATTTATGACACCAAATTATGTAACCATTTGAATGTTTGTCCTTGATATATAATTCAGAAGATTAAAAAACAACAATCATTCTGATTCTAAAAACTTGCTTAAAAATGTACATAATTTCTCAGTCTAAATATGAAAATTAAATCCTTAATTTATGTAAATAGGTTTAATAAAATATCCATTACATGTTGCATAGTAACCCACAAGTAATGAAAAAATTATCATATAATCCAATATTAAAAGGAAAATCAGCACCAAAATAAAAAGCAGAAATATCACATATATCTGAATATCAAATACAAGCCCCATTAAAATATAATCTTTAAAAAAAAAATCCAAAATTTTACAAATATTACAACTTGCTATTTATCAGTTAATTTGTAATATACATGTATGTATGAGCATCATAAATAAATGTTTCTGAAAATTATAATTTACATTTTGCTTTTTATATAATATCTTCATTGAAATTTAAATATCTTTTTAAGCTTGTATAAGAAATCTTCATGAGATACCTATGTCTTGGTTTATATAAAATATTTCTTTATCTTATGCGAATCATGAGGACATGGTGATAGTCTTTCATAGAAACAATTTCATATATGAAATCTTGAAAGTTGTGTCAGATAATTAAAATTTTTAGAGCTTGTTGTGTTTTACACAAGCCGACAAACTGTTTTCACTGAATTTTTGAAACCCTAAAGAAATTGAAATTGAGATATTATTTGTTTGGATATCAAGTCTTTTAAGTCATATCAAGACTTTTTTGTAGCTGTGATAGTTTTGATTGCAATTAAGCATAATGGCATATAATAATATCTACATTATTTGTTTAATAAATTTCATGAAGAAAATTCATTTACATAAATCATACATTAAATATCTAAGGAGATGTATGTTTCAGTTAAGACAAAATAAGTCAAAATGATGAAAAGTAATCTAAATGTAATCAGAAAGTAACCATGATTACAGGGTCAAAATGAATGTAATCGATTACATTACGATTACATGTCAGAGCTCCAGATAATTTTCAAGTCCAAAGGGTAATTACCCCTTACTTTTGAAAATGATGCGTATTTGCATATTTTCTTTGCACTGTTGTACTCTCTACTTCAGAAAAGATTGCTTACATGTACACTTTTAAAATTATGTTTGATACAAGTGTTATTCAATAAACACAGGATGCAAGTGAAATGTATATCTGTTTAATTTGACACGATTGTGTCATGTTTATTAATAAAATGTTGTAAATATTTTGTTTTTTGCTCCTCGACTTCGGCAGTTTTCACAGCCGTGTTGATAATGTCATCAATGATTCCTTTCACTATACTGTCACTAGACACAGATGAAACTGTCAGGAACTTTTAAAAAAGTATATAATTTTCCGTAGCGCGCTTATTCATGTTCTTGCTCATTTTCAACGAACAACGTGTTCCCAAATTCACTTTCGTTTTAGTTCTTAACTAAACCGCATTTATTTGTAATATTGACCGCGATTGGATGATTTATCCTAAACATCCAATCAGATCTCTTTTGACATCGATGCTTAGAAAGGCAAACATTCGGTACCCCTCGGATGTATACACTTTCTCTTTCGAAAAGTATAAAGAGAAGTAATTACGGGGAATTTCTCAAAGTAAAAAATGTATTGTTTATGTACACGATGTATTATCGTCAACAGCGTACAAGTACGCTCCGAATTTGGAAAGTTTGCTTACACAGCAATATGTATGCGTAAATGTACACTCTGATCTGATGATACATGCGTTTTTACTCGTTTTCATAGCATAAAAAATGCAAATACGCAGCTTATCTGGAGCTCTAAAAAATGTCCGATTACAGATTACATTCAATTACATGAAAAATGTAATCGATTACAACCGATTACGATTACAAATTATGATTACCCCATGTCTGATGCCAACTCAGCAATAAATAGATTAAACAGAGCAAGAGGTATATCAGTATCACCAAGATATAGAGATATATCAGTATCACCAAGATATAGAGATATATCAGTATCACCTAGATATAGAGATATATCAGTATCACCAAGATATAGAGATATATCAGTATCACCAAGATATAGAGATATATCAGTATCACCTAGATATAGAGATATATCAGTATCACCAAGATATAGAGATATATCAGTATCACCAAGATATAGAGATATATCAGTATCACCTAGATATAGAGATATATCAGTATCACCAAGATATAGAGATATATCAGTATCACCAAGATATAGAGATATATCAGTATCACCAAGATATAGAGATATATCAATATCACCAAGATATAGAGATATATCAGTATCACCAAGATGAGTGATACATCTATCACAGTGATTTATCACGCTATGTCTCTGACTGTACTGTATAAGGTAAATACTCCCATCAACAAAAAACATACTTGAGGTGAATAATTGAAAGCTATAAAAAAAATATTTTCCGCTTTTATCCTTGGGCTCATCTTTAAAGGATTCAGAAACCAGCACATTTATAATACTTTATGGTATACATATACACAAGGACTGGGTCTAAAATTAAAATTCTCACCAACAGCAGACAGAGAAAATGAATAATATTACATCACTATCAAAATGAAAAAAAAAGAAAAGAATCGTTATTTATTTTTTTGTTCAATCTGATAATACAGGAAACATTTTATTTATTTAAGATAGCTATTACTAATAGAAAAGTTTATAAGGTAAAATTAAGGGACTGTTTAGTGTTTAAATATTTGCTATACATGTAAGCTACTCGCCTGAAAATCAGAATTTTTATAAATATTCTCATTAATGTCTACAGGAAGAACTGATATTTTTACCCCCCCCCCCCCACACTCTTAACAGACAGATACATAACATCAGCTTCCCCTATGAATTATGATTTAGACATTTTTTAGGCTCATGACTGAAAAAACAGTTAAATCCCTAATTTGATCCTCTAAACATGATATTTCACATTCCAGGATATGTCCCAAGGCAAATGTTTTCTTATACAAATTAAGTTTTAAGCACAATGATATTTATTCTATGGAACAACACAAAATCTCATTGAGAGCATGCAAATTGTGACGGGTGCATTTGCATAACTATCACCTGCCAAAGAAATAAAACAAAAACACCATTGCATAAAGGGCACCCTCACTTATCACGGTCACCATGTCCTGTGTGTCCACATACCCCCGACAAACTTAATTTAAAAAATCCAATGGCTCACTGGAATGACATCAATAAATATGAAGGCATCATAAACCTATGAGTATCAAGTATGCTGAAACCTGTCTAAATTAGAACCAGAGTCCTGCATAAATCAAACTTTAAATAAAAGTCTGCATGTACATGTAGTAGGAACTCTTGGTTTATTTCACCTGTACATTGTATATACTATTCTGAACACAAAAGCTGGTCTGAAGGAGGTTCAGTTTAGGCAGGTTTCACTGTAAATTGATAAAGAAAGTCAATTTCTTGAAAAGTTGAATGTATTTTCAACACTCACTGAAAATTAAATATTTACAGAAAATTCAAAATTTGAATTCCTTCCCAAATTTGTACATTTCAATATTATGTTTACTATCACAGGAAACAATGATGATGCATGTTTGTTAAGAGTTTTTGGTCACAAGTGAACATAGTAATAGGACAAGTGATGATTGATAAAGGACATACATATATGTACATGTGTATTAGGGTAAAAATTTCCATGACTAGGATTATATATACAAATGTATATAGCCTACATAACTAATTGGACACCACTCACTGTTAGTATCAGGAAGAACTTTCCTTTCCTTGGTATCAGCATGATGTAGCTTTGCAGCGTCAAATCCTTCGACATTATGTAGAAGATTTTCATGCACTTTCTCCTGTTTTAAATCTAAAATATATAGATTCATGCAAAGATACATATATGTGCAGCTAAATTTAGTAGACCATGCAAAATAGTTAGATTGTAAAAGGAGATACTCTACAGACTACATAGATCTAAGAAACAGTCTACAGACTACATAGATCTAAGAAACAGTCTACAGACTACATAGATCTAAGAGATACTCTACAGACTACATAGATCTAAGAAACAGTCTACAGACTACATAGATCTAAGAAACAGAGAATATTACAAATAATTTTTTTTTGAAAGGGTCTTTCTTCTTATCAATTTTTTTTTCTTTAAGTGAAATGTGTTTTAAAAAAAACCCAGAAATCCATTGAAATGAATAAAATTAGAGTACAAATTGAATATTAATTAAACGTAGAGAAGAAAATTCATATTTATCAATGAGTTGTTCTATTTTCTTTGCTACGTAGAGTACGAAACAAGGGTCAAAGTGCAAGTACAATTATTCACTGAAATACTACAATACTATCTGCCTTTGGCTTTAAGATGGCTTTTCTAGATAAAAAAATGAGTTCAAAGTTTAATCTCCCCCTTTTTATCATACATCAACTTAATCCTACCTCATTTATTTGTGTCCTTCAACAAGTAAATACATTACAAAATTCTAATTGTTGTTAACTGATCCGGTAAAAACTGTATCTACAGTAAAACAGTATCTACTGATCTTTATATTACTTTGGCACTATGGGAGTGAGGGTTAGGGTTATGGTGTTTAACACCACTTTCAACAATATTTCAGTTATATCATGGCGGTCAGTTTTCTTGGTGGAGGAAACCAGAGTATCCGGAGAAAAGTACAGTCCTCTCACAGACAATTATATCACATAATGTTGTATCGAGTACACCTCACCCTAGCAGAATTCAAACTCACAACCTTAGTGGTGATAGGCATTGATTGCATAGGTATTTGTAAATCCAGCTACCATACGATCACGACCATGATGGCCCCTTTAGGAACTATGGTTTTCTTGCTCCCAAAAACTGATCTAAAATTATTTGGCTTCAATTTTTTCACTGTGAGCATACCTGATGAAGATTATACCAGAACCGTGTTGTGCACAATGGTATTTCCCATTTGTGTGACTTGCGTGCCATATCTACGTTTATATCGCAGAACACAGGGAAGGGAATATATAGAGTTATGGTATTTAATGCCTTCATTCAATTGTGTTGTGACAATGTCTGGCGAGTCAGGTTCATAGCCTATCTTGTGTTCTTAAAAGTTTGCGTAAAAAAGTCAGACTTCGACCACTAGATTTTTGCCAGTCTTTATTAATTTCTCTGAAAGTTTGTGGAGTGTCATGATCAGGTACATTGTTCATGGTGGTTATTCGCTGTTCAGGCAAACAAATAGCAAGATTTAACTTTTAAAATAATTTATGAAATTCATAAAATCACTACATTTCTACCTTGCTATACCTGATCAGCTATAGGAGAGATCAATAATATAGAGATAAAATGTAGTGTCTATAGCCTTAAGCCTATAGTTCAATGAACTTCCTTTGAACTTTTGTGAAATTTCACACTAAATTCAAAACCAATTCAAATTTTGTCAGGATTGAATACAGTCAATCACATACATTTGGTTGTTTCTCTCTCCATTTCAAAATGAAACGATTCATTAAATGCAGATGACATTTTGATTTACAACCTTTTTTTTATAAAACAACATGGTAATGCACATGTATTATTTTAATTAAAAACCTCCTTCACACAATATAATAAATTATCAATTTTCTTGATGCTTTTTAACAACAGTTAAACTAGGAGCCAAAGGGAAATGCAGATTTGAGTTCATATTTCAACTTAAAGAGCAAAGGCCATCTATCTTTAAAACAAGTATAATGGATTGCTGCTACCAGACTTGGGTACATCCATTTTGAAATATCTGAAGAAAAATTATATTCTTAAAAAAAAAAATACCTCAGGACATCTATAGCTATCTTTAAACAAGATGTTGCACGCTACGTCGTGCTAAGAATACCCCCACTCGTTCATTTGTAAGTCGCACGGTAAACAGGAAGTAGATGTGCGGTAAACCTGGAAAGGGGAGACACGGTACAAGTCACCATGCCAAAGCCATATATCAAATATCAAATCATTTCTTCCAGTAGAAGCTGAGAAGATAGATTTTGAAATAAACTTTATACAAGTAGAAGATAAAAGGTTGATTGGAATTCTTGATTATATTTTTGGGTATCTGCTGTTTTTTGGTAGGTCGGCCAGGTTACAGCAACCTAAATATTTTATAGAATGTACATGTCGGCATAATGAAAAATATTTTAAGTAGAATATACAAGTACATGCATTGTAAACTATATTATACTATATATAAATAGACCACTTTTATCAAGATGATTCACCAAATTACACTAAATTAACATGTACAAATTCGACATTGAACATTCTATGAACTTTTTAAGTTAAGATTAAAACTTAGGGTATTCTGTTTTTAGCAAAAGGTCAAAGTCTTTATTTTGGAGTTTGGTCTTCTTACAATACATGTATTTCAGACATTTATGAATGAGATAGAGGGTTAGGGTTTAAAATAGGGGGGGATTATAGTTTTTATCTTTTTACATTGTAAATGTAGATACAGGTACTGGTTAGCAGAAAACTGGAGGCTCAGTGGGCTTAGCCTTTGTCGCTAACCTTTCGTTCTGCTTTGAGGAAACTTAATACAGAACCTTCCATAGGTGCTTCCTACCAAATTTCGATTCATTTGGCAAAGTAGTTTCAGAAATCAACCAATCTGAAGCAAGAACAAAATGAGCAATCTCTATAGAGGACCTTCCATAGATGCTTCCTACCAAGTTTCATATCATTTGGTCAGAGGAAAAGCTGTTTTAGAAATCGACCAATCAGAAACATGAATTGCCTATGGTGGCCATGTTTGTTAACGAATCAAAATGGAATGAGCAATTCCTATAGAGAACCTTCCATAGATGCTTCCTACCAAGTTTCGGTCCATTTGGCCCAGTTGTTTCAAAGTAGAAGATTTTTTGAAAACGACCAATCAGAAACAAAAATTGCCTGTAGCGGCCATGTTTGTTAATGGATCGGGACAAATTAAAATGAGCAATCTTTATAGAGGACCTTCCATAGATGCTTCCTACCCAGTTTCATTTCATTTGGCAACGCGGTTTCAGAGGAGAAGATTTTTAGAAATCGACCAATCAGAAACAAGAATTGTCTGTGGTGGCCATATTTGTCAATGGATCGTGACGAAATGAGTAATCTTCATAGAGGACCACCCATAGATGCATCCTACCAAGCTTCAGTTCATTTAGCAAAGAGGTTTCAGAGAAAAAGATTTTTTTAGAAATCAACCAATCAGAAACAAGAATTGTCTGTGGTGGCCATGTTTGTTAACGGATCGGGAAGAAATGAGCATTATTAACAGAGGACCTTCCATAGATGTTTCCTACCAAGTTTCGGTTCATTTGGCCAAACGGTTTTAGAGGAGAAGAATTTTAAAAATCAGCCAATCAGAAACAAGAATCACCTGTGGCGGCCATGTTTGTTAATGGATTGGGACGAAATGAGCAATTTTATAGAGGACCGCCCCTAGATGCTTCCTAACAAGTTTTGATTCATTTGGCCAAAACGGTTTCCGACGAGAAGAATTTTAAAAATCAGTCCATTAGAAACAATAGTCGCCTGTGGCGGCTATGTTTGTTTACGAATCAGGACGAAATGAGCAATCTTTACAGAGGACCTTCCATAGATGCTTCCTATCAAGTTTCGGTTCATTTGGTCAAGCGGTTTCAGAGGAGAAGATTTAAAAAATTCATCCAATCAGAAACAAGAATTACCTGTGGTGGCCATATTTGATAATGGATCGGGACGAAATGAGCAATCTTTATAGAGGATCTTCCATAGATGCTTCCTACCAAGTTTCAGTTCATTTGGCTGAGGCGTTTCAGAGAAGATTAAAATGTGAAAAGTTAATGGACGACGGACGACAGACGCCAAGTGATGGCAAAAGCTCACATTGCCTTTGCCTTTGGCAAGGTGAGCTATAAACATATAGCCTCCACCCTAAAAAAAAGTCAAATGGTTATTCCCCACAAAATGTAAAAAAAAATTCATATCAAATAAAGGGTATTTCTTTTTATGAGCTACATCCTAATAGGTATAGTATAGCTACAGGTACTAACTTCCTCATAGTACATAGTCTTAATTATACTGAACAGCAATCAACAGATATCATCAAATTACAAAACAATCTCATAGTTGACTGAATAGGGTGAATTTATATATATATATCTTCTGATGTTACCACTTACAGGTAAACAGGTCTTGTTTTTGACAAATATTTGTAATAAATGAGGTCAGACAACTAAGTATAGTATATACTGTCATACTGGTTCTTGTCTGTATTTAACACACTTACTGCTACTTCAAGCATAGAAATAATAACAAATGATTAATAGTATTAGATTTAAAGGGGGGTAGGGGAGGGGAGGAGTTATGGTGTTTAATGCCATTTTCAACAATATTTCATCTATAACGTTGTGGCATAGATTTAACCTCATTTCACAAAGTTTCTCTTTTCTATATTATGGTGAGAATATATGAAATAATTCAAATTGTTCTCAAGATAAATCTATGTAAGGCCATTTTCATATCTTTGGTTTGCTAACAAAATTACCAACCCACTAAATCTGTCAGTACTATTTTTTTTATTGAGAATCCCAGAGTTTTTATCTAATATTTTGGCCATTGACAATTTTTTTGTATAAAATTCAGGTTTTCCCTGAAAAAAGAAAAGAAAAAAGAAAATAATTTGCCCATCAACCCATAACTACTTTAAACACTGCCAGTCAGATTAAAAGTAAACCTATATGTTTATTTAAGGATGTAGATTACACAATGAGTATGAGTTGGGTATCGCTGGTTATCAAACAGTGTTATTTAACATTAATAAATAATATATGAATGATACAGCCTTGGATATCTTATTATTATTGGATGTTCAATATTTAGATTGGCTAAAATTGGGTGAAGAATAAAATATACTTATACACTGTGTATTACACCTTTCAATCATGCAATTTTAGGAATTTGGGTACCCTTTTTGAAATAATTTTTTTTTCTTAATTGCTCATCAATTACCTATAAAGATGAATATTTTGCACAAAAACACAACCAAATATAAATCCCTAAAAATTATTTTAAAATTTCAGAAGGTTCAGTTATACCAGAACAAAAGTTATTGCACAGAAACCATTTTGTCTAAGATCAATGTCAACAGTAGTCAGATATTTGATCTGACTGCAAAAAAGTGTTTTTCTTAGAATTGGTCAGAGCAGGTTAAACATTCTTCCTTCAAAAAAAATAATGTTGTTAACAACTAGTAAATAAAATTTAAATTATTTCTTAAATATATTCATAGTCAAATGACCAGCCAGGGACAAAACTTAGTAGTTTTGCTGTAGTTACCAACTGGGCACCCTCAAATAAAACTTTCAGTAACCCTACATAAATTCTTTGGGCCCTACAACTGAGTTTGCACATAAATTAATATTAAAAATTTCAGTAGCCAACTGGGCTATTTTCTGAAAATGCTCACAGCCCAGACCAAATTTTAATGGTACTGTGCCCCTGTTAACATTTATTATCCCTGTCAGTTTAATACCAGATAGAACATCGTAAGTACTGTAGAGCATTATTTTCATCATTAACCAGGTATTAATGTAGAAAGGCCCAATTCTAGTCAATCAAAAGTATTTTTATCAGACAGGAACTGTAAATTAATGTCTATTGACCAGCAATATTACCTTTAGTAGGTCATCTTATTAATATATGACATATACAGTGAAACTTGTCTGGAGTGTATTTCTGTGTAGTTTGCAAAAATTGGGCTATGTGTTTGTTTTAAGGCATGCTTTATTACTTTATTTATTGAAGGTCTCAGGGGGAGATATGTGATTTGGTTGCTTACTATGAGAATAAAAAATATTATCGTGACATAGTATATTTATACCTTTTAGTTCTTCTGAATGTTTGAAAGTACAGGAAATACACAAGCTTAAAAGACAAGAACAGCTGACAGATGACTTGATTGGTGAGAAGACTGGTTGTATGGTTATTCAGTCCTCACAATGAGCACCAGTCCTCTGGCCCAAGACAAGTAAAACTTTGTTCGGACCAGTAAATTTTTCAGTTTTTATTTAAAAATTTATAAAATTCTAGAATTTGGTTCGAAGTAGTAAATTCAAATTTTCATTTTGAAGACTAGTTATTTCTTGTTATTTGTTTTTGTTGACGATTACCGATTGTGGTTGGTTATATTGTTAACCATTAGGTATACTGTTCAACAATTTAATTTTTAATAGGTTAAATGTTTTCGTACATGACTTTTGTCATGTAGTTATCTGACTAAACGAAGTGTGAAAACTGTGACATGACCGAGTTATTGCATTAATGAAACCTGGCAATGCACACTTTCACTTCCTAGTTTTTATCATCTTTTTTTTTAACAAGGAAAATTGCATATTCACAGGTGGTTTTCCCCTAGAATTTACAGTAATTTAAAGCCAGATACTATTGGATGGAGCAGTATGACATGACATGCACCACATATACAGGTATAAATCTAGTTTTTATGCAGAACTACAAAATGTTACTAAAATACAGTAACAGTCAAACCTGTATTAAGAGGTCACCTTTGGGATAAAGAACTAGAGGCTCAGTGGGCTGAGCCTGTGTCACTCACCTTTCATTCTGCTTTGAAGAAACTTAATACAGAACCTTCCATAGGTGCTTCCCACCAAGTTTCGGTTCATTTGGCTAAGCAGTTACAGAGAAGAAGATTTTTAGAAATCAACCAATCAGAAACAAGAATGGCCTGTGGCAGCCATGTTTATTAATGGATGGGAACTAATTATTTATAAATGCGCAATCTTTATAGATGACCTTCCAAGGATGTGTCCTATCAAGTTTTGATTCATTTGACAAAGCGGTTTCAGAGAAGATTTTTTTATAAATCAACCAATCAGAAACAAGAATTGCCTGTGGCACCATGTTTGTAAACCGATTGGAACTAAATTAGAAATCTTCAGAGAGAACCTTCAGAGGATGCTTCCTACCAAGTTTCGATTCATTTGGCTATGCGATTTCAGAGGAGACGATTTTTTAGAAATCAACCAATCAGAAACAAGAATTGCCTGTGGCGGCCATGTTTGTTAACGGATCGGTAATAAATTAGCAATCTTTATAGAGGACCTTCCAAGTATGCTTCCTACCAAGTTTCGATTCATTTGGTCTAGCGATTTCAGAGGAGAAGATTTTTTAGAAATCAACCAATCGGAAACAAGAATTGCCTGTGGTGACCATGTTTCTTAACAGATCGGAAATAAATTAGCAGTCTTTATAGAGGACCATCCAAGGATGATTCCTACCAAATTTCGATTCATTTGGTCAAGCGGTTACAGAGGAGAAGATTCTTTAGAAATCAACCAATCAGAAACAAGAATTGACTGTGGCGGCCATGTCTGTTAACGGATCGGGACGAAATGACCACTCTTTATAGAGGACTTTCCAAGGATGCTTCCTACCAAGTTTCGATTCATTTGGCAAAGCGGTTTTAGAGGAGACAATTTTTTTAGAAATCTACCAATCAGAAACAAGAATTATCTGTGGTGGCCATGTTTGTTTACGGATCGGAAATAAATGAGCAATATTTATAGAGAACCCTCCAAGGATGCTTCCTACCAAGTTTCGATTCATTTGGCCAAGTGGTTTCAGAGGAGAAGATTTTTTTAGAAATCAACCAATCATAAAGAAGAATTGCATGTGGCGGCCATGTTTGTTAACAGATCAGGACGAAATGAGTAATCTTTATAGCGGACCTGCCATAGATGCTTCCTACCAAGTTTCGGGTCATTTGGCCAAGCGGTTTCAGAGGAGAAGATTTTTTTAAATCGGCCAATCAGAAACAAGAATTGCCTATGGTGGCCATGTTTGTTAATGGATCGGGACAAAATGAGCAATCTTTAGAGAGGACCTTCCATAGCATCTTCGCTAGCCAAGGGTTACATTTCGGGTCCCCCTTCTCTCCACCCTTGGCGGATCTAGAATACATTTTGAGGATTCGCGCTTTAATATTTCATTGATTACGGCTACCAGTACACGTATCCAATCAGAAGATGTTTTACACGGAGCACATGCTATCGACGAAATGTAAGCAAAGATGCCACTTCCCGTTTTGGTTTCAATGAAAACATCTTTCCCGTCTGCCAAAGCTTTGAAACTTTTCACTTGGTTGACAGTAAGTGCTTCCAAATTAAATTTATCACAAATAAGTTTTTCTTCATTGGGCGCTGCCATTTTCAACTCTCCAACATACGTATAACAAAACGATTCTGATTGGCTGGCGATGACAACTATCTAAGGGGCGCAACTTCGATAAACCACCAGGTGGCATTGCGCGCGAATTTCAAAATGTATTCTAGATCCGCCAAGGGTGGAGAGAAGGGGGACCCGAATCGTAACCCTTGGCTAGCGAAGATGCTTCCTACCAAGTTTCACTTCATTTCGCAGAGGGGTTTCAGAGGAGAAGATTAAAATGTGAAAAGTTAGCGGACGACAGACGACGGATGCCAAGTGATGGAAAAAGCTCACATTGCCTTTGGCAAGGTGAGCTAAAAAGTGGCCTTATAAGAAAGGTGGTCTCTTAAAAGAGGCTCAATTGATATGAAATTTTCTGTGACAGGTCAAGAAAAAGGTGACCTTTTAATATAGGTGATCGCATGGTCAGGTTTGACTGTATATGTTAAATATTTTAAATAAAAAATGGTTAGTTAGAGCTACAGTAAGTACAGGTACTACTGTATATTAAGTATGGATAACTAAAAACAAGTATTATCTTTATGAGTTATTTCCTTACAAACAGGACTCTATTAACAACAGGGTGACACCTACACATATTTATATGTATACATAAAAGTGACACTTGTTATTTTAAAATATGTTCAGTTTGTCAACTATAATGTATGGAAATTATAAAAATCTGCCATGGATGTCTGTTTTAAATTGGTCAGCCTAATGTACCTTGAATGACAACTTCAAATTGGTCAACCAAATGTGATCTTTCAAAGAGCATGTTGGAACCAATTATTTTTTCAATCAGAAAATTTGAACAATAGCAGTCTTCGCACTAACCCACTTGCCTGAAGCCAGGGACAAGTAAAACTGGATTTGGACAAGTGAAAATTATGAAAGAACTTGTTTGAATCAAGATTTTTTTTCTCTAAATTTGGCTTTCAGGCAAGTAGGTGAAAAAAATTAAGACACAGACTGCA
Organism: Bathymodiolus septemdierum; assembly: GCA_963383655.1. Classification (NCBI taxonomy): domain Eukaryota; kingdom Metazoa; phylum Mollusca; class Bivalvia; order Mytilida; family Modiolidae; genus Bathymodiolus; species Bathymodiolus septemdierum. The sequence goes on along the minus strand of OY726524.1, from coordinate 68,335,283 downwards.
ATAGCATATGCCTCAAACTTCAAATGTGCACACTGGCAAGATTAGTTTAGAAATTATTTCATATCATATTTCTGTATGACATTCCTATTCCAGTTCTATATTAATTGACATGGCCTAAGTGTACATTTGTAATTTTTCAAAGCAAAATGTGGTCACAATCAATCAGGCATATTCAGGCCTAATTGTAGCTCTAGAATTTCCCCAAGGGTAGATGATGATTATAATTACATGAATGACCATTACAATACATACAACATAGTTATTTACTTAAAGTTTATTCAGAGTTACTTATTAGAATGTCTGGAAAAACATACAAAATGATATTACAGGTCTCACATTTTAGTAGACCTAGGGATAAGAAGGGTTAGGGTTTTGGTATTTAACGTCACTTTCAACAATATTTCAGCTATATCGTGGAGGTCAGTTTTTTGGTGGAGTAGACCAGATTAGAGGTAGTAAACCACCAACCTTGAACCTCAGATAAGAAGCAAACTGTCTGTCCAATGAATGTACATTACCAAATGTACAACAATGACTTAACTTCTCCCTTAACTGAGTGAGACCCATTTAAATCTCCATATCAATGAATCCGTTTGAACCACTCTTCAACAGTGCAATCCCATTTTGTGTAACTCAATTCCTACCACGCACAACCATTGTAAATAGAGTAATCAAGCAAGTCTATAATAAACTTCTACTGTCAAGTCTAGATCTATTATATAATCTGTGAAAGGCTATATTGAATTGTAGATGTACCTGTTAACTTTAATAATTCTGCATAGGCTTGACTTCCCCATGTTCGTAGACTGAGTGTGGTCTGATTTTAATAGATTATACAGATATCACATTTTTCTATTAGATTACTTTGAACACCATAACCATTATGTTTGAGGGAGGCACAAAATAATAAATGTATTTGGTTTTAACAAGAAGACCATTTCTAAAACAGCACTTCCCATCCTATTAATTTATCATGTATAATGATAAGGAGCATCCACAAAAATCTATATAATTGGTTTGGCTATTTCCCACTGAAATTAACCCTAGCCAACATTTATCAGGGTTATTTTTATACTATTTTTAGCTTGTTTTTTAAACATAAATGTATCTTTTTTTTTTAATCTTTGAATAAAAAACTCTAAACTGCCAGCCTACCTACCCATTAGAAGACTACTCAATTATGGGTTGGGTTGAAAACCAACTACTTTTAAAACTTGGCCTGGTTTTCTAAGGACAGGATACTTATTATCTTACAAACAATATACAGATATATAAAATATGACAGGTATTTGTTTAGTTATATAATAATAAAGAATGTCATCCACCACACACCTCAACAAACTCAAAAATAATCTAAATAGGTCAGTGATCTCAGCTGTTATAAACATCTTAAAATGTTTGTGTTAACTTACTACCATGTCTTTTTAGAGATTCTATGATGATGTAAAAAAAAATATTGTTTTAAAGGATTGGTTTGAATTATGGGGTGCAAATAATGCCATGGGCTCCAATTTTAGGGACTTATTATGATCATCTAACTTTTAGGGAGGGGGCTTATTGCCGCTTAAGGACTGATCATGTAACATTTAGTGATCAGGGGGGCTATGTTGAAATACCTGTATGTACAAGTACTGAAAGTCTAGAGAAATTCAAATTAATTTTTTAACACCAAACCCCCTTTCTGCACCCCCCATTTCCTGGCTCAAATTGTAATTTTTTGAATGGTACCTATATCACAATAATAATATCAAGCAAATTTTAAAAGATTTCATTACACTTGATGTTTTTAATTTTCAAATTTATACAACAGATCAAATTTTTCAGTCTGACAATATATTAAAATACAACTTTTCTGTCAGCTGTTATCTGGTAAAGGTTGACAACAGTTTAAAGGTACATCTAATCTTTTTCTAGTCATGTTTATTTTGTATAAATATCAGACCTTAAAAGTAAAAAAAAACAGTACAAACTAATTCATAAATCTTCACAGGTGAGCATTTTAATAAATGTTCCCTAGCTTTCTCCCGAATAGGTGTACATTATAATAAACACTCCCTATTTTTCTCTCTGAGTATTATTTTACAAATATTAATTTATTACAAAGAGATACAGTGTAAAATCAGCCAGTATTCAATCAAGCCCAAGGGTGCACCTGAAAAAAAAGACAGACATGCATTGCATGCACAAATATATGCAAATATGACTGGAATATCTTGTATGTTAATAGATCTTTGGTTCAATCTCAGGTCAAATCAATAAAATTAGTATTTGCAGTTTCTAAGACTACCCCAAGCATGCAGCATTAATTAGTACAGCAGTCTCCATCTTGTAAAATCCAAACATTTTCACCAACAAGGAGAAGACTATTCTCTTCTTTATAAAGTCAAATAAAATTATTTAATACCCATTAGACACTAACCTTCTTTGCTTGGAAGTGCATTTTTCTCAGCAGTTTGAACATGGTGTAGAGATTCTGGTTTAACTTTGGCAATATCTCCTAACAGAGCAGGGTTAGCTGTTGTAGTAGACATGACTAGTTATCTGAAAATGAACAAGATCTCAAGTCAAGGCCTAACCACAAGTGTTTTTGATAAGCCATATAAAATTTAATGCATACAGTTCTATAATAAAGCTGTTCCATGCATCTTGTCTACAAGTCCAAAACTGATTACTGGAGTTAATGGTTGAAAAGCTAAGACAATGTACATGTATGTTTATGGGCATGTAGTACTACATTATATACAAGCAGGGCTCTACAATGCGACCAAAACACTCGCATTTGGGAGTTATTTTTGTAAAATGCGAGTAGAAATTCTGTATTGATAGCCAGATGGCGAGTTGATATTTCCAGAACATTTTCCTTCCCTTACCGATCGTATTTTTCAATTTAAATTCCAACATTGATTATCCTGTATTTTAAAACACACAATTGACTAGGACATAATAGTTTTAAATCACGTATTTTTAACGCTTCAAGTGACCACGATGCTCAAGTATAAAACAAAACCTTCATACACAATTTTTCGCTAAAAATAAACTGGTTGAATCAACTGATCTTGAAGCTGGCCTTTCTGATGCAACATCGACGGAAGTATGAAGCCAAAATAGTGATGAAGATTCAGGTTCTAAAGTTGAAATGCATAAATTCCATGATGTACTGGAAGTCAGTTTTTATGGCTCATTTATGATTCCAGTAAACACGTTATGTATTGTGATGTTTGCAGAAAGCTTAAGGCAGGCCAAGATATTACCGGCTAAACCGAATTTGTTACCGGAAAGAAAAAGTTTAAATGTGAATGTCTTGTTTATTAAATGAGTCTGAAAAATGAAAAAAGTTTCAATATGGTACAGTGTATCAGCAAAATTTAAATGCCCATTCCTCAACTAAGTATCTTCTGTCTCATTCAGGGCATTAATAATTATCCACAAATAAATATATATTGGAGTTGTATAGTACAAATTGGTATCTTTATTAATCTGGAAAGTAACATGTTTTTCTTGGCGAGTAAAAAATGTTTCTTTACCAGCCAGGGCTAGAGGGGGGCTGGTATGAATTAGAGTCCTGACAAGTTATTTTTTTCTTCTGCAAGGTCGAGAGCACAGTGTGCAACTAGAAGAGAACAAGTTAAGTCATGGGATAAGGAGAAAGTCTAAAAAAAATGTGATTTTTTTTGTGGATCAAATCTTTACAAATCATCTGAAATACAATAAGAATCTGGATCAATAATGTTTCTAGTTACTAATGGCAAGTTGAAATGTACACCAGTATATCTGAAATTCAAAACTGTCAATTAGTATGTTGCCATGTGGATTAATGCCTGTTGAAATGATACAGGAAGTTAAGGTAACATAAGGATATTCTGGAGCAGCCATGACAACAGTCCTCGAAATGAAAATTTGAATTTACTGATCAGAATCAAATTCTTGAATTTATTTTTAAATAATTCGAAATAAAAACTGAAAAATTTACTGGTCTTAATAAAGTTTTACTGGTCTTGGGCCGGAGGACCAGTGCTCATCGTGAGGACAGTGACAATGTTACAATTCTGTTGCAACTTGTTATATTACTATCATTTTTATCCTAGATACTCTTAACAATTGTACTGGATTATAATGGTATCCTGAAAAGCATAAAACAGTCTGTGCCAAAAAACACTTGCTCTAAGCCCCAGTCAAGTAAACATTGATTCAGGCTAGTGAAAATTTGCATAAAACTGCTTAATCAAATAGAAAAAATTCTTCTATATTAATGCCTTTGGATCTAATTCATCAAAATATTTTTTGGCATAAACCTAGTAAATTACTATAAAAATGAAGATACAGTGACAAACATGTTTCTCTCTCTCCAAGTTATCAAGTAAAACTAAATGTATGAAAAGTCATATTCCCCCCCCCTCCCCCCCCACAAATTCAAATGTTTTCTACATGTGCACACGAGCAGTCCAGAACAATTATCTCCTATCATACAATGATACATGTACAATAATACCCCCAGCAAAGCTATTGTAAATGTGGCCTTTAATATCACATACAGGCCAGTAATAGAGATCGATGATACAGGCCGCTAATAGGGGCCGATGTACTTTAATAATTTGACTCATTTTTGAGACTAGGTAAATATCTGACGTCACACTATTGTTCGAACAGTGGATTATTTTTAAGAATCTAGTTTATTCTTTTGTTCTTGAATATATGAACTTTAACTTTTTACTGTTTTAGGCTTAAAAACGTGTTAAACATATTTAGGGACTTTCGGGTATCGAACCACTGTTGGGCTTTTTCAAGTCTACTTTGACTTTCAAAACTTCCATTTAACCACTCAGCTACGGTGACCACACTGCTATACTCTATAATTAGTATATATGACTCTTGATAGTAAGCTTTGCTAAAAAAAATATCAACAATTTGCTTAAAAAAAGCAATCGATCAATATATACAAGACACGATACAAGTATTTCAGATCTGGCATAATTTATGCCATACCATTTGTTTTTTCAACGACACTATTATTGTACAAGTTAGATACATTATTATTGAAACAAAAGAATTTGTCCGTATTGGATATAACAGGTTTCTTTTTCCGCATTCGTACTCAGGTGACGGCCTTTGCTACGCACCTCTACCTTCACCTGAGTACTCATGCGGAAAAAGAAACCCCGTATATTCAATACGGGCCGCTTCTTTTGTTTCAATAGTACTGTATCCTATACGTGTTCAAATGTATTAATACAAAAAGTACACAATACTAGTAAATTTGAGACAAAATATTGCAGATTAAATTACAGATTATCACTTTTTTCATTCCACCCTATATACTAGTACCAGTAGTTCAAAAATTGTGGATCTATAACTTCCCCAAGCTATACTTATATAGGCCAAGTAAAAAATTAAATGTGTTTCCACTTAAATCCTTGAAAATAAATAGGGTAGGTACAGTATATCACTACATGTAGAAAGGCAAAACTTTTTTTTTAAATTTTACCTATATTGTAGGTTAACTGTTATCCAGGAAAAGGATCCGACTTTTAACAGTTTTTGTCCAAAATCATGGAAATGGCTATAAAGACTTTTAGAATATGCACTCTAAAGTTAGGGTCATGTTTAAAGGCAAAGCTTTTTTTTTTTTAATTTTTACCTCAGTTAACCTTTATACAGGAAAAGAAAAAGAATCAGACTTTAACACTATCAGTGTTTGTTCAAAAATGTCCAAAACAAACATTTCACTACAAATTAGGGTCTATAGTAGCAACAGGGTTATCCCAAACACAGGTATTTTTTTTCTGCCTTGCTGGTTGAACTAAAACTGAATATTAAAATAATACATGTATGACAATAAAGAAATCCTTGAATCATTTATACTATAATATAGTATAGATTTACACTTTGTAGGTATACAAATCGATGGCCTTGATATATAAATAAACAAGTAAAAATGCCAACTTTAAAATGAAATTATTTGGGTTTATTTCAAATTTGTCTGAACTCAAAATACGATACCCAGATTTGCATATGTACAATGTATTATATACATAAATTTTAAATAGTTTGAATGGTATTACCTTTTTATAAGCACTTTGAATAATTTACACATGTAAAAAAAAGTTTTGAATTAACAAACAAGACCTGTATGTAAAAAACAATTGTTTTAACAAGTCACAAATAGATTTTGTAAGGAAGTTAATAAACAAACAAATTTACTTGTCCACGAAAACAGTAAAAATATAACTACATTTTGTAACTTCCTATATGTTATAAATATAAAACTATAACACTATGAAAGAGAGAGAATGTCTGAGCTGTTTATAAATTTTTCATAACAGTAATAAAAAATGCACGTCAGCAAAAAACAAAAATACTTACAAACAATATTAATATCTCTCTAATCTCGATAAAAATAACAATTGAAGATTTCCTTCTACTAAATATTCTCAGCCAACTTGTGTGGTAGTTATTTCCTAAAAAGATGTCAACAGGAAATAACTCACTCTAGTAAAGGTAATATCAATACAAAGAGGTACAGCTGAGGGAAAACAATCTGGCAAATAAAAGCCACAAATTGTTCATAAAATTCAACCATTTTTCACTTGTAAATAGGATATTTAATCCCATAAATAAATAATGCATATAAGTGATGTGTAAATATTTAATTTTAGGCCATACATTTTATTTAAAGATGGTACTTTAAATACATGTTCATGTAATCGCTGTCCAAGTTTTAAGTGTTGAACATCATATAAATTGATATATTCTCTTATCCTTTAATGACCCCCTGGATAACCTGAGCCTCATTAGGGGGTAATAGCATCCTTTTCATCCAGGATATACATTGTATATATCCATTTATTTAATCTTACATGTATTTATTTTAAAGATAATAATAACATTGTAATATTTGTACCTTTATCCCAGTCAAACTACATGAACCTTGTTGTGGTGTATGTAAATATAAGTTTTTTTGTGTAAACTTGCAATTTTAATGTGTCACCTTTTAACAAAGAGGGATTTAATATCAGTGATTTAAAATCAACCAACACAATATACATTGTGCATATAGACACAATAATATACTGCAAGTAGAAATCAATATTCAGTAAGTACATTGGTGTGCAATTCCCCCCTAGGGCCCGGGTGGCTCAATGAGTTAGGTAGTTGGATTACCTATAGCGCTAACAACTCATACGGCATAGGTTTGCGCCCGGCTTTGTAAATTACAAAAAAGGGTGCACTCGACTCCCAATCGCATATGATAAAGTTTACCAGTTGTTTGCCCGTGGTTCTCTCCGGTCCAGGTACTCCGGTTTCTTCCACAACTAAAACTGGTCACATAGCTGAAATATTGCTAAAAGTGACGTTAAAACACCAAAAATCAAATCAATCAGTAATTCCCCCTAAAAATCTACCTAAAATGATAATTCTGGTGATCGGGACTTTCAATATTATTAAAGTCTGCCAGTACTTCACTATATACAAGCAGAACTTTTTTTTATTATTAATATTTGAACAATTTTCATGAATATCTTATAGTTACACAACACCCTTTAAAATCAGGAGTTACCAAAGTCCATTTTAGGCAGGTAAAAGTACCTGGTACCGCTCCTTATTGAAAGGCCTGGGTGATCTACAACATATTTTTTGACAAAAAGGATAAAATCTCTCTACATAAGATAGTGTGATAGGTTTAGTGTGGGTACATTGTGATAATTAGATTTGAGCAGAGACCCCCATGTTCAGCCTTCAAATCATGATTAATTACTGTTACATTGTACATAGTATGATAGATTTTTTTTTAAGATACAAATGTATTACATTTATTTTGTAATTACATAAATGTCCTGTTTATAAGACAAATATGATGTACATGCACATGCATCCTGTAAAGGCACCGACCATTAACTTAGGGAAGGGGAAATGGATTCACTGTAGCCAGAAGTTTTTTTTTTTTTAAACATAAATCAGGTAAAAAAAAATTCATATGAAATATCTGTAAGTTTTCTTCAAATTATACCAATATCTCTTGTTGCCACTGGAAGGTCAGATTATTCATCCCCCTCTAAAAAAGAAGGTAAATGGTTGTTCCCTAAACAAAACAGTAGTGTGTGTTACAAGTTTTTGAAAGGGTGTTTAATATGTAGGGATGGATAATGTCTTGTCTCTATTATGAAGTGATGGTCATCAATTTCACCAATTTCAACAAAACAAACAATCACCTCTGATCTCAACTGACGATATAGCTATAGCTACTAGCTAGAAAGGTAGAATCTGTTGAACAAATATCTTAACTGATACTTCTAACAGATTTAATATCAATTAATAATGAACATACAATAAAATCAATATGGTCTTTGTGGGAGACCAGAATAAATAAGGTCACCAAACTGTTGGAATCAATTATTGAACAAAAAATGGTAGTATAATAAGGTCTGGCAAATGATAATTACAGCCTCTACTTTCTTCAGTTTTTGACTGACAGTGGCAATTTACGTTTGTGCTATATTTTCATTCCGAAGCTATATATAGTAGGACCATTGAGCAAATTGTCAGAGACATCGTTCTTCTGCTAAAAATTACACAAAATTTAGTTATTGCAATTTGTGTGGTATTTGATCACAGCACAGTAACATTTACTTCAAAAGGAAAAGGGGGGGAGGGGCATATAAAAAATCACTGGTATGCAAGACTCCAATAGTCAAGGTAGACAGAAATAAAAATGTGACATTTAATAGATGTCTCAAGGTAGTTATGAATAAAAAAAAAACCCAGAACAAATCAGTTAAGACAGCTTTTTTTATTTATTTACTAAATTTGGGCAGGGTAACTTTCTATTATTTTTTTATATACAGTCAAACCTGTCTTAGGCAGTCACTCATGGGGAATGTCAAAGGTGACCTCTCAAGAGAGGTCCCCTCTTAAAAGAGGTTCAGTAAAAACTGACCAAAGTTGTCATCAAATGGATTGCCAAGCACTTTCACGTAATACATTTTGTACATGTATACAGTATTTATGGATGTAAATGAACATAACTTATGTTGAATAATGTAGTTCAAAGTTTATTTTTTAAATGCATATGCATTAATGTTTGTAAATAAACAGTTCGATAGATCGTAATATTAATATTAACCCGGTGTCGAGTATAAAATACCAATGCGGATCGATAAAAATCTGAATCGCCCCGTGCATTTCAACAAATTTTGAATGGCCAACCTTCGCATATATGAACATATTAAATACGAGAGCTAGGATTTTATGCTACAGAAATGAGAAAATAATAAATCAAAAGTTTGTTCTGCTGAAAGTAGCTTCAAACAAAAAGTTTGGTCAACATTTCTCATAGCACAGAGTCGGATTTCGGTCACTTTCCAATGGGCCATTGTTGTTTGTTATTGAATGAAATTAAAGTTTCCTTAAAAACCATAATGTATTACTTTTCAACAAAATCATTTTGAGACTTTGCATTTTTTAATAGCTTCATGTTTCTAATTTAAGGTTAAAATACCGCTTTGAAACATCTTATTGCACCTGTTTTTATAAAGATTATTTTAATGAACCTCAATGAACACTGTTTACACCTATTCAATTGTTTATTGGGATCTCTTTTTATCTATCAGAGCTGTGGAAATCTCTTTCCTGTCTGTCAGACAATAGGTCTGGCAGATGTGGACAATGTGTCAGACCTACAATGTATCAAACATTTGCCTGACCTACATTTTTTTTTACAACTTCAACTGAATTACACATATACATGTACTGGCTAAATCCATAAAATGGTTTGTTTACAGCTTCAAGCGATACCTTGGAATACTCAAAGTTAGTACAACACATTTTTGTGTGACATGTGGAAATATACATACAATACAATAGACTTGTGTTTTATCAGCAGATTTTCTATACTTGCAGGGATTATAATAAACTAAAATCCTAGTCCTGATCACATGCATGGATCTAAAATTGTATAAAGCAGGAAATTCCACATGAAATAATATTTGAGGTTCCTCTTCCTGTAAGGGTGGCCATACAAAATCTGTTGTGATATTACATTAGAGAATTTCAAAAGAAACAAAAAAAAAAATATTCATAGAAATATGTTATAAAATATATACTCCACTTACAAAACAGAAAACACCCTTTTTGGCACCATGGGGCCTCTTGTTTTTGCAGTGGGTTTAAAATCAGAATAAAAAAACTTTGTATAAGATCATCCAATAAACATTCCCACCAAATCTTTTTTCAATTGAACAAGTGGTTTTGGAGAAAAAAAATCAAATTGTGCATACAAATGTATATACAATGTATGGTTTACAGACACCAAAGACAACAGACACAAAGCTACATTTGTAAGTCAGTAAATGATGACAATAATTTTAGGTCAAGTGAGCTAAAAAAAAAATCTGTTTTCTTCTAAAATATCGCATGATACATTTACATGGCTCAAAAGATTCATCTAATGAAGCTTTTCACTAAAATAACTCAAAAAAAAGAAATTACATTGCTTGCTTTAAATAACATAATATATAACAACATATTTACATGTACATAACCAAGTAATTATCTAATGGGAAAATATTTAAAATCAACAAACCTTATATTTTGTGACAGATGTCTTGTCCTATTGAAAGAGTGTAACAATTGTGTGCAAGAGTGGCATGACTAATAACACACTATACAGTGTCACTTCCTAAATGGGTTGGATGAACAATGTACAAACAAGGAGATGACACAATATTACCTCATTTTTACGAGGGGAAATAATAATCAACGATTTAATGATTCTCTTTGTGCAAAGGTCAAATTTATATCCTATAATAATAATAATTACATTTGTATTATGTTTATTGCTTTATTTCAAATGGTTAATCTTAATAAACTATTTTATTAATATAAAATTACATTTTTATTTTCCTACAATGTATTAACTTTAAATACCAAATGGTGCATGGATTGAAATTAATCATGTTAGAATGTAATTTGTAATCAGAAATATTATTATAATATACATCTGGGAATAAAAATTGATTGGGAAAAATAAGAAAAGTTTAAATCATAGTATTTTGAGAAAAGTAAATTGGGCCAGATAGCAGAATGCATTAAAAACAACTCTATGACCATCAAAGGAATATTCCAGTCAAGTTTCCTTCAAATGGTTCAGTGGTATCACATGGATACTTGTAAATTGTCTAGGCGATTCCTGGACTCATTTACAGTCTTTGTCTTAATTTTTTTCACTTACTTGCCCGAAATCCAAATTTAGAAATTTTTTCTATTTATTTAAACAAATTGATGGAGTGTAACAAAGTGAAAACTTGTCAAATTATTAGTTTGTATAAATTTATTATTTCATTAGTTAGTCTATAATCTTTAGATGCCATCATTAAGTATTCTACAATCTTTAGAACTAGCGTAAGTATTAATCTCTCCGTAGGGAATATGCATTATCTCTAGAAGTGTTCGGTCAGTTTTAATTTATATTAATTAGTGGATAAGCCATAAACCTCATGGCAACTTAACTTTGAAATATGATACTTAGGGAATAAAATTTTACTTTTCTGTGGGAGGTTAAGTTGGGAATTATGAATTCAGGGAGAGCAGACGTTTTAAAATATACAGAGAGAGATATGTTGACTTTTATACTATGGATGTAAATTTCATAATGTTGTAGTGTAGATTAAATATATATCTAAAGTATGGTGTTTTACTAACTTTGTCAACTCCCTAGAAACAAGCAATTTAGGGTTGTGACATTTTGGTGGCAGCGGTGGGACGACAAAGAAAATATAGCACCATGCCAAATGAAGACCGTTGGAACTCTCCCAATGACTGTGTGTCAGGTGAATAGATATTGACTGTGTGTCAAGACCGTTGGAACTCTCCCAATGACTGTGTGTCAGGTGAATAGATATTGACTGTGTGTCAAGACCGTTGGAACTCTCATAATGACTGTGTGTCAGGTGAATGGATATTGACTGTGTGTCAAGCTGATATATTTTTGACTGTGTGTCAAGTGGATACATTTTTGACTGTGTGTCAAGTGGATAGATTTTTGACTGTGTGTCAAGCGGATAGATTTTTGACTGTGTTTCAGTCTGATGTGCCAATAACAACCAGAATAAAAGTGAACTAGTTTAGGAATATCTGAATTAATGGAACATTATCTCGGTTTAATCTAATGTTTTTGTTCATTTTCACGAGAGACAATGAAATAATTAATACAGAAGATAATTGACTGTAAAATTATAATTTCAAATTATTATAATTTTTATTTCAAATAACATTTTATTCAGTTAATTGAAAATTGATTTAATGAACTTATTTATTATTTTTTTAATTATCTAATTTGTCTTTGAGACATTCCGATCTCTCTGGTAAAAATTAATTATCTTAAGTAATTGGGGGAAAACAATTTCAAAATGTCTATGCATTCTGGAGATAGTGCATCCAATCACTCAAAAGATGAAGATGAAGACACAGCAGAAATTACCTTTAAACCACAGGTAAGTGATGAAAGTAACATACTTGAAGGAGAAGGGACTCCTGCTGGTATAGAAGAAGTACAAGATATTAAAGGTATGTCTCCAGAAACGCTAACTGTTTATCTTGAGTATAGGGAACGTTTACTAGAAAGACAACAGAGAGTTCAAATGGAGCAGCTTCATCTTAAACTCAGACATGAGCAAGAATTGGAACTGAAAAAAATGGAATTTCAGTTAAATTTAGAAAAACTAAAAATTGAGAAAGGTCAAACCCCATCTAAAGTGTCAGATTCAAACGCAAAATATAAGGGTCCAAAGGTTCCGAAATTCGAAGAAGGTCAAGACATTGACAGTTATTTGCATACCTTTGAAAAGTTAGCTGAGGTATATGAATGGCCAAAAGAAACTTGGGCCATGCGACTTGCTGCGCTATTAGCTGGGAAGGCACTTGAAGCATATGCAAGGATGGATCGTGATGAGTCTAAAGAATATATCAAAGTTAAAAAGGCTATTTTGAAGAGGTATGAATTAACCAGTGAAGCCTATCGCAGGAAATTTAGAAACAGCAGGAGGGCTGCTGATGAAACATTTGCAGAATGGAGTGTACGCTTGACCAGGTATGTCGACCAGTGGATGGAAGCAGAAGATATTGGTCCATTCATGCAGAAGGAGGATGACGCTAATAAAATAAAAGATTTATTTATTCGTGAACAGTTGTTAGAGAACTCTCCATCAGACATACGAACTTGGTTGAAAGAGCGTAAACCAAAATCAGTAAAAGAAATGATTGAACTTGGTGACCAGTATTTGGCGTCACATTTGTATCACTCCGGGGAGGGTAAAATAATGAAGTTTGGCAGTAACCATGTTCAGGATCAGTGGCATGGAAAACCTCACTTCAAGAAGGAAAGTAGCAAGATTTGTTACAAATGCAATAAAAAGGGGCATATTGCAGCAGATTGTAAGTTTCAACTTGCTAGACCAAAGAAAGGATTTTTATCCAAGAAAAAAGGACATGTCGAGTTAGACCCAGAACTTGAAATGTACAGAGAGAAAGGTATAATAAATGGTCAGGAAGTAGCAATGTTAAGAGATACAGGGTGTACTAAAACATTGGTTCACTCAAGTCTGGTTCCTAAGAAGTCAATTATACCAAAACGATGGGTCACTATCTGCTTGGCAGATGGAAGTAGTAAGCAGTTACCTATTGCGAAGGTACAACTGAATGTAGGTAAGATGTCAGGTTACTATGAAGTTGGTGTAGTAGACACATTACCGGAAAATGTTTTATTAGGGAATGATATAAATAGTAAGGCATTTGTTACAACAAGAGCACAATTGAGAGAGGAAAATAAACAAGTACAAAGAGTTGGAAAAAATGTTGAAAAATCTAAGATAAAAGCAACTGATATTGGGTTAGTAGATACACAGTTGGAAGAAGGTGATCTACACTCATTATTTTCAGATAATAAACAGCTAATTGATGATGATAGTCATCTTGATGACCAGGAGTACAAAACAGCTGACACTCAGGTTGATATAGATGTTAACAGTAATAAAGTTATTACTGATTTAGGTCCAGATGAAATACGTGAATTACAGAGAAACGATGAAACATTAGGGAAGATATTTAAATTAGCTGAAAATAAAAACATTGAACAAAAAAAGAATGTACAGTTCTTTTTGAGTAATGGATTGTTGTATAGAAAGTGGTGTCCAAAAGGGAGACCTAGTAAATTAGTGTGCAAACAATTAGTTGTGCCTGTTGCAGGTCGCGATGCAATATTGAAAATTGCTCATGACATTCCATTAGCGGGTCATCCAGGGATTGAACGGACTAAAGCCCGTGTTTTGCAGAATTTTTATTGGCCTGGGGTTTTTAATGATGTTGCAAAGTATTGTCGAAGTTGCGTTGTCTGTCAGAAGTCAGTTAAAAGACCAAAGAATAGTAAGGTACCACTTATTTCTGTTCCAGTAGTATCAGAACCATTCAAAAAGGTCGCAATTGATATTATTGGTCCATTGCCGAAGAGCAAGAAAGGTAATAGGTACATTCTGACATTGGTTGATTATGCCACAAGGTATCCAGAAGCAGTTGCTTTATCTACAATAGATACTGAAACTATTGCAGACGAATTGATAAAAATATTTAGTCGTGTTGGGTTACCGGATGAAATTTTGACTGACCAGGGTTCAAATTTTACATCGCAATTGATGATGGATATATGTCATTGCTTGTCAGTGAAGAAGTTGAGAACCACTCCGTATCATCCAATGTGTAATGGGTTAGTAGAACGTTTTAATGGTGTTCTAAAAACCATGTTAAAGAAGTATGTATCCAGGCAACCAAATATTTGGGACACATATCTCCCATATCTATTATTTGCTTATCGTGAGGTGCCACAAGCCTCAACTGGATTTTCTCCATTTGAACTACTTTATGGTAGGAAAGTGAAGGGACCTTTAGGTTTAGTTTATGATACATGGACTGAGGAATACAGAGAGGATGAAAATTTAGTCAAGTATGTTCTTGACATGAGAAATAAGATGTCAGCTATGACTGAAGTAGCTAAGGAGAACATGAGGGTACAACAGGATCGTCAAAAATATTACTATGATAAGAAGTCAAGGATGAGGTCATATTCAGTAGGTGATAAAGTTCTTATACTTTTACCTAGTGACTCTAGCAAGCTGAAAGCCCTTTGGAAAGGTCCTTTTACAATAATAAGGAAACTTAATGATGTTGATTATGAAATCAGAGTAGGAGGAAACAAAGGAGTTCAAAGTTATCACGTAAATATGTTGCGGAAATGGGAGGAAAGACATATCACACTTTTCAGTGTGGAAGAAAAAACAACAGAGTTTGATAGTTCTGATGATATACCTTGCTTTCCAACCCAAAAGTTTCAGACAGAGACGTGGAAAGATGTCCACATAGATGAATTGTTAACAGGTAGACAAAAACAAGAGGTTGTTGATCTGCTTATAGAGTTCCAAGATATATTTACTGACCTACCAGGAAGAACTGATAAAATAGAACACAATATACAATTAGCAGGACAGGAAAATATCAGGCAAAAGCCGTATCGACTGCCTGAAGCAAAGAAAGAATTAGTACGGAAGGAAATAGACCAGTTGTTAGAATTAGGTATTATTGTGGAATCTGAAAGTTCTTTTGCTTCACCGATAGTATTAGTTCCAAAGAAGGATCAAAGTACAAGAATGTGCATTGACTTTAGAAAACTGAACAAAATGAGCAAATTTGACGCTTACCCAATGCCAAGAATTGATGATTTATTAGAGAAAGTCAGTAAAGCACATTACATATCCAATCTAGATTTTTCTAAGGGTTATTATCAAATACCCCTGTCTAGGCAATCAAGAGATAATTGCATTTATCACACCTTTTGGTTTATATGAATTCATAGTTATGCCATTTGGATTGGCCTCTGCACCAGCCACTTTTATGAGGTTGATGGATCGTGTTTTATTAGGTGCTGATGAATATGCTCATGCCTATTTTGACGACACTTCTGTATTTAGTCATAATTGGAAAGCACACATTCAACATTTACGTGATGTGTTCCAGAGAATTAGAGGGGCTAATTTAACTATTAAGCCTAGTAAATGTCATTTAGGAGGTAGAGAAGTTTCAGTGGTCGGACACATTGTAGGCAAAGGTCAAATTAAGGTACAACCAGATAAAGTAAGAGCTGTAAAAGAATATCCAAGACCAAGATCAAAGAAGGATGTAAGATCATTTCTAGGTTTGTCTGGATATTACCGTAAGCATATCAAGAATTTTTCAGAATTAGCACTACCTTTAACTGACTTAACAAAAAAAGGTAAAGCAACCATTGTAGAATGGAGCGAAGCTTGTGAAAAGTCATTTAATGATTTAAAGTCCGCATTATCCGCTGAGCCTGTGCTAAAATCACCTGATTTTGACAAGCATTTTTATCTACAAGTGGACGCAAGTGATCGAGGATTAGGGGCTGTGCTGAGCCAGTTTGATAACAAAGGCCTTGACCATCCCATTATGTATCTCAGTCGGAAGTTGTTGGACAGAGAGACAAATTACCCAACAGTAGAAAAAGAATGTTTAGGTATCATATGGGCAGTACAACAATTGCATTATTATCTGCTTGGTAGAGAATTTACTATACAAACTGACCATGAGCCTTTAACCTGGTTGGAAAGGGTAAAATGTAAGAATCAGAAACTTTTAAGGTGGAGTTTGACCTTACAACAATATTGTTTTAAAATTGAACATAAACCAGGGAAGCTTAACAACAATGCAGATGGGCTCTCCAGGGGATTTTATTGAGGTTAGTTTTCGACTTTGTTTTATTTTTATTTAGTTCTTTTAGTTAATTTGTGAGAAAACTTGTGTTTACTCAAAGGGAGGATGGAGGAGTGTAACAAAGTGAAAACTTGTCAAATTATTAGTTTGTATAAATTTATTATTTCATTAGTTAGTCTATAATCTTTAGATGCCATCATTAAGTATTCTACAATCTTTAGAACTAGCGTAAGTATTAATCTCTCCATAGGGAATATGCATTATCTCTAGAAGTGTTCGGTCAGTTTTAATTTATATTAATTAGTGGATAAGCGATAAACCTCATGGCAACTTAACTTTGAAATATGATACTTAGGGAATAAAATTTTACTTTTCTGTGGGAGGTTAAGTTGGGAATTATGAATTCAGGGAGAGCAGACGTTTTAAAATATACAGAGAGAGATATGTTGACTTTTATACTATGGATGTAAATTTCATAATGTTGTAGTGTAGATTAAATATATATCTAAAGTATGGTGTTTTACTAACTTTGTCAACTCCCTAGAAACAAGCAATTTAGGGTTGTGACATTTTGGTGGCAGCGGTGGGACGACAAAGAAAATATAGCACCATGCCAAATGAAGACCGTTGGAACTCTCCCAATGACTGTGTGTCAGGTGAATAGATATTGACTGTGTGTCAAGACCGTTGGAACTCTCCCAATGACTGTGTGTCAGGTGAATAGATATTGACTGTGTGTCAAGACCGTTGGAACTCTCATAATGACTGTGTGTCAGGTGAATGGATATTGACTGTGTGTCAAGCTGATATATTTTTGACTGTGTGTCAAGTGGATACATTTTTGACTGTGTGTCAAGTGGATAGATTTTTGACTGTGTGTCAAGCGGATAGATTTTTGACTGTGTTTCAGTCTGATGTGCCAATAACAACCAGAATAAAAGTGAACTAGTTTAGGAATATCTGAATTAATGGAACATTATCTCGGTTTAATCTAATGTTTTTGTTCATTTTCACGAGAGACAATGAAATAATTAATACAGAAGATAATTGACTGTAAAATTATAATTTCAAATTATTATAATTTTTATTTCAAATAACATTTTATTCAGTTAATTGAAAATTGATTTAATGAACTTATTTATTATTTTTTTAATTATCTAATTTGTCTTTGAGACATTCCGATCTCTCTGGTAAAAATTAATTATCTTAAGTAATTGGGGGAAAACAATTTCAAAATGTCTATGCATTCTGGAGATAGTGCATCCAATCACTCAAAAGATGAAGATGAAGACACAGCAGAAATTACCTTTAAACCACAGGTAAGTGATGAAAGTAACATACTTGAAGGAGAAGGGACTCCTGCTGGTATAGAAGAAGTACAAGATATTAAAGGTATGTCTCCAGAAACGCTAACTGTTTATCTTGAGTATAGGGAACGTTTACTAGAAAGACAACAGAGAGTTCAAATGGAGCAGCTTCATCTTAAACTCAGACATGAGCAAGAATTGGAACTGAAAAAAATGGAATTTCAGTTAAATTTAGAAAAACTAAAAATTGAGAAAGGTCAAACCCCATCTAAAGTGTCAGATTCAAACGCAAAATATAAGGGTCCAAAGGTTCCGAAATTCGAAGAAGGTCAAGACATTGACAGTTATTTGCATACCTTTGAAAAGTTAGCTGAGGTATATGAATGGCCAAAAGAAACTTGGGCCATGCGACTTGCTGCGCTATTAGCTGGGAAGGCACTTGAAGCATATGCAAGGATGGATCGTGATGAGTCTAAAGAATATATCAAAGTTAAAAAGGCTATTTTGAAGAGGTATGAATTAACCAGTGAAGCCTATCGCAGGAAATTTAGAAACAGCAGGAGGGCTGCTGATGAAACATTTGCAGAATGGAGTGTACGCTTGACCAGGTATGTCGACCAGTGGATGGAAGCAGAAGATATTGGTCCATTCATGCAGAAGGAGGATGACGCTAATAAAATAAAAGATTTATTTATTCGTGAACAGTTGTTAGAGAACTCTCCATCAGACATACGAACTTGGTTGAAAGAGCGTAAACCAAAATCAGTAAAAGAAATGATTGAACTTGGTGACCAGTATTTGGCGTCACATTTGTATCACTCCGGGGAGGGTAAAATAATGAAGTTTGGCAGTAACCATGTTCAGGATCAGTGGCATGGAAAACCTCACTTCAAGAAGGAAAGTAGCAAGATTTGTTACAAATGCAATAAAAAGGGGCATATTGCAGCAGATTGTAAGTTTCAACTTGCTAGACCAAAGAAAGGATTTTTATCCAAGAAAAAAGGACATGTCGAGTTAGACCCAGAACTTGAAATGTACAGAGAGAAAGGTATAATAAATGGTCAGGAAGTAGCAATGTTAAGAGATACAGGGTGTACTAAAACATTGGTTCACTCAAGTCTGGTTCCTAAGAAGTCAATTATACCAAAACGATGGGTCACTATCTGCTTGGCAGATGGAAGTAGTAAGCAGTTACCTATTGCGAAGGTACAACTGAATGTAGGTAAGATGTCAGGTTACTATGAAGTTGGTGTAGTAGACACATTACCGGAAAATGTTTTATTAGGGAATGATATAAATAGTAAGGCATTTGTTACAACAAGAGCACAATTGAGAGAGGAAAATAAACAAGTACAAAGAGTTGGAAAAAATGTTGAAAAATCTAAGATAAAAGCAACTGATATTGGGTTAGTAGATACACAGTTGGAAGAAGGTGATCTACACTCATTATTTTCAGATAATAAACAGCTAATTGATGATGATAGTCATCTTGATGACCAGGAGTACAAAACAGCTGACACTCAGGTTGATATAGATGTTAACAGTAATAAAGTTATTACTGATTTAGGTCCAGATGAAATACGTGAATTACAGAGAAACGATGAAACATTAGGGAAGATATTTAAATTAGCTGAAAATAAAAACATTGAACAAAAAAAGAATGTACAGTTCTTTTTGAGTAATGGATTGTTGTATAGAAAGTGGTGTCCAAAAGGGAGACCTAGTAAATTAGTGTGCAAACAATTAGTTGTGCCTGTTGCAGGTCGCGATGCAATATTGAAAATTGCTCATGACATTCCATTAGCGGGTCATCCAGGGATTGAACGGACTAAAGCCCGTGTTTTGCAGAATTTTTATTGGCCTGGGGTTTTTAATGATGTTGCAAAGTATTGTCGAAGTTGCGTTGTCTGTCAGAAGTCAGTTAAAAGACCAAAGAATAGTAAGGTACCACTTATTTCTGTTCCAGTAGTATCAGAACCATTCAAAAAGGTCGCAATTGATATTATTGGTCCATTGCCGAAGAGCAAGAAAGGTAATAGGTACATTCTGACATTGGTTGATTATGCCACAAGGTATCCAGAAGCAGTTGCTTTATCTACAATAGATACTGAAACTATTGCAGACGAATTGATAAAAATATTTAGTCGTGTTGGGTTACCGGATGAAATTTTGACTGACCAGGGTTCAAATTTTACATCGCAATTGATGATGGATATATGTCATTGCTTGTCAGTGAAGAAGTTGAGAACCACTCCGTATCATCCAATGTGTAATGGGTTAGTAGAACGTTTTAATGGTGTTCTAAAAACCATGTTAAAGAAGTATGTATCCAGGCAACCAAATATTTGGGACACATATCTCCCATATCTATTATTTGCTTATCGTGAGGTGCCACAAGCCTCAACTGGATTTTCTCCATTTGAACTACTTTATGGTAGGAAAGTGAAGGGACCTTTAGGTTTAGTTTATGATACATGGACTGAGGAATACAGAGAGGATGAAAATTTAGTCAAGTATGTTCTTGACATGAGAAATAAGATGTCAGCTATGACTGAAGTAGCTAAGGAGAACATGAGGGTACAACAGGATCGTCAAAAATATTACTATGATAAGAAGTCAAGGATGAGGTCATATTCAGTAGGTGATAAAGTTCTTATACTTTTACCTAGTGACTCTAGCAAGCTGAAAGCCCTTTGGAAAGGTCCTTTTACAATAATAAGGAAACTTAATGATGTTGATTATGAAATCAGAGTAGGAGGAAACAAAGGAGTTCAAAGTTATCACGTAAATATGTTGCGGAAATGGGAGGAAAGACATATCACACTTTTCAGTGTGGAAGAAAAAACAACAGAGTTTGATAGTTCTGATGATATACCTTGCTTTCCAACCCAAAAGTTTCAGACAGAGACGTGGAAAGATGTCCACATAGATGAATTGTTAACAGGTAGACAAAAACAAGAGGTTGTTGATCTGCTTATAGAGTTCCAAGATATATTTACTGACCTACCAGGAAGAACTGATAAAATAGAACACAATATACAATTAGCAGGACAGGAAAATATCAGGCAAAAGCCGTATCGACTGCCTGAAGCAAAGAAAGAATTAGTACGGAAGGAAATAGACCAGTTGTTAGAATTAGGTATTATTGTGGAATCTGAAAGTTCTTTTGCTTCACCGATAGTATTAGTTCCAAAGAAGGATCAAAGTACAAGAATGTGCATTGACTTTAGAAAACTGAACAAAATGAGCAAATTTGACGCTTACCCAATGCCAAGAATTGATGATTTATTAGAGAAAGTCAGTAAAGCACATTACATATCCAATCTAGATTTTTCTAAGGGTTATTATCAAATACCCCTGTCTAGGCAATCAAGAGATAAAACTGCATTTATCACACCTTTTGGTTTATATGAATTCATAGTTATGCCATTTGGATTGGCCTCTGCACCAGCCACTTTTATGAGGTTGATGGATCGTGTTTTATTAGGTGCTGATGAATATGCTCATGCCTATTTTGACGACACTTCTGTATTTAGTCATAATTGGAAAGCACACATTCAACATTTACGTGATGTGTTCCAGAGAATTAGAGGGGCTAATTTAACTATTAAGCCTAGTAAATGTCATTTAGGAGGTAGAGAAGTTTCAGTGGTCGGACACATTGTAGGCAAAGGTCAAATTAAGGTACAACCAGATAAAGTAAGAGCTGTAAAAGAATATCCAAGACCAAGATCAAAGAAGGATGTAAGATCATTTCTAGGTTTGTCTGGATATTACCGTAAGCATATCAAGAATTTTTCAGAATTAGCACTACCTTTAACTGACTTAACAAAAAAAGGTAAAGCAACCATTGTAGAATGGAGCGAAGCTTGTGAAAAGTCATTTAATGATTTAAAGTCCGCATTATCCGCTGAGCCTGTGCTAAAATCACCTGATTTTGACAAGCATTTTTATCTACAAGTGGACGCAAGTGATCGAGGATTAGGGGCTGTGCTGAGCCAGTTTGATAACAAAGGCCTTGACCATCCCATTATGTATCTCAGTCGGAAGTTGTTGGACAGAGAGACAAATTACCCAACAGTAGAAAAAGAATGTTTAGGTATCATATGGGCAGTACAACAATTGCATTATTATCTGCTTGGTAGAGAATTTACTATACAAACTGACCATGAGCCTTTAACCTGGTTGGAAAGGGTAAAATGTAAGAATCAGAAACTTTTAAGGTGGAGTTTGACCTTACAACAATATTGTTTTAAAATTGAACATAAACCAGGGAAGCTTAACAACAATGCAGATGGGCTCTCCAGGGGATTTTATTGAGGTTAGTTTTCGACTTTGTTTTATTTTTATTTAGTTCTTTTAGTTAATTTGTGAGAAAACTTGTGTTTACTCAAAGGGAGGATGGAGGAGTGTAACAAAGTGAAAACTTGTCAAATTATTAGTTTGTATAAATTTATTATTTCATTAGTTAGTCTATAATCTTTAGATGCCATCATTAAGTATTCTACAATCTTTAGAACTAGCGTAAGTATTAATCTCTCCGTAGGGAATATGCATTATCTCTAGAAGTGTTCGGTCAGTTTTAATTTATATTAATTAGTGGATAAGCGATAAACCTCATGGCAACTTAACTTTGAAATATGATACTTAGGGAATAAAATTTTACTTTTCTGTGGGAGGTTAAGTTGGGAATTATGAATTCAGGGAGAGCAGACGTTTTAAAATATACAGAGAGAGATATGTTGACTTTTATACTATGGATGTAAATTTCATAATGTTGTAGTGTAGATTAAATATATATCTAAAGTATGGTGTTTTACTAACTTTGTCAACTCCCTAGAAACAAGCAATTTAGGGTTGTGACATGGGGTGGTGGACCCAATGTCCAGCAGCTGAACTTTTTTCTCAAAAAGTTTGAGAACAAGTTACATCCGATGAGATAATAACAATAGCTACTTTGTACATATACTAGACCAACACGCTTAGTTGGATTTTTATAGTGCTACAGTCAAGGAAATTGGCACCGGAACGCTGGACCGCGTCCGATAAATTTCCCGGTGGTCCGGTAGTTTTCGCTAACTCACCGGACCAACTGTCCGGTGAATTGTTTTGTCAGCCGTTGCATTTAAAAATAGATAAATCGAGGTTCTCGGTAAATTCAACTTAAAAATATTTCTAATTCTCTTTTATTTGTTATTTTTAGATCAAGAAAAATCTAAAATAAATAATACAATAGTAATTGATAATCACGAGTTTTGGCAAAGACACTAACTATTTACGACAGTTATTGTCGTAATATTTTGATGTCGTAAAATATTTCGTGTGACTAGTGATCGTGGTATTTCAGAAAAATATTATTCTCTTAGAGTTTTCTTCATTAACAATCGTCATTAATTCGGAACATTTTATCACGTCAAAACACGAGAGAAACAGTATGAAAAAGACAGAGAACGTAAATTTATTGATTCTTGAAAGCAGGACCGACCCTGGCTTCATCACAACGTTGAACAAAATGTTATGGTCTGCAACTGGTGCATCGAAGCCAATAAACCAAAAGAGCTATATATATATATATATATATTCTTTTGTAATTCTAAATTCTGGTTTCTAATTATATTTTTTCTGGTAGCATATATAGAGCTATTATTTTATTCTATTTTTATTTAACATATAAGGATTCATTTGTTTAGATAGAATGAATATTTCATTTAGTAATTTTTAATGTCACAAATAGTTTTTAATTTTAGAGTGGAAATATACTTTAATGAATATGATCATGTTGTATCAGGGGTTAAAAAATCCCCTAGCCCGACGCCCGGGGCTAGTAATTTCCACATTTGGGCTAGCTGAAATAATCAGCTGTATGCCTGACGGGCTAGTAAAAATATATATCGGATATTGACAAACTTGTCAATATTCGCGTATCTACTTATATTCATATATGTTATATGTTGATTAATCAGCAGCAATGTTTTATTTATTCAACCACTAGCTTTTTATCGAAATTGAGAGCAAAGAAGGTAGAAAAACTGCGTATTCTCGTCATAAAACAGCTTCAACAAATGACGGCTTACCGGAAATTTCGAAAATGAAATACCGGAATCGGATTCCGGAACAAGTATTTCCGCTTTTGCCGATAGATTTTTTTTGACATGTGACTATAAACACATTTTTTTGGGGGGGTGGGGGCCTTTTACAGTGACCTGAACTGGAAAATAAGTGAAAATAAAACGCAATACCAGATCTGAAAAGAAAGATAGTTAAACTAATGTACATTGTACATGTTGTACAAGGGTTCAAGTCTGCAAGTCGGATTCATGAAATCACGGTATTGACCAGGACTAGTGGTTCATAGATTCGGGCTAGTAATATTTGGGAGTATGCTAGCCCTGGGCTAGTGAGGTGGTTCAAGATTTTTTAACCCCTGTGTATAAAATAATATATTTATGGACAAATTGTCATCCCACTTGGACACATTATACTGGTTCAGAGCCAACCAGTCTTTGCTCTTTCTCCTAAATGCTGCGTACTTAACAGAGAAGCAAAAAATACCAATTTTATAGTCTTTGGTCTGACCCGACCGGAGCACGAGCCCATGAACAATCGCACGCTAACCTTTACGCCGCTGTCTAATTGTAGATATTGCTGTTTGTGATTGTAAGTTTAATGCAATGAATATGTGACACTTAAATAAAATAAATTTATTATTTTAAAAAAAATCATTATTTTACTGTCGGTCCTGTAAAATCTAGTTCGGTCCTGTCAATCCTCACAGTTCACAGGACCGAATGTCCTGTGGATTCAAATTCCTAATTTTCTTGACTGGTGCTACCTCACTGAAACACTGAAACAACAGTCCACAGGAAGACATGTTGCTCTAAGGCCATGAGAAAATGATTGTCGGTTTCCACTAACCCGACCGGGTCGTCATCTTTTATTACTAATAAATAAAATAAACACACCAGCCGTGTGTATTCTAACTCAGTGATATGGAGATTTTTGTTCTCGTAAACAATTTCAGTCGTGTCATTTTCGATGTTTTTCCACATGTCAAGATAATTGATCTAGATCGCCAAAGCGCTTGCGATATCGGTAAAATGATCAGTATTTAAAACGTGTACGTGACGCACAGTATGTATAAAATGGCCACTGCCGGTGTGCCCAGTGGAACCATTCTGGCAGTTCATTTACAGAAATGTTCGCATTTATCAAACGAAATAAGAGTGATGCAAATTTTTTTGCTTAGCAAAAGCCTTTATGATTTATTTTCTGACCTTCATGGGAAAGATAGCAAAACCCTGATTTGACAAGGACAAAAACAACATTTATGGAACATCACAAACTCCTTTATAGGGCCAAAAGTGAGACCAGGTGTGCTTTTGATGGTAAGCATATTCTACATGTACATCCTATAAGACACATGTTTGTTCATTTTGAATTTGTGGTTTAAACATCTCTTGGAAAAAAAAGAAAAAAAAACCTTCCTGCCTGCCATTAAAAATTTTCCTATGTTAGGGGAAACCAACAATCAATTTTACAAGAACTACAAGTTTTGGTTTGCAATCTTTTCGTTATGCAAGTGCAAAGCTCTAAAATGAGCTGTCTGACCACTTTAGAAAAGACATATCACTAGACCAGTTTAAAAATTTGATTAATACATGGTCAGGCATCTCATGTCATTGCTTTGCATGCAAGGCTTCATCTTCGCTAGCCAAGGGTTACGATCCGCTCTACTCATCTTCACCCTTGGCATCGTTAGACGGATTTCCGTAATTCCCACGCACTGCCACCTGCTGGATTTTGACAATTACGCCCCTTGTAATGATGTCATTTCCAGCCAATCGACGCAAGGCTTTCATTTCCTTTCG
The DNA here is from genome assembly GCA_963383655.1 of Bathymodiolus septemdierum. NCBI lineage: Eukaryota > Metazoa > Mollusca > Bivalvia > Mytilida > Modiolidae > Bathymodiolus > Bathymodiolus septemdierum. The sequence continues at coordinate 68,309,341 of OY726524.1, read as the reverse complement.
TTTGAATGCCCTGAAAATTGACTCGAGATTATAATAGGCGGTGTCTCCTCGTACAAACTTTTTGAACGAAGTGTAGCGGCTAATCGTACAAACTTTTTTATACTATCAAAATCGTGCCGCACTGACGATTTTTCGCATTTTTATTTTGTTGACATTTTTCCTACAGAACATGTGCTTTTTGTAAAGCCCGTTCTGATTGGTTGCAGCTAGTGGTATAAACCGTCACCGTGTGACCTCGAAAATCCGTCTAACGATGCCAAGGGTGAAGATGAGTAGAGCGGAATGTAACCCTTGGCTAGCGAAGATGTCCCTTAGTATGCTAGATATTTTTAGTTTAGTTCATCAACTGTGCTTATTTTTAATTTAGTTCAACTACTGTGCTTTTGTCTTATAATATGTATGTGCTCTGCTTTTTATGCATGTCTGTCCTTATGCTTGTTTTGTTATTTACATGTATCAGTTTTAAAAGTTTTTCAGAGCTTGTTTTATACTCCGACTTTAAATAAAATTTGTATCTGTATCTTACATGGCCTTTGAGACACATTATCCTGATTCTGAGCCAAACAGTCTCTGATCTTTCTCCTAAATGCTGCTGGCTTTACGGAGAAGCAAAAAATACAAATTTTATAGTCTTTGGTGTGTAGACTCAAGTTGATGTTATATGGGAGACAACTCCTTATGAAATAATTTTAAATCATAAACAGAGTTTGATTTCAACTAGTTAAAGTTTATATTTTTGATACACATTTTTGTTGTACATGTACTTTCATCCATATTCAATAAGACCTTTCCCAATGATAATTATGCTGGCAGCTACAGCCTACAGCTCAAATACTGGATCTCTACTCTAGTTTCAGCGGGAAATTTATACACAATACTGTCAATTACGACAATAGTCAATACGTAGATTCACGATAGAAAATGACGACGACACCGACTCATTAATCATATGAAAAGATTATTCCAATGATTCCTAAAATAAAGTCTTTATTAGAAATTACTCAGAGGAAATAACTTTAAATACTGAACATTTTAGCTGTAACTTACACACTGCGTTCGTTATCTTTCTTTGTTTGTCTGAGATGCTAGTAAACAGGAAGCTGTTGCAGATGCGTGGGTAGACTGGTACCTACGTCTTCAAATAAATTACTTGATTGTGAGAAATAGTAAAACAAATGTAAATATAACAAAAGAAAACATGAAGACATGTAAGAATGAATTTATTAATAAATCATCGCATATTACTATGCCCAATTAATGTATTCAAGAGTTATGCTTCTTTGTACCAGAGAGTCTCGGTTTACAAGTATATTTCCCGCCAAAATACAAAGTGTAGGTCTATAGAATATATTTTATTGCCTAATCATAGGGCCCACATGAGGCATCATTAACAATACAAACATTCATGATTGATAAATGAGACATACACAAAAAAAAGAAAAAGGACATAGTTTAAGGTTTTTATATTTCTAAAAATATAAATATAATTATTATTATTTAGTGGATCATGTTCTGGTTTGTCCTCTATATCTCAGATCCAGTGTGAAACTTTACATATGTTGCATATTCCTTAACAAATAGTAAACCTGCTAAAAACACCAAGGGACGGTGCTTCTGACACACCCTATCTGATAATTGCATTTTCTCACAATTATATAGTAAATAATTATATATAATATGTACAGTATTAAATACTTATCACATACTATATATAAATAAAAAAAAATAGTTAATTATTATATCTATTATTATTATTTTTATCCATTCGGATGTGTCACCTCAGTAATAGTTTTATTACCACAGGCACTTGTTTCATTCAAAAAATAGATGCCTTCTCCTCTTCCTTACTTCAAAGTAAACATCTGCCCTTTTCCCCTTCCCCACTTCGCCTCTTGAAATATTTTTCTCTTATTTGTGATCCTTTCGCTGTCCCAATTATATCGTTACACTCCCGAGATATTTCTCTTTACGACTGCCACATTTAAATATACCTACCGGGCCCCCCTCAGACGAATTGGACAAGAATATCAGCGAACGTAGCTTGTTTTATTTTTAAGTCATTGAAACGGATACAGCCACTTCCGGTTTGCGCTGGATTTTCCAACGCAAAATATGTTCAACTCCAAATTACTGACATTTGATTCTTAAAGCACCCTTTTTAAAATTTTCTAAATCAATTTAAACCGGACCGGAAGTGGCTGTATCCGTTTCAATGACTTGAAAATAAAACAAGCTACGTTCGCTGATATTCTTGTCCAATTCGGCCCGGTAGGTATATTCAAATGTGGCAGTCGTAAAGAGAAATATCTCGGGAGTGTAACGATATAATTGGGTCAGCGAAAGGATCACAAATAAGAGAAAAATATTGAGGCGAAGTAGGGAAGGGGAAAAGGGCAGATGTTTACCTTGAAGTAAGGAAGAGGAGGGGGCATACAATTTTTTAATGAAACAAGTGCCTGTGTTTATTACCCCCGGATAAAACCCAGGGCCGGATTAAAGCTAATACGTTGAAAAGGACCCTAAAGTTGCATCGATCACTTTATTTGCTACTCGCGTATTGTTTATATTGGAGATAGTTTAGGTCACGTGATTTGCCTTTTAATTTATTTCCGGTTGGCAGCCATAGTTTAGTTCACGTGATTTGTCTTTTAATTTATTTCCGGTTGGCAGCCATGTTGTTGAACATTTTGAAGTGCATTAGTATGTTCATACTTCTACCATTGACATATAAGTAGAACAAGCTAACAAAATGACTTTTATTACACACGGGTTCCGAGTTTCAGTGGTATCGGACGTACGAGAGAGGGTCCGAGATTTAGTATCACCTTTGCGCTTTATGTTAAGAAGATCTCCATTAGTAGAGTGTGTAAGTGTGTTACACGGAACGTGTTTACAATGTGCAGAAAAAAATATATCCATCAGTATGTGAAGATTGATGAAGATTAAATTTGTCAAAAAATCCTAGGTACACATTTTTTACCATAAAGAGATCGCTTCGCTCGCATATACATTATTTACTTTGTGGAATTTTGGCCCTTTCAGCCACTTTTCTATTAAATGTATCTTTATTGGTTCATAATAGTTTATTAAGATAAATATTTTGCAATAAAAAGACATCAATTAAAATCAGGTGATTATTTTTTTTAATTTACATTTCGCTCCTTTCGCCGGAGTTTATCACAGAAACCGAGCTGTTATATTAAAAGATAATTAAGATAGAGAGCATCCGTGGACATACCGAAAAATCTCAACACAATCAATTCAAAGTATTACAAATTCTGGTAATTTTGTCGTCTGCTAAAAGGACTGCATATCATTATTGAAAACGCATCACAATCCTTCGACTGTGACCCATAAAGGGCTGGCAACCTGTCCCCGTTCGTAGCTATGAAAGTTGCACCCAGAGCTTCCGATCGTGGTTGAAAGCAAGACGATATCCACAGGAGACGTTCCAAAAAAAAAGGGCTGGCAACCGACCCCTTTGGGCACGAAAATTACACTCTTGAAATGCCAAAGGAGAGGAAATGGATCAAGTCGAGCATTTACTGGTTTCATATTATTTAAAACTTGCACTAAGAGACCCCGACCGTAAGACTCAGTCAAGTCAAGACGAAATCTACAAGAATCTTCTCAAAAAGGGCTGACCATCGGCACCTGTGGACAAGAAATTTCCATGTGACGTGTATGCATAGCAATCAGTGCCTATCTCCACTAAAGGTGTGAGTTTGAACCCCGTTCATGGCGAGGTGTACTCGATACTACATTATGTGATAAAGTTTGTCAGCGACTTGCGACAGGTCGGTGGTTTTCTCCGAATATTCCGGTTTTGCTTCACCGATAAAACTTACCGCTACGATATAGCTGAAATATTGTTGAAAGTACCGGTAAACACCATACAACCATTAAAAAAACTGAATAATAATATTTATTGCTAAACAGTTATACCGACTTGAAATAGATAAGTACACCACTCACCAATATCAATGTGTTTTCCATGTGTTTACGTACAGCATTCACCAATATCAATGTGTTTTCCATATGTGTAATTAAGTACAACATTCACCAATATCAATGTGTTTTCCATGTGTTTACGTACAACATTCACCAATATCAATGTGTTTTCCATGTGTTTACGTACAACATTCACCAATATCAATGTGTTTTCCATGTGTTTAATTAAGTACAGCATTCACCAATATCAATGTTCAATTAAGTACACCACTCACCAATATCAATGTGTTTAATTAAGTACACCATTCACCAATATCAATGTGTTTTTTCATGTGTTTAATTAAGTACACCACTCACCAATAGCAATGTGTTTAATTAAGTACACCAATATCAATGTGTTTCCATGTGTTTAATTAAGTACAACATTCACCAATATCAATGTGTTTTCTATGCATTTAATTAAGTACAACATTCACCAATATCAATGTGTTTCCATGTGTTTAACTAAGTACACTACTCACCAATATCAATGTGTTTTCCATGTGTTTAATCAAATACAGCATTCACCAATATCAATGTGTTTTTCATGTGTTTAATTAAATACAACATTCACCAATATCGATGTGCTTTCCATGTGTTTAATTAAGAACACCACTCACCAATATCAATGTGTTTTCCATGTTTTTAATTAAGAATAACATTCACCAATATCAGTTTTCCATGTGTTTAATTAAGTACAACATTCACCGATAGCAATGTGTTGTCCATGTGTTTAATCAAGTATAACATTCACCAATATCAATGTGTTTTTCATGTGTTTAATTAAGTACACCATTCACCAATATCAATGTGTTTAGTTAAGTACAACATTCACCAATATCAATGTGTTCTCCGTGTGCTTAATAAAGTACAACATTCACCAATATCAATGTGTTTAATTATGTACAACATTCACCAATATCAATGTGTTTAACTAAGTACAACATTCACCAATATCAATGTGTTCTCCGTGTGTTTAATTAAGTACAACATTCACCAATATCAATGTGTTTAATTAAGTACAACATTCACCAATATCAATGTGTTCTCCGTGTGTTTAATTAAGTACAACATTCACCAATATCAATGTGTTCTCCGTGTGTTTAATTAAGTACAACATTCACCAATATCAATGTGTTCTCCGTGTGCTTAATAAAGTACAACATTCACCAATATCAATGTGTTTAATTATGTACAACATTCACCAATATCAATGTGTTTAACTAAGTACAACATTCACCAATATCAATGTGTTCTCCGTGTGTTTAATTAAGTACAACATTCACCAATATCAATGTGTTTCCATGTGTTCTCGTTAAATGTCTGACATTCAATTAGTCCTGTCATGGTGTTCCACTGATTCAATCCAAATGTTTATACCTTGTATCTATTTAAAAATATATTGATTGATTGATTATTGCTTAACGTCCAGCAAGCAGTAGCTCAGCTATTATCAGGACCGGCAAAAGCAAGTTTAACAACTTAGATAAAAAGTACTAGTATATGAGAGGGAAAAGGATGGGTCAATCGGGAAAACGACTTTCGTCTGCTGGTACCACTGGAATAGTATGGGGAGTTGTCTGGTTGAGTAGGGCCGAACGATAAGCCTTTTGTAGCGATTGCAATGAGCTTAGTCTACATGTATTTGAAAATCTACAAAAGCATGGTACTATCCAAGCATGTTACCCAGCATAGGTCTACGATTTTCCGTGTAATAACCTGGCATCTCACATCGAGTTTCCCCCCAAATCTAGCATCTTTATGTGGGGGTTATGGTATTTATGCCACTTTCAAGAATATTTCAGTTACTCGTAGCATCATCTTTAGGAGAGAATGCATGAAAGAAGAGTTTGAAGATAACAAAGTGGCTATCATAATCCGTATATCGACAGTAATGGTATGACATCTGTGAATGATGAAAAGTAATGTTAGGCTGTGGAATGGCCCAACATTTTTAATTTGCAGCATAATTTCGTAATCCTATCATTTTGTTATTTGTCAAAGTACAGATGTATTAAAGAAATAATATTGTAATTTTTTAATACATATTGTTTCAAAACTTAAAAAAATCCTGTTATCTTGAAATCTAAATTGATTCATAATTTTTATGTCATATATAAAAATTATTAATATATTTGCACCTCAACAATTATTTAGCAGTCATTAATTGCCATTTAAATTTATTTCCGATATAATCACTGGAATTTAAAGACTTTATTCATGCTAATTGTGTGATTATAATTTAAAGATATTGTTTGATACTAAAGAATCAATATTATGGAAACGAGGCGAGTAAATTGTTTGGTATCGACCAGTGCTATACAGAAACCGGCATGTATTTAATTTATGAAATTATGCCGTCTGTATTTGAGTCATCTTGACAGTGGCGGGGTGCTAGACTACAAAAAGAGTTTGAAATTTTTTTTTGACAAACAGGTAAGATTTATTGTAATTATTTTCTTCCTAATTTGTGTTTGGTAAATATATTTGCATGGTAGCATGTTTGTTTAATTTATTTATATTTATTTTGAAAGGGAGCCAAATAGACCCACCTGAAATTAAAAGATTTAAGATGTATGTGTATTGGGGTATTACATTTTAATCTTATTGTTTAAAGTAGTTAAAATAGACATATTGTGTTGATTGTTTGAATAGAGATAAATGTTCGTCTATTTGCTTCTTCAGTTTAAAAGAATAAGTAAATAACAAAATCAAAAGACTGACACACGACCCAAATTGTTTAAACATCACACACATGCGACTCTTGTTAAGAACAGATTTTCAACCATCCAAATAACCCCCCCACCCCAACAAAAAAAAACCCAAACCAAACCATACAGATAATTTGATGACCGGTAACTTTAGGACATCGTATACAAGTCATGTGTTTTAAATAAATTTGTATTTAATTATGCACTTTTAATCTGGATACGCAGATAATATTGACGAAGTAAATATATATTTTGTTGAATATTTTTTAAGGATTTTTTGTAACTCCAAATCGGTTAAAAAGTGTATATTTAAACCAGTAAGTTTGGACCGTGGAACGAATTCCCATGTATGTCTGTACTCTGATATCTTAAAACCCTTTATGTGGTCGAGTGGTCTAGGGCGCTGGACGTAAGGTTTTTAAGCGAATGGTGCTGCAGTGTATCAATGGTGTGAGTTCAAATCCCGTTGAGGGAAGAACAAAAATTTGACAGCTCTGAAATCTAATTCTAACACCGTTTGGTTTAATTTTCAGACGTATATATATATATATATATATATCGCATCCAATGTAACCCGACTCCATCGGCCAATATTATTAAGATAGTACACATAGTATTGTCTGTCATCAATGGACAGTATTGTTTAGATACTACATTCAATATGGTCCGTCTTCCCCGGGCAATAATGAATATCATTTAGACAGTACACCTAATATAGTCTGTCTTCACTGGTTAATATTAAATATTATATGTTATAACATGATCTGTTTCTACTGGACAATATCAAGATTTCACATCTAGCACGACCTGTTTCTACTGAACAATATCAAGATATTACATCTAGCACGACCTGTCTCCACTGGACAATATCAAGATATCACATCTAGCACGACCTGTCTCCACTGGACAATATCAAGATATTACATCTATAACATGATCTGTTTCTACTGGACAATATCAAGATATTACATCTAGTACGACCTGTCTCCACTGGGTGATTCCATCAAGATCCTGTTTCCAATATAACCGAGGGGTAGTCGTGGTCGTATGGTAGTTGTATTTACAATTACCTGTACAATCAGTGCTATAACAACTAAAGTTGTGAGTTCGAATACCGCTCATGGCGAGGTGTCCCATTGATAGAAACAAGTACCCGTGTCCAGAACCCTGTAATTTCTAATGATAGCAAAGAACGGATTTTGTTGGATGCGTCTAAAAGAATAAACAACGCGAACAAAACAATTACAAAAGGTAATAACTATTTGATGATGATGCAAAATACATGCCGCCGATGCCCTTACTTGAAAAAAGTCGCTCCTCATTTTATATCTAAACGGGGGTTTTCATTATTGTTGGTCTGATATTAGGGGGGGGGGGGGGTATTCACAAATTAAAGTAATCGGCAGCTGATAAACAGCAACAACACATTTGGGATTGTCATATTCTATGCCCATTTCGAAAAGTTCCTTTTTCTGTCTTTCATAACATCGTGCATCAGTTGTGCAACAAACTGTTAATAGATATACGAGGTAAACATTCCTCTTCTAGAAATAAATGTGGTTATTGTGTAAATACAGTGACAACTAACCTTAATATTGGATATAAATGTGTGCTTAATTATTTGTCCATTGGTCTGCTATCTTGTTGGTTTATAAGTAAAATTCCTGTCTAGCCTGGTTTAAAGGGTTAAATGTTAAATGATATTGTAGCCATTTCGACACACCGTGATCGAGAGGTCGTTGTAACGCCAAGTGAGCAGTTCATCAGCTATATCAAGATGATGTCTGTTTTGTAATATACTGACATTTTGTTGTTGTTTTTATATATATAGCACTGCTAGCTCACTGAAACAATAGTCTACGTGTAAATGCGCAGATTTTCATGAGCCAGAGCCAGCCAAAGAGTATTTACTCTTAATTACTCTTGAATGCTTCGTGATTAGTGAAGAGGCAGCAAATACCAATTGTATAGTCTTTGATATGACCCCAACGAGAATCGAACCAATCGTCCACAGCATTCGCGATAAGTACGCTTACCATCATACCACCGAGGCATTTTTACATTAGTTATAAGATTTACCATGAAATGGGTACAAAATAACTTGGAGACTTATATTTTTATGTCTCTAATTAAATGGGGGATAATGGAATATAAACAAATCCCCATCGTCGGAAACCTACGCCGGCTGATCGATCAGTCACGCTCCGGTTATTATCGAGAGTAATCGGAGCGCGATCAGCCGTGGTTAAACGACGATGACAATAACAGTTTGAAGACACCAAAGGGGTAATCAGAAGCACAGGCGCTCGTGGCACGGACCTGCCACCCCCCTTTTTCTAACTTTCTGTTTACAAATTTATTTTCAATAAAATTTCTTTATTTCTTTATTATTTCATCTCTTTTTCCTTATTTTAACTTGTTCGTGTCAATATTCATACAATTTTATGCTAACAACAACTTGCATCATGTATTGACCCGGATTATTAGTATCTATATAGGGTCAATACATGCAAGTTGTTGTTAGCATAAGATTGTATGAATATTGACACGAACAAGTTAAAATAATGAAAAAGAGATGAAATAATAAAGAAATAAAGAAATGTTATTGAAAATAAATTTGTAAACAGAAGGTTAGAAAAAAGGGGGGTGGTAGGCTTAAGTCCGTGCCACGAGCGCCTGTGATCAGAAGCCGTAAATCAGAGAAGGACAGACAATACAATGACCAAAAGAAAAAGGACAAACAATGATCTACAAAACACTACACAGAAAACTAAAAAACGAGTGTAAGTAGACACGAGAGAGACGATTTTCAAACGTGTCTGGCTAAAAGTTTGACATTAACAGATTCATTGATAATATGGCAAAATTGTAACCAAATATTGACATACGATTATTTCATTCCACATATCAGCTGATCACTTAACAAACATGATATCCTTATACCAGTATAGCTTGTTATATAATTTATCCATAAGTCTAGTTTTCAAATGAAAGAGACATTCGGTGTAATATTTCAAGTCATTGAAAATAAAAATAACAGTTTAGATATTTTAAGATCTGTCTGTTAGATTTACTCATCAATTGATAAGACGCCAAACATACGAGGTCATTTAAAATCAACTTGTTCATGCGTAATTATAATTTGAATGAAATAAAAATATGGATATGTATACTACATTTAAACATGATATCATTATTTAATTTTAGAATCCACCTGTGATGTAAATCTATTTTCAAAACTCTCCATTATTTTTAAGGAATGGAGAGTTATTGTTCTCTTTGTACTTTAGATACTATACACAGACTTTTTTTTGTTACAAGATTAATAATTAATAAAATTAATAAAGTACAATGGGTGGTTTTTAAGTTGGAGAATGTCCTCGTATCTCTCCATTCCTTAAAAACAATGGGCCTCGGCTCCATTATTTTTAAGGAATGGAGAGTTACTTGGACATTCTCCTATACTTGAATACCAAATACTATGATTAAAATAAGTTGTCTGGAGATACACAAACGTATTACATCGAATAAACTGACAAACTTGGCCATTATGCGAAAAGAAAATTTTGTCCGGAACAGCTGATACGGGATGATAAATGAAAATACAGATCAAAGCAATGATGGAATTAGCTGCGGAACCGTATCTCTTAACGGTCTTTTATTCTTCTTCTTTTTTTTTTTTTTTTTTGACCGTAGAGCATGTCAATAAAAGAAGAAGACCATTTAACAGCTACGGTTCCGCAGATATGGTGGAATTTAAGAAACTTCAACAGATTTTCCCCAATTATTTTTTAATATTTTTACAACGTAAGGAAGTTAAACACCGAATCCATTTTTGTTCTTGCATACAAATTATCAGTAAAAACATGTATGAAATAATTCAAATACATGTAATAACGGTCTCCCACGGTGTCTTGGCCATGATCTATTTAAGATTTTTTTTTTTTTTTAAATCGAACATCACTCAACCTTAAGATGCGAATTTGGGTAATACCTGATTCCAAAAAAAAAAAAAAGATGTTGGCCAAAGTTAAACAAAAATACGAACCGCTATAATGCATTTCTATGTAAAGTAACTAAAAAGTAAACGGTTTAAAGAGAAACGACGAACAAAAAGAAAATATGCATTGTTTACCTTCTCTACATATATCAACTGAGTGACTTTCAAAAAAAAAAAAAAAAAAGGGTTAAAATATTCATACCCAATTATTCAATTTCCTTAAAGAAACTAAATATAATAGACTCACATTGTTAAAGTGCACGATGTACCCTAAACTGTATACACATATACATGTAGTTGGATACTTTAAAGGACTAAACCCTTCCTTAAGAAAATGCTGTACGAAAGTTTAATGATGGAATATATGTATGACATACCGGGTAAGTATACAGCGGGGGTATTGGTACTTACATTAATACTATTCACTAGTATATTTAGAAAGAAATATGCACTTCTTATTTACTAAAAATTTCCGATTACTAACCACAGTGTACGGTCGTTCACTCATATTAGACACAATACATTTCTTATCAATTAGTAGTTACTTTGCATCTTAAGACCACAAGGTTTTGGACTTTTTTTTCAGTCAAATCAGTGACAAAACTCAAGTTCGGTTGAACCCAATTAAAATTATACTGTAAACTCATGCTGTGTTTTTACCTTTTCCGAAACTTGGGACCTTTAGAAAATGGTTTGGATTCACACTTTGCTATAATACGATTCTAATACCGATACGTTTTACCCAAATGTGTGAATGTGTACCATCAATTAAAATGAACTTTAATGAATTTGACTGCAGTTGGCGTAACAATGATTCTTCTGTATTGTCTTAATGCATAAACACTTGGCTCGATAACCGATCTTAGAAGGTATATTGGGACATATTGGAGACATTCCTGTATTTCCACGGACCGAGCATCGTCGCCAGCCAAGGTTTCCGATTCACCCTCCCCCTCCTCGAGGCAATCGTATCCCTTGGCGAGCAAAAATACGGACCAATAATCGGCCCAAACAAAAGAGTTTTGTCGCTGTCCCGTCCAATAGGGTAATCTTAATTAGCTGCAAGGGTGTGGGTACTGATTTAACTGTGGATGTGGATCAGGATTAACATTATGCGTTTTGAATGCTACTTTCAGAAAATATTGCAGTTATATCTCATGTGTTACCTGTCGTATTTATAAATAAAAAGAAACTCATCACCAATATATAAAATGGGATGACATCTTAACGACTGCACTTCTTGTTAATATTAGATGCGCTAAATATGTTCAGCAAAAAAATAAAAAAAAAACAAAAACAAAACTAATTCAGTTCATATTACAAAACTTAGGACCATGATACCATCAGCAATGCTATTTTAAAGGCGGTCTATATGTATTTGTGTACCTTCCCGAATGAAAACGTACACAATTTATATATTTATCTTATGTTTAGATGTAAATAGACATACATGTACATTTATTGTTGTTGTGGCTCAAGGCTATCTATTTATTGTAGCTAACTGCCCCCCCCCTTTTTTTTTATTATATCAGTTTGGACTAGACTCACCAGCCAGTTTTTAGCACCGAGAACTACATTCTGTGATAACGAAAGTCAAAATCATTATTATTATTACAATGTACATGTACATGTATAATAATTGTCAATTGTCTTTGGGGGTATATTCTTTGATTTGTACGCAGGTTATAACAAAGGGTAAAAAGAGTAGGCAAAAATGATTTACCAGACCACCTGGTTGTCATGAACGACTCTTACAAGACGATCATCTCAATGAAGTATGCCAACCACGTTCAATTATATTTATCGTGTTCATTGAAAGAAGAGAATTATCACATGTATACTGGTTAATAAAATAAGGTTCTATTAAGTCTCTCCGAAACAAGGCAATTCAAGCGTACAATGGTAAACTTAAAAACTATTTAATATACAACAAATATATATTAAACATTAATTGGTAATTTCTCTATGAGGTGAATTGATTTTCGTTGAGTTTAAAAAGAAATAAACAAATATTGAAACGTTTCACTGCACTATAAAATGAATTTTTATGTGTATCCAGAATATGATATGTTTACACATATAAACAAACTTAAATATTTGGTTTTATGTTTTAGCGGATCACACCATGGCCGATTTCACATTTGATGAACACTTTTCCTCTCCGACCGGGGATCGACCTAAAGGCTCCAGTCTCACAAGCAAAAGTGGGCGTAGTAGTCCAACTCACAGCGCACATGCCAATTTTCTCAGACATAGCATAATGAGGTCTTCAAACGAAAAAAGGGCCAAAAAGGTTAGATTTTACAGGAACGGTGATAGATTTTTCAAAGGAATTGTTTATGCTGTGTCAGCTGAACGGTTTCGGACGCTAGATTCGCTTTTAGTTGATTTGACTGACAGCCCATTGTGTGACAAAAACATTTTACCGAATGGTGTGCGACATATATTCACATTAGATGGAAGTAAAAAAGTTTCAAATTTATACCAATTGGAGGAAGGTGAGAGTTACGTTTGTGCTTCGACAGACGTTTTCAAAAAGTTAGATTATATTAAAAGCGAAAATCCTAATTGGAACGTAAATGCTAAACCCAAAGATGATCCCCTGGCAGCAAGTTTTGGGCTTATAGGAGACAGTAAGGATTACATTAAACCTAAACTGATAACAGTGATAAGGAATGGTTTAAAACCAAGGAAGGCTGTACGAGTGTTACTCAATAAGAAAACGGCGCACTCGTTTGAACAGGTTTTAAATGATATAACAGAGGCAATCAAATTAGATTCAGGAATTGTACGCAAAATATTAACAGTTGATGGACAACAGGTAAGCTGAAAATTATGTAAAGTTTAGATATTTTTGTGTTAATCACGTAAGATACATTGACGAAATGCAATGGGTACTATAAATTGCACATATCCTTCATATGTATGCCGATTATCAAAGGAGTCGTCATGGTCGTGATTGTATGGTAGTTAGATTTACAACTACCTGTGCAATCAGTGCCTATCATCACAAAAGTTGTGAGTTCGAATCCCGTTCATGGCAAGGTCTACTCGATACAACTTTATGTGATAAAGTATGTCGATGACTTACGGCAGGTCGGTGGTTTTCTCCGGTTTCCTCTACCAATAAAACTGACCGCCACGATATTTATAACTGAAATAGTGTTGAAAGTGGCGTTAGACACCATAACACTAACCCCTCAAAATGTTTTACATACAGTATTTTTAATGAATAACCATTTCATCGAAATCGTTAAGAAAGGTTAAACAAGGTAACATAACTCAATACATTGAATTGTTTTTTGTTCCTTTTTTTCAATTCGTTTACAAATGATGATTTTATAACTTTTATTTTCCATATTATTTTTTATTCTATTTTTTCTATTAAATATTCCCGTTAGAATTATCTTAAAAAAAATAGAACGGAAGAATGTGTCCATATGATATAGATGCCCCCGCTCCCATCTAAAGTAAAAGTAAATACGCATTTTTAGTTGGTAAATCAAGGGGTATAACTCCAGAACGGAAATCGAAATAAGAAATTTACCCTTTATGGTCCCTATCCTTGTGCATAAATGTGAAATTATGCTCCGGGGAACTTAAGTTATCGAGCGGAAACCAAATACGGGACGGACGTACAGAAATCGGTTAAAACTCAAATGCTCCGACGCCTACTGCGGCCGCATAAAAATAGTAAAAGTTGTCAATTCGGTCCCGGCTAGACAATAAATAAATTTCTCATATTCGTGATCATCGAGACTAATTGAGTTCATGGTTATATGATCATGAATAGACCAATAAAAAATATTTAATAAAAATAAAAATTCAGATTAGTTTTTGCAACTAAATAATTCATAAAATGGAAAGCTACACACTTTAAAATAATTATAATTATATTTTATTATACTGTTTAAGATTAGACCGGTTTAACCTTCCCCTACTTCTGTTTGACAAGAATCATTTTATATTTCATATTGATTGAAGCTACATTCTAGTGAAGTAGATTCTTGAGAACTTTATAATGGTGAAAAGTGGACAAAAGAGGGGAGCTGATTGATTTTGCTTCTAGAATCAAACAATTCCATGTGTCACTGAACATGAAATTAAATGTTATACTCAGAATGACTAACTTTATATCCAGTCATAGTGATGACCAACACTTGGTCGGTCACAACGGCTATTTTCGGATTAGTAGTTTAATTAAAAATATCGACATTCTAATCTTAAACTAATCTGTCGGGCTTAAGATACCATATTATTAATGTAGTAATCACAATCGAATGTCAGATATAACGTGAAGTGGGATATTTCAACGAATGGCTAGTCTATAATATTTCTTTACAAGTACTGTCTTTGTTTTCAAGAATACTCTTTGAAATATTACACAAATAAGTTACTCGAAATAAAGACCTACTAAGTTTCTACTTCTACTCCCAAATACAGACCGCCTGCAAAAAGTTGAAGATTATGTCAGAGGTTACTCGAAATAAACACCTTTAAATTACTTGAAATAAACATCCCCTAAGTTACTGGAAACAAACACCAATTAGTGACTCGAACAAACACCCATTAAGTTACTCGAAATAAACGCCCACTAAGTTACTCGAAACAAGCACCCACTAAGTTACTCGAAATAATCATTCACTAAGTTACTCAAAACAAGCACCCACTAAGTTACTCGAAATAATCATTCACTAAGTTACTCGAAATAAACATCTACTCATCTTTTCGAAACAAACACCCACTGACTAAATTACTCGAAATGAATACCCACTAAGTTACTCGTAAGCTCGTGTAAGAAAATATGCTACTCGAAACAGCTGATTAAGTGCATGTAAGTTTTAGGCATCGATGTAAATTAAATTTGAGTATGTTACCACATTTGGAAGGAGGTAGAAACAAACGGTCTGATAAATGATAAAAATTGAAAGGGATATCATGGCAAATACGCTAAAGTGACTATCAACTTTGGTTGAAATTGACACTGGGGCATCAGAGGGGATTGTATACGGTTTGACGGCAAGATAGAAACAATTTCTTCATAAATATAAATTTCAAATAACACCCCCCTCACAATCAAGAAAAAAAAAGAGAACAAAAGGATTGAATTGTTAAATAATTCATTAACCGCGATATGTGATCTGTTTTATCAGATCAAATTTACCAACAAACACACGTAGACCATCCCTGCAATGTTTGGTTTCAAGGACGAATGTTTTAATTAGATTCTGTTCAATTTCAAAAACAAGTTCAAACAATTACAAATTTCATCAAAAAATCCAAGGTTCTTTGTTGAAATCACAATCGAATACAAATCTAAATGCAGAAATCAAATAGCTACAGCGGAGAAAAAACGTCATTGATTTTTTGTGCGTAACTTGCCTTATATGGTTAAGATTGCAAAAAGCACACCAGCATCGTCGATGTATGTTGAACAAGTATTGATGTCTATTTTATGCAACAGTTGTTGCATCATGCACCAATGCAATGCTTGTTTTTATATATTAACCAAAATATAAGGTTCATAGAACTACATTTTTTGTATTTGGAAAATCGGTGCCTTTTTTGCTTGGCCATTCAATAATCTCAAAATAGAATGCAGCTATGCATTTTCTTCCAAACAGATTAACAATAAAATGAAGAGCAAAACATAGCACGCAGTCAGAACAGTTCTAAAATTCAATTAGAACATCTTTGGGAAAAAAGAAGCAAAATCGGTACACATAACACCCATATTAACATGACCGCTTACTCTCCAGTCTTGGTACATGCACGTCAATAAAAACAAATGGCTGCGTTAATCTGGTTTTATTCACAGGGGCTCGCAGTTATATTTTCACATCACCAGGTATGTATTAAAAAGAAGAAGGGAGGACACTTTTTGGGGGGTCAAAAGTGAAAGTTTCGGCACCTTTTTTCGCTTCAAAAACGGTTTAATCTTTGTTCTTCCCATACAATTAATGCAAATATCGATGTTTTTTGCTGATTGACTGGTTTACAGTGGAATAACACTCGTTTTTAAATTCCAAGCGGTTTGGACAACTTCTTAGCATACTCAATTCCGGTTTATACGGACTAAATATCAAGGTGAGTTTTCATTGGTCGAAGGATTTAAACTGGCATTTTTGCGGGAAATTATTTACTCATCTTGTCAAAAGATATTCTTAAAATGCTGTCTTCCTATATTTCCAGATTGATTGCAACAAGGAAAAAAATATATTTTAATGCAAGAGATTTAAGTTGACTTTTTTCCTACTTTTTAAAATTATATTTCGATTTTTTTATTTCTATCAATATTATTAAGTCCGTATAAACCGGAAATGAGTATGATAAGAAGTTGTCCAGACCGCTTGGAATTTAAAAACGAGTGTTATTCCACTGTAAACCAGTCAATCAGCAAAAAACAATGATATTTGCATTAATATTATGGTAAGAACAAAGATTAATACCGTTTTTGAAGCGAAAAAAGGTGCCGAAATTCTACTTTCACTTTGGGCAGCAAAAAAAGTGTCCTCCCTTCTCTTTTAACATATACCTGGCGATGTGAAAATATAACTGCGAGCCCCTGTGGTTTTATTAGACCAACCATTACCCTCTTATTGAAATGATGCGGTCATGAAAGTGTTTTCCACATGTGGTATGAAATAGGTGGCATGTGCTTGTAAATGCTTACATGGCTCAATTCTTAAACAAGTTTTAGGGGTAGGTTAGGGTTATATGGCCCTTTCAGCAATATTTTAGTTATTTCGTGGCGGTCAGTTTTATTAGTGGAGGGAACCGAAGTACCTGGAGAAAACCACAGCCTGCCGCAAGTCGCTGACAAACTTTAAAATGTTTTTGGCAAAATATGCATTAAAGAGAAACGAGAATTTATATTTTACTTAATTGTCATTCGTTCAACAAGAATATGAATACCGTCATATTATTTTATGCATCTTTGATAATTATTCTAGCAAAATCCAGTAATTATACAGGTTTTTCTGTAATCCTTTGTTTCTAGACAAGATTAATCACAAAATATAACATCTGCTGTTGTCACGTGAGATCTCACGGCATGATTGATGGTAAACCAGACCGCATGGAACAGAATTCAAAAATAGATTGTTTCAGCAAATTGAGAAACATATTGATTAACTTCAAAAGACAGTCATTAAAGTATTAGTTGACAGAATGATAACAATTATCGTTCATTTGATGTGCACGAAAGAAATATTGCTGAATATTTCATTTTTTTTTTTGTTAAAAAAACTTTGTGCAATTGTTCTAAATATTGTCCTGTATTGATTGATTGATTAGTGTTTAACGCCAACTTTAGCTGTATTCAGCTATATCGTGTTATATGTAGAAATAAAAGTTGAATGAAAAGGATAAAACATTATTTAAGTCATACGTGTTTTTTTTTCTTGTTAAATGATTCGACAATTGTAAATGTTTGAGGGTTTATTTCTCTTTATTTTAAAATGCTACACAATAATATTTTGCTATTGTTATCCATGTTCCTTTTGGTTTATGCTCATAATTTAAATATTTTGACATCCGTATTATAGTATATATTAACACATACCATTATTATTAACAACCCATTTACCGTCTTATGATATTGACTTTAAATT
Source organism: Bathymodiolus septemdierum (assembly GCA_963383655.1). Lineage (NCBI taxonomy): Eukaryota > Metazoa > Mollusca > Bivalvia > Mytilida > Modiolidae > Bathymodiolus > Bathymodiolus septemdierum. Next base: position 68,291,027 of record OY726524.1, on the reverse strand, counting down.
TATTATTTAAATTTTCTTTGTTGAATTCGTTGTAATAAATTACACATTACTAAGCAATAAAAGGGGAACCCCCATTTCAATTTCAACATTGTCTCTTCAGTTTATTTGCAATAAAAACATGACAAAACTCAGTGACAAAACAATTCTTTGAGCGAGGAACGACACAATCAATATCAATACCAAATGATCAACGAGAAAAACAGAAACATAGACAGAAAGAAAAACTGAACAAACATTGATTTCAAACATTAATACATTATATTACATATGCAAGGATTTATTTTCAAGAGATTTGATTTCTACATATTTTTTTTTTCCAGAATTTAATTCCCGTGTTAGTTGCTTGTCTGGCTTATTTTCGAATACGAATAATTCATCCGAGGTTTTACAATGTCTGTTAATTAAAGACCACAGTGTTTGACACCCTTTCTCCCAGTGTTGTAAATACTTCCGAGATATTTGTTCACCCACAAGCCGGTACATTGGTCCGGAGTATTTTCAACTATTTTTAGTTTATTTAAAAATAAATTATGTAAAATTAACTTAGACTTCTGAATTCTGGGCCCCAAAACAGTCTTGTTCCGCCTTGCAAAATTTCTCTTGGAAGCCTTGATTTTAACACAATAAAGGTAGTGTTTAAAATCAGACACATGTTCTAGACAATTTTCTTTGCAAACAATGTGTAATAAGCATGCTTTATAGGATAGACATGTTTAGGCGCAACAGATGTGTTAAAATATTTTTTAAATTTCTAAACGCGTGTTATTTTTAATAAAAAAAGGTGTCAAATTTGCACCTTCAGAAAGAAAGAAAGGTGTAATTTGTGTACTTGCCTATGGAAGACGCCAAATTGGGAACATATCATATTTTGAACAGCGAAGCAAATGAAAAATGCTTTCCCGCAAAAACACTAAGACATATATGCTATATATGTGTGACCGATTTCACATCAGAATGATCTGAAAAAGCATAAGAGGACTATGAACAAATTGTTTACAGTGAAACCAACGACAAATGTTCTCCAGAAAGACATTAATAAACATATATGCATGACTAATGTCACATCACAATGATATAAAAAGCATAAGCAGCATTCGATAAATTAAGCTCAAATTAAAAGTAAGACATTCTCTTGGGGTTCAAACAGGTTGGAGGAGGGTAGCTGACAGCCTTCCATTTGTGGAAACATGTTAAGACAATTATCAATTATTTCTTACAGGTTAATTCATTAATTGACTTCTTCAAGGATGACACCACAGTATTTATCGCATATGGCCATGAAAGATGTGCGACAGACGACTTCGATTTAGACGATAATGGTAAGTGTCTAGAGTAGCCATTTTGTTTTTATGCTGACGCCGAGTCAATGTTTGTTGTGCTTCCAATGTAGACAAGATAAGTTTAATAGCAAGAACTCGGACATGTTAATATAATCCAAGTACTAAATGCACCATTGTATAATATTCTGGTAACAACGTGAGTGAGTAATTAGCGTTTAACGCCAATTGTGCAATTTTCAGGTATATCATGGCGAGATCACATTACTTTTGATGAGATGGTGACAATGTCTGTTTTATACTATAGACCAATACCCTTACTGTTGGGTTTCTATTGTGTTAGACTCACTGAAACGGCATTCCGCGGAAAGACATGTTGCTCTAATCGGTAATGCTGCATGCTTATCAGAGAAGTAGCAAATACCAGTTTTATAAGTCTTTGGTTGACCCAACTGCAGGGATCGAAAAACACAGACCTACCGCTCACGAGACGAGCACGTTCACCATTACATCACGAGACGGTATCTCGATTTATAAATATTTTGTAGACAATTTATTTGTTAAATCGGAAGTTTTTGCATTTAATAATAATATACGAGTTTCATCGTTAATAACTTCCTGGAAAACACATGCATTCCTCGATCAAAACCGATTCATACCCTAACAACAAAGGAAGGTTGCAAGATATAGGGGTTGGTGGGATATGCATCAAGATGTGGCGGGCTCAAAACGATTAAAGAAATTCTAAATTTGAAATTAAAACATTTAACAGAAAATAAAATTTATATTTACAGAAGTGAAACTAGTCTCGGCATATAAAAATACTTCGTTTAGACAAGCAGAGAGGATCACATTACGATCACCAAGAACTTCACGCAAATTATCATTATCATCAAAAAGTCTGGACAAATCGGGAACATCATCACCTACAGCATCACCCAAACCTACACGCAAATTAAGAATTGTATCGGCAGTAAGTAGGGCCTATTTTACTGAAGTCTATTTGTATTACTGTCCAAGTAGTAGTTAATAAATGTTAGAGAATACCGAAGGGGCAATAACAAATGGACAATCCAGAGAAACTGGCAACACAAGGCACACAAGACGAAGACAAACAAGACGAAGACAAACAAAGCAAAAGCACAACACAATATACATGTGTTGGACACCACTACACGCAAACAAGACAAATGGGGTCGATTATTGGTTTATAATCGGAAACGCCAAAATTATCAACTATGTAAAAAAGTACACAATCGGTTTCAAAATTAAAGGTTTCTCTTACCATTTAATGTATATGCTGTGCACAGTAAAATGGTACCTTAACACAAGGAGTTTGGAGAATTATAGCATGTAAGAAATAAATCTCAGTGGCGCCGGACCAGATAAATTCTAAATAAACAGAGAATTTTGTTCTGTGTCAGTGTTGTTTCAAATTACTCGATTGTGGACCTTTGCTGTGGATTATCAGAATGGTTAATCCCCCTCCCTAAACCACCAACTTTCGATTGTTATCAATCATTAGCCCAACACCATCCAATAATGTTGTATAGATTGTTTACACACTATAAATATCTATAATTTATTGTTTCCTGGTGATGTTTAGGAACCACCAGAAAATAAAGACGGAGTTCTGTCAAACTTGTACACCACCAATTAATACATTGCTTAGTTTTACATAACACGAAAGCAAGAGGTTTGTTTTTAACAAATTGTTTTAAAACTTGTTAAAGAGTTCATTTAATTATTCCAAAAAAGTTGCTTTGAATATTTGATCAGCAGGGAGTTGGAAATTAAATGGTATGTATTGCCGGTTTGATGGAAATTGGTGAGCCATTACCGACCATAATACATTTATGTAGTTAATTCCTGTCTGAAATTTTCGGTATAAATGTATGGCAAGTTTCCAAGGAAACGATTCTGAAATTGAAATGTTGTATTGACAGATGACAAGACACCATGGATGGAAAAAGCTCATATTTAGTTGAACATCAGTGTGTGCAATATTACTTAATTGACTTATTGGATCTTTTAGAGATTTAAAGGTTGCAAAGCGTAAAAATACTTTTGCATTTCCATATTTGATAGTAGATTCTAATAAGGGAATGATTTGTACAATGTAACTTGGTAAATAAATTCAAATTAGAAGTATTATTCTGTTGACCTCTTAGACCACAGACAGTAGACACTATATCAATATCAGTTCCATAAAGTCAATGTACAAGACAATAGTACTAGTGTCAATAGGTCATATAAAGAGAGCATTTTGTTCTTATTATTGACTTTATGGAATTATTATTGATATAGTGTCAAGTGTCTGTGCTTGGACTTTTAGGCCAGCAGTGATTCAGCTAGGCACTGGTCACCGGACATTTGCCAACCTATTTCTCAAATTCTCCTGAAAAAATAAGTTTAATTATAAAGAATGTCCTGAAGATATTTTGATAAAACTGGCAATTGTCTTGAAGATTTCAAAAGTCTAGCTGAAACACTGGACCATATTTAATGGCTGCAAAAGGTAAACATACTGTCTTTTTGCACTGCCATATTTGATAGTAGATTCAAATAAGGGAATGATGGTACTTCAAGCAATGAAGCTCCTTGTAGATCTGCAATAAAAAAAAATACCCATGCTTTTATGACTAATACAAATCTGATGTTATATCTTGAATATGGATGCCTATGTATCAAGAGTCTATGAATCCTTTTAAATATCTTTATCATTGTTTCAGCCAAAGTACAGAACTGCAAATGGAATGAATGGAGGTATGTTACTATGGTTACCGCTATAAAATTAATGAACATTTTATTTTCCACACTAATATCTGTCTAAAAAATATTCCGTTTCTACAAGTTTTTATGTCTTTTTCAACATCTAAGACTATATTTCCTGTCTATATGATATAAACAGTTGAACATGTATAGATTTAAAACAATGCTACAAAATATTTTTTTTTTTTAAATTGAATGGAGGTATGTTGCTATGGTTATTAAATTTACGAAACCTTTTTTTTTCAACACTAATATCTGTCTCAAAAGTTGCTATGCCTTTTTTAACATCTAAGACTATATTTTCCTGTCATAGAAGAGACAATAAATATGATATAAACAGTTGTACATGCATAGATTTCAAGCAATGCTATAAAATAGATTTTTTGATCATCAACTGCCTTCAACATCAGACTATATTTCTTGTCATAGGAAAGACAATAAATATGATATAAACAGTTATACATACAAAAATGTACATAGATTTACAACAATGCTACAATTTACTTCAGAATAGATTTTTTTAAGTATTCAATATTCCTTTCCATATTTATAACAGAAACAAAACACAAAACCCATTGATCTTGTCAGAATTTTTATCTGGCTAAATATTTCAGTGTTATTACTCTAGGATAGTAAGGCTTTAGAATGTCAAATTCATCAATATTAGGTATGAAAACATATTTCATGTTTATCATGTAGTATCCAGACAGAAGGGAAATCAATAGAAATAAAAAGCCTTTTTTGACATTTAACATTGATTCTACTATTTGCTGGTAATAGAATTGTGGTAATCAATTTAATGGTATTTTACAACTAAAATCACTTTGTGAAGAATAAAGTTTCAATAATGAGTAGTAATTCTATAGTAGAAAACAATAATCATGTCTTGTTTCTATTTGCTTAAAATAATATATACAATGATAATTGATTTTTGTATAGAGTTCGGTGAAAGGGCATGTAAATTTGAAGAAAATATATTCTAGTGAAATGATATGCATTAGACATGTTGTCGGTTAGAAATAGCAACAGCAATACCATTGAATATTGACATACTATTTTTTAATGAGTAAATGAAAGAGCATGTTAATTTAGTAAAATAAAATTACTAGAAAAAATAACAATTTCTGCCATCAATTTTAAAAGACACCAAAAACACAATTTCTAAAGGACTACATGCAATAAATCAGATTATATATAGGATGGGTATATGGGAATTTTTTATATTGCCAAAAGTAAAATGGGATATTATGAATATGGTTGAAAAAAATTGCCTTGCAATAAGCCACCTACAGCCACTCCTAACAAACTGGCTCATAAGAAACTGCTGCAATTATTTTTTAAATGCAAGGAGCATCCTATTATCTAAACAAGAGGCCAACTAATTTTCAATCCATTCTTACAGCGAGTTGTATACCAGTATAAGATTTTTGCTGTACAATCAGAGGATGTCCACAGTAACAGATAAACCAGGTTCTTCTATATATAACCTGAGGTTTCTCGTGGGGTAATATTGAGTTGTACCTTACTTGTCAAATGTTGTTAATATCACCAATCTCCCTGGGTACCCCACTACTACCTAACTGTTGCTAATAATGATATTTCATTTCAGAGCTGTCATTGGGTCCACCATCCCTAGCTCAGAGATACGAGATTGGTAAAATCATTGGAGAAGGAAATTTTGCAGTAGTTAAAGAATGTACAGAAAGGTTAGTAAAGATTTTTCTAAATATGTTTTCATTATTTGAATGATATAATATAACAATAATATACATTTTCTGTCTTACAGAATATTCCCTCATCATACTTTTCATTTAACAATTTTCTGAAAATTCAGAATGCAATATAGTTCATCAAAAGGAAGGGAGATAATTGACATATCAAAGACCAAAAAAGCGCACAACACTCATGGTATTAGTTTAACAATTTTCTGAAAATTCACAATGCATGGTATATAGTCAAAGGGGAGATAACTCAAATATTTTTACAGACTAGAAAGTTCACAACACTGAGATATTTCTTGTTTATTTTATAGAAAAACAAACAGAAGATATGCACTAAAAGTCATAGACAAAGCAAAGTGTAAAGGCAAGGTAAGTATTTTTAGAAATGTCATATTATATCATTTCTTCAGTTTTACAAAATCCATTTAATAAAAATATTTTTTTAAAAAGTTTCTAAGGACTGATGAAAAACTAAATTAATTTATATTTTGTGGTCAGTTTAAATAAATTCCAGTGTCATAAACTTCAGCTTGTTGAAGGCAATCACTAAGAAGTAGAAGTAGAATAAAGAAGCATTTTGAATTGTATATTTTAACCTCAAGAAAATATTTATCATATAATTGATATTTTTTTGCATATTACAGGAGCAAATGATTGAAAATGAGGTTTCCATCCTAAGAAAAGTAGATCATCCAAATATTATATTACTAGTAGATGAATTTGATACCAAAGATGAGCTTTTCCTCGTCATGGAGTTAGTCAGAGTAAGACGTGTCACTTTATTATCTCCCTTTATATTTAATGATACATAAAAAGACACAGTTAAAACTAAGAATTTTAGGGGGTTAAGGTTAGGGTTGTGGTATTTAACTCCACTTTCAACAATATTTCAGTTATATTGTGGAGGTCAGTGTTATTAGTGGAGGAAACCAGAGTACCACGAGAAAACCACCTCAAGTCACTGACAAACTTATCACATGTTGTATCAAGTACACCTTGCCTGAGCAGGATTCGAACTCACACTGTCAATGGTGATAGGCAAAGACACAGTTAAAGCCAAGAATTTCAGAAAATAAGGTTAGAGTACAACACATTTGAATTACAGTGGTCTCCCCTCTTATAAGGCCGTCCCTTCTGCAATGATACAAGTGACTGTATAAGATAGGTGAAATATCTCAAGTAAGACATTATGGTATTGTTTTACTATCTCAGTGGATCTGAAATTTGTCCTTATAGAAAGGACGGTCTTTGGAGGGGGTGGCATTATAACGGGGAATACTGTATTACCTGTAAATTACTGTGGCACTTCTTTAAATGATTGATTGAATCTTTATTACAGTAATTTTTATCTGTTATATTGTCGCAACCAGTTTTTGTGGAAAAAGAATATGTTTTTTTTTTTAAAAATGGTGAACAATGAAATAAGGGAGGTGTTTGGAGTTATTGTTGTTTAATGCAATATTTCAACAAGATGTTGCACGCTATGTCGTGCTAAGAATACCCCCACTCATTCATTTGTAAGTTGCACGGTAAACAGGAAGTAGATGTGCAATCATTTCTTCCAGTAGAAGCTGAGATATCTGTTACGAAAGTGTGAACAGACGGACAAACGGACGGATGGACTAACGGACGGACGGACAAACAAGGTGATTGCAATATAGCCCCCTCTCTATGAGTGGGGGTATAACAATATTTCAGTTACTGGTATACCATGGAGATAATTGTTTCCCCTTTAGATATTATATGTTTTTGTAAAACATAACTAAGAAAGTATTTTTTTCTTTGTCGTTTTTTAGGGTGGCGATTTGTTTGATGCTATTTCAACAGCTACTAAATACACAGAAAAAGATGCCAGCAGTATGATATTAAACTTGACCAGTGCTCTAAAATATCTACACAAACTTAATATTGTACACAGAGATGTTAAGCCTGAAAATCTACTGGTAAGATACAAAGTGGTATTTTCCAATATAATAATTTTAACCAATAATTACTTGATCTAAGGTATATTATTGACTCTTTATTAAAAAATAATGTGTTTTAATATTTATTATGATCACTAACAGATCATCGCACAAATTTTCTTCCACAGTGGAAGAACCATAAGGGGAAAAAGGGGGCATCTTAATCGTTAGAACTAAACAAGATTCTCTCAATGAGATTTAGTATAAATATTAACCTCTTTTGTGACAACAGAATATCGTTGACTCAAAAAGTTAGCCTGAGGACTAATGAAAGAATCTGAGGTGTTGAGCACATATGCACAAAACCTATGACATGTTTTTCAAGTGATATCATAAAAGTAGTCTACAGAGCTGCCCTGTACGTCCCCAGGTGGTGGATAGGGGTTGCCATTTCGATCGGGGGATAGTCAGGTTACTGTAAAATCATTATTAATCATGGGATTCTAATTTTTACTGATTTGGTGGTCCACTTAAACCATGAAAATAAAAATTCAATGAAATTAAAATTTCCCATTGATTGTTGCCTGTAATGTTTGGAACCACAAATTCAAGAACTCGGGGATCAATGCATTTTGTAGAAACCAAGAGTAAATGTACTTTCACAGTATATGGAATGTCCGACCGTGGTCAATAGAGGGTAATGTGTTTGGGGAGTGCCACACTCGCTGTATGTTATAAACCACTTTTGTATATTTCAAAAAAGAGTAGGCACATGGTAGCACCAACAAAAGGCTAAATTTTAAGTCCTTAACAAACTCTCCATTATTTTCCAGCGACAGTCAAAAGTTATCCCATCTATTCCTCATTTCTGCTTAAGCTTTTTGATATTGATGAACTTGTAAGCCCAGGTACTTTTTGAAATAATATTTTCAACATAATATTTGCCTGAAAGTTAAATATAAAATAAGATCCTATCAAACAATAGAAAACAAAATATGTTAATTTTTATAGGTATCACAACATGCTGACAACACTAAGTCATTAAAACTAGGAGATTTTGGATTGGCTACATATTGTAACGAGCCTGTATTTACAGTGTGTGGTACACCAACATATGTAGCTCCAGAAATTCTATCAGAAGTTGGGTAAGATATAGATTTTAATTATGTTTATAAAATGAGATAATCTGGATGTAACCGATCAAATAAAATTCTAGCCCTTATAGTAGTAAATAAGTCTATGTAATTAATAGGAGTTAAAATTGACGAGGCCAAAATTGAAAATTTGTTTGTTTTCCGCACCCGACCGACTGTTAGAACACATTGTGACTAGAAATATGTTTTTGGGTGATTTTGCTAGGTCTTATTATTTTATTTTGGTTACCGGTAATCATGACCAGAATTTACGTTCGGAACTGGTTTACATTGTATAATATGATAAATAATCTGTTGCTCGACATGGGCAGGAATCAGATTTGTGTCATATGAAGCAGCATTGAAGCTATTGTCTGACGTGATGTCCGAATTTTGGGATATTTTGGAGAGAAAAAATCCCCCTACATACCGACCCATTTGAGAAATGTAGGGTCAGGTGTGGGAAACGAACAAATTTTTAAGGATGGTCCAAAGTTCAAATATCTAGAAAATAATCATGAATTAATACATCACTTTAACAGGATAATATGGTACATCCCAATCTGATTTGATCTGGAGTAATCTTTCACCTTTAGCTAATAGTATGCAACTGTTCTCATATCCTAAATAAAAATCTCCTCTAACACAGTGGCCACTGATGAACATGAACCTACAACATAGTGGTCACTGATGAACATGAACCTACAACATAGTGGCCACTGATGAACATGTACTTACAACATAGTGGCCACTGATGAACATGAACCTACAACATAGTGGCCACTGATGAACATGAACCTACAACATAGTGGCCACTGATGAACATGTACTTACAACATAGTGGCCACTGATGAACATGAACCTACAACATAGTGGCCACTGATGAACATGAACCTACAACATAGTGGCCACTGATGAACATGTACTTACAACATAGTGGCCACTGATGAACATGAACATACAAAATTTCCTAAAAAACAAAATAGATACAGATGAATAACTGGTTACTAACACAAAACAAATACCATTATCTCGTTGTTAGTAGGAAAAACTGGACAAAGTTTCAAAAGGGCCATAACTGTGGCAAAAATCATGCCATTAATTTATCATGCCAATGCATCAGGCTAATATGAGTGTGATCTTCAAAAGGTATCTGGATGAAGGTTCCAATTACTTTGTTCCTGCACTTTGAAATTTACAAAAATTTACGTTTTTATTCATTTAATACATTTTTTTGTTGCTACAAGCTTAAAGGCTTTCACGAGTTATCCTTGGTTGACAATTATCAACATTTAATTAAGTGACAAGGAAATTTCATTTAATAATTAAATTTCAAATTTTTATTTTTAGATGAATTAGAAATTTTTATTTGCTTGTGTGGATTGTTCATATATTTTTAATGTAAACATATTTTAACCTTTTTGCTACAGGTATGGTGTGGAAGTGGATGTGTGGGCAGCTGGCATTATATTGTACATTTTACTGTGTGGATTTCCTCCCTTTGTAAGGTATGTAGTACCCCTAAAGCAACACATCAAATTTATACTTAAAGGGTTAGGGTTATGGTGTTTAATGCCACTTTCAAGGATATTTCAGTTATATCGTGGCGGTCAGTTTTATTGGTGGAGGAAAACAAAGTACCTGGTGAAAACCACAGACCTGTCGCAGGTCATTGACAAACTTTATCACATAATGTTGTATAGAGTACACCTCGCCATCCGTGTGATCCGAACTCACAACTTTAGTGGTGATAGGCACTGATTGTAGAGGTAGTTGTAAATCCACCTACCATACGATCATAACCACACCTATACTTAGAAAAATCTAATACAATATATCAACATAGTATACAGAGGTGGATTTAGAGGGGGGCGTGCACCCTCCTAAAATTCACAAAGCATATGTTATACAACGTTAATTAAGCAGTTCAACAAACAACTTTTTCATGAATGGTTAACTCGTGATAAATGATCAGTATACTGTCCGTCCGGATGAAGCTTTTCGTTTCGCCGTTGGTTCATTCATTGAAAACGTACGATTCGTTCTTGTTTATAGACAAACAAAGGCGAATATGTTAACATTAATGCTGCATGAAACGATTCTGATCATCTAATTTAGTACTTAACGTTAGCTTATCAGGAATCAACAACAAGTTCATGTATTGACAATTTCCGCTATTGTTTGTCTATAAACAAGAACGGTCGAATCATACGTTTTCAATGAATGAATCAAACGACGAAAAGAAAAGCTCCATCCGGACGGGCAGTATCAACTAGAACCACCCGAAAGGACAAGCACCGAAAGTACAGACCAATTAGTGAAATGAGGAATGCGTTAAAGCTAAACCAATAGTTCTTTGAAGGGTTAAAATATCGTGATCGATCGGTCATGAGTTGAACAATTCGCATCACGGTTGTTAAAGAAAAGTTTTACTTTAGGTTCTTATAATCTGACAAAAACATACTGTTAACAATTATCCGACAAAATTAAGACTCAAAGTAAAGTTTTTTTGGTCTGATAAAAATGGTGTGGTTGGTTCAAAATTGTCGTTCAAATAAATGTCTGCAATTCCTCAAACCCCCAGAGCTTCCGGGTTGCTTCGCCCCCTGTGGCCCCTACCAGCGCTCTGCCTTGGACCCGGTCCCCAGACCCCACGCCCCCCCTAACCACAAATCCTGGATCCGCTCCTGGTATATCATATACAAGTAGAAGTGGAGTTTATGGATATAAGTGAATATGATAGAGAACCCATCAGAAAATGAGATGGAATTATTGTCGTTCTTTATCTCACAGTCACTTTAAAAAGTCCTCAATGATGAATACAACCGACATACCTCAAAATAAGGGGAGACAACCTCTATTCAGCAGCTATATCACCCACATAATCATATTTTCTTTTTATCTTGGTCTTGATACATACTACAGTATATGCAAGTGTCCAAAACATTTCATTATTACAGTGGAACCTGTCTAATCCGACACACCAAGGCACCAAGGAAATGTGTCAGATTGTACAGGATGTCAGAACCTGTCTAATCCAACACACCAAGGCACCAGGGAAATGTGTTCGATTGTACAGGATGTCAGAACCTATCTAATCTGACACACCAAGGCACCAGGGAAATGTGTCCGATTGTACAGGATGTCGGAATTTTTTATTTTAATAAACAGAAATACTTTGGGACCATAAATTTTTGTTGGTTGTCACAAGATGTCTGAAAACTCAGGTGCCGCATTGCACAAGTTCCTCTGTATTTATAAAAACCAAACTAATCCTCAAGTACAATGTATTTACCTTTACAGTGAAAGCAATAACACAGAAGAATTATTTGATAAAGTTATTGATGGGCATTTTGAGTTTAACTCACCTTTCTGGGATGATATATCAGACTCAGCTACAGATCTTATCACCCACATGTTAGAAGTCAATCCAGAAACTAGAATAACTGCTGAAGATGTTCTGGCACATGAATGGATCATTGTAAGTTATATATTAGTCTTAAACATTTCTAATTTACACAAAATAATATCCCTTTGTTTTCACCTCAGCCTGATTAAAATAATGTAAAATATGATATTCTTCATTATAATACCTCACATATTATAAATTAATACGATTGGTTTAAATAAACTATGCGATATTTTTTTTATTCTGGTATTTTTTTCAAATTCTTGACCCACCAAGGTTATTTCCCCTCTGGCTAAAGCCTTCTGGAGAAATAACCTTAGATGGACTGATAATTCTGTATATCCACCTCCTAACAAGGATTTAAGTGTCTATTATCATATGGCACATGTAATATCATCCAGGTGAACACAAGGATATCCCTATAATATTTTTTTTACTGTGTGTTACCAAACCCATTTTTTGCTACTTTTGGTCAGTCAAAGTTAATATATCTAAATACTTGATACTGTTTAGTTTTAATAATGGTCTAGAAAATAATAGACATCTAATGTTGGGTAAATGTATTAATATTCGCTGTTGACAGTTTTCACGAAAATTCTCTTTTATTCGTTTTTTCTTCAATTCAATTTTTTTTTTGGCAACATTATTCTGGGTTAAAATATGTTTTCTATATAAAAATTAAGTATTAAAAAAAAACAAAAAAAAACAAACTTTTCACAGAATATTGCCTATAAAGGGGTTGGGTTATGAGTGTTCAGTGCCACTTTCAAAAATATTTTAGTTATATCATGGGTACCCCTGTAATGAAGGTACTGAAAATTAAAGCTCCACAAATATAACAGTAATACAAAATGTATGTTGACAGTAAAATGTAACTATAAATATCTCCATTTATTTAGGATGACAAAGCCAGCGAATCAGATATGCAAGTACAAGTTGCCAAGAAACTGAAGAAACATTTTAGAAGGAGAAGTAAAGCATCACTTAGTACTGCTGGTATTAGACTTGTTGCTGTAAGTATAATATACAATGACAAGGTGCATCACTATGTCATTTGTAGTGCTATATGAAAAATCTGAAGATGCCCAGGAGTCATCAGAAGCCATAAATCAAAAAAGGACAGACAATACAATGGGCAAAAGAAAAAGGATAAAAAGACAAAACATGATCTACAGTTCACAAAAAACTAAATATTGAGCAACACAAACTCCTAAAAAACCTGGGGTGAACTCAGGTGCTCCGGAAGGGTATGCTGTTCCTGCTCCACTAGTGGCACCCATCATAATACTATGAACTTTGTTAATAGACATTTTAGGTTTTTAACTTGACTGCAATGGTACCTTAAAAATTGAATGTCTGTCAATCATCTTTTCTCTCTCTCTTTTTTCATACATTAATTTCCTAAAAGGTGCCTTTATGAACATGTACCTTTTATAGGCCAATAGTTTTTCAGAAATAATAAGAATTCAAATTGAAACAATAACGGGAGATGAATTGAAGAGTAACACTATATACATTATGTAATTAGCTGCAAAATTGTTAATGACAGTGAATAATAATCGTTTATTAATTAAATTCAATCCAAATTCATAAAATGATGAATTTCATTTAATTTAGAAGCAAAGTTAATTTCAACAGGAAATAAACATCTATATTGGCACGAATTTAACGGTATTTGACACTGAAGTTGAACACAGGATTTTTTTTTATTTGCAAGTGGCAATTTCGTCACAAATATCACGAGTCAAAAGTCTGAATATTTTAATTAGTTTTTTAGACTTTTACACACCGAGTGGTGGATTGCCTTAAATACACACTAATTTGCATAACTTTAGATAAATATTTTGCATTTTTAGCTCTCGTAAAATTAACCCCCACATGAACAGTTTTGCTACAAATTTTAAATACGTGGGGAGCTACATGTACAAGCATTTTGTGACAGACAGACAGAACAAAAGTTGGTTTAAAAGAAAGTTAAACTGTCTGTTCAATCAGTAACTTTCAATTTTAATGTAAAATTGTGTATTTCCAAGTCTGCATCACTGTGTCTTTCCATCTAATGAATTAATCTGAATTGACAAATCAACAAAGTTGAGATACAAATGCAATATGTCAAGTAAAACGTCTCCAGTGCCTGCCCTAATATATTGGTGCTCAAATACCTATATTATGATTTGGTGTTGTATCAGTCAATACCTATTGTTACTGAATCACTTAGTCTCAATATAGGAATTTAACCCACAACGTACAAGTGAAAAGGGGCAATAACTCCTTTAAAAATAGTTCGATCAAACTGCTGTAATGATATGCAATGATATGGTTATACTGTACAAGTGGTTATTTTCGCATGGGGGCAATTTTCACTACTTTTGTGTTTTAGATATACAGAGAAATCTGTCTAAGCTGAACACTGAATAAACCTAACTTTAAATAAAGTCTGAATGTAGGAAATGTTTGATGATTTAACCTGCATAAACTGCACACAAAAGCTGATCCTAAGGAGGTTTGGTTTAGAGAGGTTTCACTGCATACATGAAAATGACCCCAACGCCAATAATTTTTCAGAAATAATAAGAATTCAGATTGAAACAATAACGGGAGATGAATTAGAGAGTAACACTATATACATCATGTGATTAGCTGCAAAATTGTTAATGACAGTGAATAATAATCGTTTATTAATCAAATAATTAAATTCAATCCAAATGCATAAAATGATGAATTTCATTTAATTTAGAAGCAAAGTTAATTTCAACAGGAAATAAACATCTATATTGGCACGAATTTAACGGTATTTGACACTGAAGTTGAACACAGGATTTTTTTTTATTTGCAAGTGGCAATTTCGTCACAAATATCACGAGTTAAAAGTTTGAATATTTTAATTAGTTTTTTTTTTTAGACTTTTACACACTGAGTGGTGGATTGGCTTAAATACACGCTAATTTGCATAACTTTAGATAAATATTTTGCATTTTTAGCTCTCGTAAAATTAACCCCCACATGAACAGTTTTGCTAACAATTTTAAATGCGTGGGGAGATACACGTACAAGCATTTTGTGACAGTCAGACAGAAAGACGGGACGAAAAACAATGCCTCCTCCAGTTTGATCAAAATGGAAACAAAATGATAATGCATTGGAAATCTGATCAGGTTTTCTACAAATCAAGAAATTTCACACCTGAAAAAATATTAGTGTTAATTGTGTAACAAACATGCCGTTTCCTATACTCTGTAAATAAACATTAGAGAATACTGAAGTGCAATCAAAAAAGGAAAATCCAGAAAAACTGGCAGCACAGGGTACACAAGCTGGCGAAAAAACAAAACAAAAACATGATTAATTCTTAAACTTTTTCTTTTTCCAGAGTACTCCATTAGATAAAGCCTCTAGATATTTTGAAGGACGTAAACCACCATTAACAGTACAACAAGACGAAGAACAAGATGAACTTTTCTAATTATAGAACAACCATGCCAAAAATATAGGCAGCCTAATACAATTACAGTCAAACCTGTATATAAAGGCCAACTAAGAATGTGGCCTTTATGAGCAGTTGTCCTTTATATACAGGTTAAAATTATATGCACTATTCATCAATGGGGAAAATTAGATTGCCCTTTATAGACACCGATTTGTTATATAGAGGTGCCCTTTAAGGCAGGTTTGACTGTACATGTATTGTATACATGACATTTAAAAAAAAAAAAAGAGGTTATGGCAATTCAATATGCTGTGAAATAAATACTGTGTATTTATACATGTTGTAGAATGCAGAAAAAAACTTGTAAACATTTTATTTAAACAAATTAAAATTGACTTTTGTTGAGAACATACTGAACAGTATGTGCCAAAAACCACTAGCCCTAAGCTCCGGTCTAGTAAAAATTGTTTCATGCTGGTAAAAAAAATAATCCATAAATTTTGCTTAATCAAATAGAAAAAAAATCTTTTAAAATGTGTTTCAGGCCAATTTGTCAAAATGTTTTTGGTACCGACTGTTGAATGATGATATTGTTATCAAATGTGAGATATGTATATGTTATCTGGATGTGAATTGATTGATACCGAAAATATCAGCCTGCCGAGCCAGAATATGAAGTTTGTTGGCAAGTGAGCGAAGCGAACGAGTCACAAACTTCATATTCTGTCGATCAGGCTGATATTTTTCAGTATCAATCATATTCACATTCAGATGACGTTTATCATCCTTAAATCAAACATAAACACAGATACATCTATATTTGTATTTTCGCGGGAAAAATTACATGATTCAAAATACGCTTACCTAAAGCCGTAGTTCACAAGTAGTTTGCAAATATACCATTCATTTTTACAGGTTTATATAAATGTTAAGATTGTTGCATTTTTCCTTTAATTGCGATATTCATTGGTTTTTTTTTTATTACAAACATCAAAGTCACCCATTTTCATTAAAGGTTTTGTTTACCAATGCCGTTCTGGTTTAGAAAACATGAACGTCACAACCTTCCTTATGACGTCTCAGCAGAGGTTATCAAGAATTGTGTAAAATACATTTTTGTAGGACGATGTTTGTTGATATTTCTAACACGACAGTTCCTAATTTGATATATGTTTAAAAAAAATAATGTTAACTAGCTAATGGTGTCGATGAATTTTATTTATTTTTGCCATCTTCACAGGAATTATCGTTTAAATGTTAGGAGAATTTGGTGATAACTCCTACTGACTGTTGATAAGTCCTGCTCAGCTCATGCGGACTTTGATACAAGTTTTGCAGGTAGATATAGCTGGAGGGAAGGATGATAATTCATTCTTATCTTGATATTGATAGCATAATAGAAAATATTTCCGTCAAATAAAATTCTAAATATTAAAAAAAAAAATCTTGGTAAATTGTTTCCTAAAATTATAGTATGGGATGCTTCATTTTGCTCATATGAACCAAGCTGTGTGGTAAAATACTCAATAATTTTCAATGTACTTTAATTACATCACAAGGCATTGGTAAGCTAGAACATGAGCATGTGGAGAGAAATAGGGTCATTGCAGAGATGAAATTTTTCCTCTAATCAGTCGATTTCCTCTTTTTTGTACAAAATACAGTGAAACATGTCTAAACTGATACCCTGAATAAACCGAAATCCTGTATAAACTGAACCCTGAATAAACCGAAATCCTGTATAAACTGAACCCTGAATAAACCGAAATCCTGTATAAACCAACCTTTGATAGAGTCCTTATGTAAGAAATCTTAACCTGTATAAACCAAAAACCTGTCTATTCAGAACACAAAAGTTGGTCCCAAGGAGGTTTAGTTTAGACCACTGTCAGCGAGCACTTTCATCTCTCCATTGACAATTATTTGATCTGAAACCGGGTAAAATGAAAACGTGAAGTTTATGAAAGCCATAGGTTATTGATATTTTATCATTTATCCACAAATTTAAGTAGATAAAATACCATACCAAATTTAAGGAAGCCATAGTTTATTAATATTTGATGATTCGTTGACTATTGTATCCACAAATTTAAGCAGATACAAATTAACAAAACCTGTGATAAGTCATACAATTAATCATGACATTCAACAAATTTAAAAATAAATAAATGAAAACTAATACACAATGCAATAGTAACTATGGTTTGAACTTTGAAAAATTCTTATATAAAAAAATGTATGATAAACATGTCTAATCTCAAATTTATAAATAAGCATCATCAACTTAATGGGTGATGTAATGGTTAGCGTGCTCACATTGCGTTAGGATGATTGTGGGTTCAAGCCATGGTCAGGTCAAACCAAAGACTATAAAAATTGTCTTTGCTGCTAATCTCTGCTAGGCATACAGCATCAAGGCATAAGAGCAAAGACTGGTTGGCTCTGAATCAGAATAATGTGTCAGAGAGGAGTGACATGTCTAACAGCGGACTGTTGTTTCTGTGATCTAGCACTATAAAAATCCAACTGAGCGTGTTGGTCTAGAACAAAGCGGCCATCATCATCTTATCGAATACAACTTGTTCTCGTCATGATATAGCTGAAAAATTGCTCATTTGGCGTTAAACAACAATCACTCGCTCGCCAAAACATTTTGGACAGACATTTGTTTCAACACTTTTTTGTGGCGATACATGTAGTAATAAAATGCCAGAAATTGAAAAAAACATTTCTCAATTTTAAACTGAAGCATTTACCAGTAAAAATTTATATAATTATTTGAAATCAAATTATTTGGTATTTGTGAAAATAAAATTCCAAATTAAGATCTTAAAATAAAAATCTGCAAGGAAGCGCTTTGAACACTCAAACAAATAGTTTTCTCGAAACTCAAGAATTTATTCCATGAAGTGGAAGTACTGGTATTTTGTTTTGCAGTATTACGATATTAATTCTACATAAAGTACAAGTTTATGTGTTTCTTAAAGCATTATAATACCATGACAGTATAAGCTTTATTTTTGTGATATTTATTTGTTATTCTTGGTGCTTAATGTTGTTTTTTTTTCTTTCATTTATTGTGCCTTTGATCTTTTATACATGTAATGTACAGTTTTTTTTTTAACTTGATCCAATTTTAAAACAAAATTTCATAGTAAAAAAGTATTTCTTCATTCAACATCGTAAAATACAAAATGTCCATCTATTCATATCATTCCTTGATTTTTTAAGTGAAAATGCAGGAAATTATTAGAAAAAATAGTTTTTAAATAATTGAAGAAGTTAGTTTGCTGGAATAAGTAATAAGCATACTAAAAAGAGATAAAAGATATATATAGTACTTTTATAAAGATGACCTGTGTTGCATATAAAACTTGGCAAGAGTCAAAGTGTAAATCAGACTATTTGACATACAAGTTCTATGTAAAAAAAAACAGAAATATTTGCCCAGTACAATGAAAAGCCAATTTTTTTTTAGTGCTGAAATCTACATGCCAATCTTTCATACTGGTACCCTAACACAGAAATTTCAGTTTCTTGTAACAATATTTGACACTGGTACCCTTGCACAGAAATTTCTACTTGTATCAGTATTTGACAGTGGTACCCTTGCACAGAATGTTCTGCTTGTACCAGTATTTGATACAGGGAGTTAAAGCAGTGAAGGTTAATCGTCTCGTCAACCTTAAACTAAAACTAAAATCAAGTAATCGTAGACATCATAGAACATAATTTAGAATTTTGAAAGCATGATTAACCCAAGTAGAAGGATAAACAATTTCTTTGCTTCATTTGATGTTCTTCAGTATGATCTATTTTAGAATTAGCAGCATTTAGTATAATACAGTGTTGTACCATTGTATTTTTACTAGAAATATTGTCAACCATATTTACAAAAGAAAACCTTTGAGTTGTAGTAGTTGACACATATGGAGTGTAATGTAGATTAAATCTAAATGAGAAGATTGAGATTTGTAAAAATTATTGTAATGGCAAATTTGAATTTGTATGCTTGTGTAAAATCCATTCCAGGTTACGGCCATCTTTCATTTTAGTTTTACAATATATCATCAGCTTGCTGCATCTGTTACTGTTCGCTACTTTATTTATGAATAAAATAAAAAAAAAAAAAAAAGTTCTTATGTTTGTATTTATTCCAATTTGTACACGTATTTAAATAATAATCTTTTAGTATTTAATAGTATTTAAATAAATAAGTGTAGATGGCAAAATATTGTGTCGTTGCATCATAAATAAGTGTAGATTGCAAAATATTGTGTCGTTGCATCAACTTGTTGAGGGTTAAGGTTATGGTTCTTGACACTACATTCAACAATATTTCAGTTATATCGTAGCAGTCAATTTTATTGGTGGAGGAAACCGAATACCCAGAAAAAATCATCGACCTGCCGCAAGTCACTGTCAAACTTTATCACATAATGTTGTATCGAGTACACCTCGCCATGAGTGGGATTCTAACTCACAACTTTAGTGGTGATAGGACACTGATTGCATAGGTAGTTGTAAATTCAATTACCATACGATCATCTCAAGATGGTAGCTAGTATAAGGCAGATTGCATCACCTCATTGAAAATTAACTTGTTCTCGACATGTTATAGCTGAAAATTGGCATTAAACAACAATCACTCACTCACTCTTAATTTAACAAATTAATGAATCAATGTAAGCTAACTTAAAATTATTGCAAAAAAGGAATTGTAGACAAACAGACATAAAGAAGATTACTACAGTGAAAAACCTTCCTACAACAAATCCTGTCTAAACAGAACCTAAATTAAGTCTCAATAAAGGAAATCTTTGGTAATTTAACAAGCATGTATAAGCTGAACACTTGCCTATTTCAAACTACAGTCTTCGCACTAACCCACTTGTCCAACCCGTGACAAGTAAAACTGGATTCGGACAAGTGAAAATTATGAAAGAATTTGCTTAAATAAATAGAAAATTGTTCTTTGCATTCGGGCAAGTCGGTATAAAAAATTAAGGCAAAGTCTGAACTAAAAAGTTGGTCCCAAAGAGGTTTGGTTTTGACAGGATTCACTAGAAGGGGCAACAATTAAATGTGTGGACTAACAAGACACAGTAATTATTGAATAGCTCCTGTATCTAAATATAGGATCACTATTTATATAAATCTTTATATCAGGACAAGATATACAAGATGACATACATTATCATTATATTTTTTTAATGTAAACAATATAAGTAAAATTAACATAAATGATGGCACTTTCTATAATCACAAGCACTTTACAAATTATTATTTTATATAAATGTTCTTGAATAATAGAACTATTATTTAATCTCACTCTCATTTGTTGTGCATTATTTTTTCATGGATTTCATGTGTTATTTCAAACCATGAAATTAAGAATTCAAACAATATTTGTTATCATATATATGTTCTTACTAAATAAGCGTGGCACTACTATCCATGTAAATACAATATTTTCTCAATCCACAATAATTGATATCCACAAATATAAATGATTTCATATTATAACATTACAATTAAACAAACTGTTTAACTTAAATCACATGCAACAAAATCTGAAATTATATAAACATGACACAACCTCATTCTGAACTTCATACAAGATATTATGCAAATTTGGTCCCTTTTTAATCAAGCCTTCCAATCAGTGTTCATTTAGAGCTTTAGCAGAAACAGCTTGATCTCTAACTTTCTTGTCGGCATATTTGAGTCCGGTCCATGTGTTCAGTTGTGTAGCTCTCAACTTACTCCAGATCACATGTTCATTCAATGACAATATCTGGGCAGCCATTAACGCTGCTGCTTCAGGAGACATGACAGTACTACAACCCAAACCTACAAAACAGAAAAAAATTGAATAAATAATATAAGGTTCTCTTCACAATGTAGATAGGCAACATGGTCTGGCGGTCGGTGTCCAAATCCAAACTTTACTAGTCATTGTTCAACCAAAATCTTGACTAATTGTCATAATTCAACCAGACTCTTGATTTTAATAGATCTTCTTGGATAAAAGAGGAAAACAAACTTTATTCGACTCGACACCTTTGCCACCAGAAAAACAATGCTGCTACCATGGAAACTACTGAACCAAGGGATCCCCGTGGTTCAGTTGAAGTCATCACTTTGATAGTGTTATGATCGCCACCATGACTTGGTTAACTGTTACTGAATATCTGTGTGACAAATGACCTTGAATATGTTGTTTGTCGTAATCATAATCCCGTCCTTTCCTCATTTATGACTTGTTACAAAAATAACACGATAGGTGCCACTGGTGCAACAGCAACTGCTTACCCTTTTGGAGCACCTGAGTTTGCCCCCAGGTTTTTAGTGGGGTTAGTGTTGCTCAATCTTTAATTTTCTTCGTAGTTTTTTGTAATTCATTGTTTGTCTATTTGTTCTTTTTCTTTTGACAACTGCATTGTTGATTTACGGCTTCTGATTACCACTTTGGTACCTTTAAACTTTTTTTCTATAGAACATTTTTATTTCAAGCTCTAATGATTTATTACAAAACTTAAAGAAATCAGAATATGGTCTGTTTGTAGTTGTAC
Organism: Bathymodiolus septemdierum; assembly: GCA_963383655.1. Classification (NCBI taxonomy): domain Eukaryota; kingdom Metazoa; phylum Mollusca; class Bivalvia; order Mytilida; family Modiolidae; genus Bathymodiolus; species Bathymodiolus septemdierum. The sequence continues at coordinate 68,268,809 of OY726524.1, read as the reverse complement.
TTATACCCAGTAATAGCTTCATTTCACAAAATTGTTTTGAAATACTTTAATGCTGAAATACATAACATTGAAAGGCAACTTAATGACCCAAGATTGACTATTTCAAATGAATAGTAACAAATTAAATACAATGTTTTTTCTTATTCATTTCACATTTTTTTTGGTGTTTAGATATTATTCAAATTTTATATTACCTGATGGTAACCGTAGAGATGACCAGACATCTTGTGATCCCCAATCTGGTGATAATGGTGGACAGTTGATGACAGGCCAGACGGCATTCCCAGACAACACTGGTCCTAAACCATTACTTCTCCCTGCTACTGCTATAAATACAGTAGGAATTCCTTCTCCTAAAATAGACATAACACAAAAATAAAAGAGTCTGATCATAACTCTTATCTATCCTATACAGCTGTAATCATTTTTATAGCACCATTACGGGGGAGTTACAACTACCTCTGTAATCAGCGACTATCACCACTAAAGTTGTGAGTTTGAATCTCGCTCATGCCAAGGTGTACTCAATACAACATTATGTGATCAAGTTTTTCAGTGACTTGCAATAGGTCAGTTGTTTTCTCAGGGTGCTCCAGTTTCTTCCACCAATCAAACTAACTGCCACAATATAACTGAAATATTGTTGAAAGTGGTGTTAAACATCATAACCTTAAGTTCTAACCTATAACACATTTCATGCAATAAGAAATATAAGGATCAACTTTGAGGCATGCATTTAACACCCTTATAACAAATATCTAAAATCTATGACACTTTTAATTTTTTTGATTTCATCTACCATTCATACAATACTGGTCAAAAACACTACCCCCTACTCCTATTGCAATATATATATAGGAGGGAATGCAATATGTATCATTGTATTTTTATACTACTGATATAATATTTTGGTTTGGAAAATTAATGCATAGTGAAATTTTAACAATTTTCAGCCTGTTTAAGACGTCATTCTGTAAAAATATTATGAAAAATATATGAATCTTTACACAAACCACAAAACTAATATTGGCCCTTATCTGTATATTGAAACAAGTGTTAGTGTGCAAAAATTGTATGGGAGTGAGTGATTGTTGTTTAACACCAACTCTGCAATTTTTCAGCTATACCAAGACGAGAACAAGCTAATTTTCAATGAGATGATGACGAAATCTGCTTTGTACTACATCAACATGCGTAGTTGCATTTTTATAGCGATAGCTCTCAGAAAAAACAGTACGCGGATAGACATGTGGCCCCACTCTGACAAATTATCCTGATTCTGAGCCAACCAGTCTTTGCTTTTTCTCCTTAATGCTGCACGCTTAGCAGAGAAGCAACAAATACCAATTTTATAGTCTTTGGTTTGACCCGATCAGGGCTAGAACCCATGATCTACCACACTCCAGGCAAGCACGCTAACCAATACACCACTAATGCTGTTTGCAAAAATTGTAAAGGGGTAATTAAGTTAAAGCAAGAAACTAAAATGTTCAGACAACCATATTACAAGATTTCAAAATTTTAGTCTTAAAAAATTAGATGGCACTCATATGGTCCTGGAACTATTTCAAAAAAGAAATCTATTGTTCACACCTTCATATTCTGACAGGATTGATAATGTTACATCAGTTCCTTTGTGAGCAGACGACACCCTGAGGTCACATGGCACACCATATTTGGTACATGCTGTCTTTATTTTTTCACAATGAGCCATATCTGATGCTGATCCCATGATCACTACTGCTCTAGCCCTTGGTTTTCTGTTCAATAACTGAAAATAAAAGATAAAATGTTTTCATTTATATCATTATTTAATAAAATGCACTGTTTCTATCCTGCAAGATGTAAAATAAGCAAAAATGGAATTCAACATATATTTAAATTGACTCTGAAATAAGTTTCAGAAAATATATAAAATATTGGAAGTTGAGAAATTGTAGCTTATGTTGAATATTATAAATATATTAAGTTATGTCATTATCAACTTATTCGTTATCTTTAAGATTGTGCATCCCTTCTACAACATAACCAATTATTTCACCAGTAGTCGACTAAAATGTATTTCACATACTGAATTCAATTTATGACAGTAAAATCAACAATTGTCCAAACATTTGTTTATTATTGTATGTTTAATATATGAGTGTTCTAACAAGTAGTTGTTTTGTACCATCCAGAGTGACTGACCTCCAGATAGATTTAAAGTTCACATTTTGGAACATTTTTTTAAGACATAATTTTTTGCCAATATGCTTTCAATGTTCTTTTGTAGAATTGTCTTAACTTACTGTAACTTTGTTGGCAACCCATTCAAAGTTGCGTTTTACTGTATCCAAACCTTCCTGTGTTACCGTATCAAGGTTACGATAAACTTGCTTGTCCTTCATCAATCGCTTGTCACCAGAGGGCCAGAGTCTCCAAGAATCACTATCTATAACATCTGCCAGTAATATCTCACCTACAAAAGCAACAGAAATTTAAAATAATTGTGTATACCTTTAAAATATGCACAATTTTTGAATTTGGGCCTTTTTTTTTTATAGACTCATCATAAAGATGAGCATTTTGCATAAGATACATAGAAAGTGGATAAAAAATAAGAAAGTTAAAATTTTGGAAATTTCCATTTTTGAAAGCATGACCGCGGACCATAGTGGGCAACATATTTGGAGAGTGCTATGCTCCCCACATGTTAAAGATCTCTTTTGTAGATTTCAAAAGAGAGTAGGCACATTTTAGCAGCTACAAAGACTAAATATTTCATCACTACACAACTCTCCATACTTTTTCAGTGGCAGTCAAAAGTTGTTGATCTGGTTGACCCATCCCATCTCTCATTTCTATATAGTTTTTATGTAAAAAAGGGATAGGTCAGAGAATATCCGGATGGCCTACGAAGGCATTACGTAACATCATAAACAAATCGGATTTGAGTTCGACATTTTCAGAAGCTTATATAAATCTTTCGGAAAGTAAATGGACAAAAGTGTGCAATAGTTATATTTATTTGCACACAAATCATCAATTTTACACCTCCATGAGCGCACACAAGATTTACAAAAAGGGGAGCATTTCCGTATTTTGGGGACATTTTCACAATCGCGCGTACTAGATGCAACCCTGATATATTATTGAATTTTTCTCGTCCTGAAATACTGCTCGCTGGATGTTAAGCAATAATCAATCAATCAATCAAAACTAGGTTCCTTAAATTTGTTGTCCAACTGAATAGGGGCTGTCGTGGTTATCATCCTGTGGTAGTTGGATTTATAATTACCTATGCAATCAGTGCCTATCATCACTAACGTTGTGATTTCGAATCCCGCTCATGACGAGGTGTACTTGATACAACATTATGTGATAAAGTTTGTCAGTGACTCATGGCAAGTCTTTGGTTTTCTTCTGGTACTCCAGTTTCCTCCACCAATAAAATTGACTGCCACGATATAGCTAAATTACTATTAAATGTGGTGTTAAACGCCATAATCCATCCAAGTGAATAAGCTAGAAGAAATTTGCACAAAAACAGTGTAGTAGAAGTTATGTCCTACAGTTCTGACAACTCAATGTAAACAGCTCATTCATAAGGTTAACTAACTCAAAAATTGCAAATGAAAATCAAACAGTACTGGTCTACCTGACATGTAATCAAACAGTACTGGTCTACCTGACATGTAAACCAACCATTTTCTTTCAGTCAATAGAAGGTACTTGCCTGTTTGTGAATCAACTCCAAATTCTATTTTCATATCAATCAGACTACAGTCTAAAGAAGACCAACATTTTTCAAGGACCTCAAAAACTGTTATAGTTGTCTTCCTCATTATTTCTAACTCATCTGGACCAATCACAGTGCCTCCCATCTTTAACTGTGCTGCTACACATTGTTCAAATGACCACTGAGGATCATGGTTCTCATCGTCCTGTGAAAACAAAATTACTCAGCTGTTATTAAAAGGTAGCTTTGTATGGTATCATTGGGGACCCCCTCCTCCCAACCATTTTTATCATTTGGACTTTCCAGTTGTTTCCAAAGTGTGAAAAGGAAATCGGCTCACTTCAAAAAGAAACGTCTCGTTAACCATTTCCAGTGATACTATGGGGCCCCTTTTCATGTTTATAATTTCATTTTAGAAAGTCGAGAACTTTTTTTTAAGAACTATGTTTGCGCAAAACTGACCATGCTTAATCTGACTGTAAAATTTGAGTAGAAGAAAAGATTGCTTCAAACTGAAATATTAATCTGATTAAAACTGTGTACAGTTCACTTTGATCTGTATTCAACTGTTTTATGCCAAAAAAAAAAATAAAAATAAAAATAAGTAGACTTGCTATGTTTTCTGTACACAGGTTTTTAAAATATATTGTGATCGCTGTGCAAATCAAAATTAAATATTCAGTACCCAATTTTGAATGGTGTTATACACAAATCATATTTAAGCAAGCAGGGTTGCATCTAGGAATTTGCATTTATGGGCACTGTGTCCCATTACTTAAACCAGAGGCTCCCAGGAGCCTGTAATCGCTCACCTGGATCAAAGCTGCTTTCAATAACAATGCAACTGCACTGTGGTGGCCATCTTGGTGGGAGAGCGCGACTGCCGGACACAAATTTGGAAGAGGACCATCCAATGACTATTCCATCAAAGTTTGGTTCTAATTGAGCTACTGGTTCCAGACAAGATGGTTTTTATGTGAATTTCCCATAGGGTCCTATGTTAAACTAAGTACAGCTGTGCAGCCATCTTGGTCAGAGGGCGGGACCACCAGACGCAATTTTGAAAGGGACCCACCCAGGGACCATCCCTGCCAGGATTGGTTTAATTTGGTTCAGCGGTTTCAGAGGAGAAGATTTAAATGTGATCTTTTATCAAAATATGCCTAATTTGCATAATCGGTATATATCGGCTGAAAGAAAAATTTCACAGAAAAACCCTGAATATATGTTAAACTACTTCTTACCATGTAGCTGCAGCTAAAATTTGAGCTCATTTTGACTTATACTAAAGCAGCAATGGACAATTGAAGAAATTTCTATTTTTAGTAACAGCAGCCATCTTGAATGGAGGGCAGGGCTGTCAGGCACAAATTTGAAAGGGACCCACCTAGGGACCATCCCTGCCAAGTTTGGTTTAATTTGGTTCAGCGGTTTCAGAGGAGAAGATTTAAATGTGATCTTTTATCAAAATATGCCTAATTTGCATAATCAGTATATATCAGCTGAAAGAAAAATTTCACAGAAAAACCCTGAACATATGTTAAACTACTCCATGCCATGTAGCTGCAGTTAAAATTTGAGCTCATTTTGACTTACACTAAAGCAGCCATGGACAATTAAAATTTCATCCCCCCTTTTTTTTATTTTTAGCTTGGCGGTTATCTTGGTTAGAAGTCGGGATCACCGGACACAATTTTGGAAGAGGGCCATCCAAGGACCATTCCACCAAAGTTTGGTTGCAATTGGCCCAGTGGTTTCCGAGGAGAAGATTAAAATGTGAAATGTTGACGGACGGACGACGGACGAAAAGTGATGACAATAGCTCACATGGCCTAAAGGCCAGGCGACCGTTTCATTAAAAAGTGATCGTAAATCGTAAGCCTAAGATCACTCTTAAGATTTCCTTACGCTCACGTATACGTGCGTTTCACTAAACTAGTCCTAAGCTTAAGAGTTACGACAAGTAACATCTCCTATAATGGAGGTAAAAAGATATTATATTGTATCATATAATTTTATATATAATAAACCCAACAGCTCAAAAGCTGATTAGGGGCCCGGGTGGCTCAATGAGTTAGGTCGTTGGATCTAACAACTCATACAAGCCTATCCCCAATACGGAGTGGGTTCGCCCACGGCTTTGTAAATTACAAAAAAGGTGCACTCGATTCGCAGCCGATATAGCTGAAATACTGCTGAAAGTGGCGCTAAAACACCAAAAAATCAAATAAAAAGCTGATTACATTAATAATCACATTTAAATTTTTTTTAAATAAAACTCCAAAGTGATTTTTTAAATGAATAAACCAAAGCTATCAGGGAAAAAATGTTAAGTATAAAAATTTACCGAAATTTGAGAAGAATTTTTTTTTATGGAATATATTTTAACAAATTTCATGCTTATATGTAAGGGGAAATTTCAAAAATGTGACCATATATATTTGGCAATACATTCACATTCTGCACTGATATTCCGTTTGCAGTGCATTTCAATTGCGCGGAAAAAAATCTTACATTTACCTGAAGAACTTCAACACATGACAATTGTGAGGATTTTTTTTTACCTTTCTTTAAAGTACAATTCGTATTTTCATAATATTTTATGGTTTTTATAAACACTGATGCAGCAACTTCTTTTTTAACTTTTTATTGACTTCTTTCGCCAGCCAGAAATTACTCAATCTGTAATCCCTGCCCACCACAGGGGGGGATTTGGGTAGTTTTATTGCATCACTATATTTACGCATATAAAATAATATGTTTCATCAACAAATAAAACAACAAAAATACACATCTTACAATGTCAAATCTTAACATGTACATGTACTGTTGATTTATATTAATAGTGAGTGTTTAACGCTTTATATAATCAATAAAAACTACCAATGAATTTTAACATTTGGACTGCTAAAATATATGTTGCCTTCAAAATTATTGTTTTTTTTATATACATGTTCCACTATTTTTAAAAAAAATTATATTTCATATATTTGTATAGATGTTATTCTTATATTTTTTGTTTTCATTATAAAGGCTGACCAAAGAGGCGAATAATCCATATTGCATCGTCAGTCGTGCTGCAAAATGCAGAAAATGTTATGAGTAAATCAAATATATTCTAAATAACAGATAATCCGCACAAATGTAACCAAAAAAAAAAAGTCTCAGGTATATTTTACGGGCAATTGTAATGCTCTTTCTCCGTGCAAAAGTGATACTTGTTAATCCTCAAATCCACGGAAATGTAATGTGCCCTCTGTATGTGCCTAACTTTATTTTTGAACCATTGTTTGTACATGCACCCGATATCATTGTTTTCTTGAAATTTCATCTAGGTACACACACTCGTTAATCAAATATGTTGATATTGTAAATGCAGAACTGATAGAAAGTACATTGAAACAAACAATAATGTGTAGCTGTTTTAATGAATTTTTATGGCTCTCAAAATATAAAAAATGTTGCGTGCATCTAATATTTATTGATTGCTTCATTTGATTAATGTTCATAATAAAAAAAATATAGATAGCAATTCTTCTCTTCAAAAATAGGTTTACGATTTACGACTTACGAGTACCTTCCACCACTCTTAACTTTGCGATCACTTTTTATCGTAAGTCGTAAATCCTAACTATTAGTGAAACGGTCCTAACTCTTAAGAGTACACTTACGTCTACGTTTACGACTTACGACCTTTAGTGAAACGGTCGCCAGGTGAGCTAAAAAAAAAGGGGGGGGGTTCCAAATGTAAAAAAGGGTCATCAATCTTACCCGACACTAGACTTCTTCTGTTTATTATCAGACACCAGGATATTAATGCGATGAAGGATTTAATTCAATAAATTTTTGCTTCTGTCATGTATGACTCTTACAATATCCATTTTTGCACGTGAATTCTGTATGTGCACCTTTCTTCCATTGATTTGAAACTACTTTTGGAAGTTTTTGTAAGTTATATAGCCAAACTCCAATGCATGTGATACACATTTGAGGGCAATAACATACACAAATTTTTTGTACACTGTATGTCTATATTTTGTAGTTAGAACCACCTGGCATCCAATTGTTTTGCCATTTCAATATCCGTTACATTGACCAATAAGAAACGAGAATCACTCCAACTGCGAATCGGAATACGGCACCCTTTAAAAGTAATAGGGGAAAGGTCAGAGAATATCCGGATGGCCTACAAAGGAATTACGTAACATCATAAACAAATCAGATTTGAGTTCGACTTTTTAGAAGCTTATATAAATCTTTCGGAAAGTAAATGGACAAAAGTGTGCATTAGTTATAATTATTTGCACCTTCATGAGTGCACAAGATTTACAAAAAGGGGAGCATTTCCATATTTTGGGGGCATTGTCACAATCGCACATCCTAGATGCAACCCTGAGCAAGTAGTCAAACCTGCTCATACAGCCACTTCTATTAAGCAGTCACATGTATTACATGGTCACTTTTTTCTTATCCTGTCATATAAAATTTCATATGAATTGAACCTCTTTTATTAGGTCACCTGCCTTACAAGACCACTTTTTTCTTTGTCGCAAAGGTGACCTCTTAATACAGGTTTACTGTAGTTGTATTGTTTAAATTTACTGCAAGTTGATCATTTAATTTAGCAAAGAATGCCTTTAAAAGTAACAATTTCATCTTTGGAAGAATTGAGTAAAATCAGACTTTACCTTATAGAATGTTTCTTGTTTTGGTGGGCAGAATCGATAGCCTTCTTTCACACCTGGGTTTCTTTTCAGGAAGGAACCAGTTGCAATTCTTCTGGTAACCCATTCAATTGGAATCATTTCACATTTCCTTCCAACCAAAGCTGTCTCACTAACTTGTTTGATGAAATGTGTTTTAATACCTGAATAATAAAATCATGTTGATATGTAAATTGAATGCCTGAATGGTTGCTAAATGCCACATCCCCAATTGTTTTGCTATTTTTAATTCAGTGTTATGTAAAGTATTTATGTTGCAAGTAACCTATGTTTTTCCGCTGAAACCGCCGCTTTTTGTTTCACTCTTACAGCCTTACTCGCCGGACTGGCATGTACTATTTCAACATTGTCAATGGATGAGGATTTTGATTGCTTATTTGCTTCTGTGACAACGTCATCATTATCAGCCTTTCTCAGTAAAACATTTGATAATGTCAACTGCTGGGACATTTTCACATGTTTACGTATGCACACGTCACATTAATAAAGATCAATATCGATTTTACGCTTTTTTAAGAAGGGTAACCTCAGTTACGCTGGCCACCAGATTAAAATTTTGGTCGCCAAAAACGAAATTTGGTTGCCCAGGCAACCATTTTAGTAGACAAAATTGAGCCCTGTCAGTAGGTCATAAAAATAAAAAATATTAACATAAAACCATGTTTTTCCCATTTACTATCCAAATAAACTATCATTTAGTATTATGGCCTAATCAATTATAAATTGCTCATCTATCTATCTATCTATCTATCTATCATTTCTTACCAACATCATTTAGCAGTGTAAAGATGGCCGATGTAGTTGCCGTGGAGATTGCAGCCTTGCCTTTCATGTCATGTGCTCTGTCTCCATCACCAGCAGTGATTCTATCCTTTGATTGTAACAAAACATATGCTGGGTGACTGTCTAAGTTATACACTCGCTTGGTTTTACCTTCAATAACTAGGGAACCCAACTTGTATTCACTGGGTACTAAAAATAAATCAAAACTAACATAAATATTAACATTTTGTAATCGTCTATAACTAACCTTTATTTTTACACACTCACATCTATGGGAAAATTATTTTAAATCAAGAAATTTTCTTGTCATACCATTAAAATTCATGTTCTGCGGTATTTGAAAAGCACAACTCTTTATAAACAATTCCATGGAACTTTAGGTACGTAACTAAAGGTCATATGTGAAAGTCATCAAACCATTTATTTTTGGTCTGACATTTGCAAGGTGAAGTAATATAGGACATATGGCTAAATGTAGCAATCAATGTAGTTCTGATATTGCAAAATGTTTTAACGTGATTGCATCAAAAGAATTATCTGATAGAACTTGTTATTATTCTATTTATATAGAAAACTTTGTGATGGCAGAATTATGTAACCGCATAAATTTAATGGTTTAAATGAAATTATGCAACTGAATAAAAATACCAGTTATAATGACACAATTCCCATGCAATACATACAAGGACAATTCATTTACAGAAGCTGACATACCACACTATTATTAAAATCAATAATCCACAACCCTGTTTTAACATTATGGTGGAGGGAGGGGGTCCTAAAAGTGAAGTACCTTTCAAATAATCATGCTAAAAAATTTGTGAACTTACGATTCACATTCAAAATATTTTGATTTTTCATGTGTAATGGTGTTTGCTTCACATCAGGTAACTTTAATATATCTTTTTGTAACTACTATTTAATATTTGTCTATACATAGCTGCTACATGAAACTGGTTGATACATAGGTTCTATTTTGCAAGGTTTTCCTGGTACACGAGGACCGGCCAGGATTCCCCCTTTTTAACTATAAATACCGCTGTTCCGGTAGTTCCAGATCTTCTGCCCGTTATAGCAGATGACATAACATACTCAAAATTGTTCAGTTCAAAAACCAGTAAACATAACTAAATTTATTTAATAATATAGGTAAAGGTATAGGTATTCCCCATTACACAACTCCGAATTCGTAAATATATTTTTATATGTATGATATAATTTTATTTATTTCATAATAAAATTTGGAAACCTCTACAGAGCAATTTATTCAGAATCCTTGAACTTGGGGAAACACATTACCGCTACACATTTTTCACACTTATAGATGTGAATGAAACAAAAATTCAGAATACAGTAACAACAAATCTAGATATCCAATTTAATGTGGATGACCAACATGTTTCTACAGTCCTCGAAATGAAAATTTTAATTTACTGGTCTGAATCAAATTCTGGAATTTAGTTTATATACGGTATATATCTAAATAAAAACTGCAGAATTTACTGGTCCGAACAAAGTTTTTCTGGTCTTGGGCCAGAGGACTGGTGTTCATCGTGAGGACTGTTTCTAGAATAACTTTCACCAGCAGGGGTTTCAAAGTGGGCTGGTACCCGGTACTTTTACCCGTCTGAGATCGTGTATAGTATCGGCAGAAATTACTGAACCTTCCAAAATTAGCGGTGGTCAAAATCACAAGTACGATAGGCTTGTGGAATATTTTTCATAAAAAATTAATGATCACGTCAATTGCAAAATTCTCGCATTCAAATCGAACAACTGCGTCACGACCAAATTGATGGGATATTCCCTGTTTTAAAAATGACTTTACCTTAGAATCGTAAATAGCAGTTTGCGCATGCGGTAAATAGATCTGTTTTCTCCCCAATATCTTTTCATCCTTGTGTAAAACTCAGACCGGAACAAAGCTGACATCATTTCAAAATAAAAAATGACCGATTACAAATTATGTTCAAACACAATTTAGTGTAATCTTCAGTAATATAAGTATGATCATTATGTATTATGAATATATGACTACACAATATTTTGTGCGATTTTTTTTATCCATTTAAAACCCAGGGTCGAATCATTCAGGGGCGTACTGTCTTGTTGTTCAACTCCGTCCATATTGTTTAACTTTCGGTATAAAAAAATAAAAACCTATGGCTAATTTATTTACATATTTTGACGGGGCCCTACCGCGGTTGTTCACAGAAATGAAAGTGTGCTGAAAAACATTTTTAAAAGGGGGTACGAAGAGATAAGGGATAGAAAATTACTAGAAATCTTGAAAAAGGACCAGACATGGCTCAAATACGAATTACATTGTAATGTCAAAATGCCAGCCCCACTTTTTTTCCAAAATAATTTAACTTTTGTGATTCAAATGTTAATAAATGTCTTTCTGCGAATCGTTTTTGTTCGAACATTTTTTTTGCACACAAGTCGTGAAAGTAACAATGTATATTGTTTTTGTTTAATTATACTTGTATTGATCTATTAAAATTATAAATTTTATTAAAGATTGATGATTGCAAATTAAATTTATATGTTTCATTAATTATGACACTTATATGTCTTGATCCGTGCCAATGGTCTTTGATGAGTTAATTACTGGTAATAAAGTAAAAAAAACACACAAGCCAAGGTATTGTGAAAAAGAAAAGGACAAAGTCAACAAAAGAATTTTGAGAAGTTTAAGCTTTGATAACAATGGCTTGGTCAAGCCTAGCTGCAGAACCGTAGCTCTTTATGGTCCTTTTAATTTTTTTTAAAGATATGGCGTACTATCTATGAATAATCTTGGCTGAAGTCTGTAAACTGAAATACTCAATAAAGAAATTGGGGGGAAATATCCAGGCATTATGCATGGTCTTCACTCTTGGTGAAATCTGAACTCTAAAGTTAATGGGATTTTTCTTTCAAAAACACTTAATGTTTAGCAGTTTCTGAAGTAAATTTTTTGGTCCACAAAATGCTAGATTTCAGGAGCTTCAGCCCTCTGGACCCCTTACGGCCCTCAGCCTAATTTATTAGGTACCTCCTAAAATTTAAGAAGTACCTCCTATTATAAAAAACTTTGAAACCCCTGCACCAGGTACAGTACAGCTGACAGCATACACTGATAAATGCTGAGCATTTAAAAGGCTCAGCATTCAATGCTGAGGTTTTATTGGGGGTCGTAAATCATGGGCTGATGATCAGTTTTATTACCCTCACCTGTACAGATGGTCAGCAATTGAATAAACAATATGATCCAGATCTCCAGATAAGCTGCGTATTTGCGTTTTTTACGCTATGAAAACGAGTAAAAACGCATGTATTATCAGATACATTTTTGACTTTGAGAAATTCCTTGTAATTACTTCTCTTTATACTTTTCGAAAGAGAAAGTGTATACATCCGAGGGGTACCGAATGTTTGCCTTTCTAAGCATCGATGTCAAAAGAGATCTGATTGGATGTTTAGGATAAATCATCCAATCGCAGTCAATATTACAAATAAATGCGGTTTAGTTAAGAACTAAAACGAAAGTGAATTTGGGAACACGTTGTTCGTTGAAAATGAGCAAGAACATGAATAAGCGCCCAATGGAAAATTATATACTTTTTTAAAAGTTCCTGATAGTTTCATCTGTGTCTAGTGACAGTATAGTTAAAGGAATCATTGATGACATTATCAACACGGCTGTGAAAACTGCCGAAGTCGACGAGCAAAAAACAAAATATTTACAACATTTTATTAATAAACATGACACAATCGTGTCAAATTAAACAGAGATATACATTTCACTTGCATCCTGTGTTTATTGAATAACACTTGTGTCCAACATAATTTTAAAAGTGTACATGTAAGCAATCTTTTCTGAAGTAGAGAGTACAACAGTGCAAAGGAAATATGCAAATATGCATCATTTTCAAAAGTAGGGGGTAATTACCCTTTGGACTTCAAAATTATCTGGAGCTCTGTGATCATACTGATTTCCAGGTAGATGTACCTGATTCAATAGGTGTTAATTAAATTAACCTGGGCATGTATGTGTGATTTGTTACACTTTGTGACTTTTTATTTAGTGGAAATATTTACATAATAAATTTTCTATTTTACAATGTAGTAATGTTTTGATAATTCTAAAATTGAATTAAAATTTCTCTGTTTTTCAATTGATTTGTTTTGTTAAGATTTCAATTATTATCTGTATTTTAAAATTTAAAAGTAAATTATTTGAAAATATTTACATGTATACAATAGATGTGTATCTATTCTTTTTTTAACCATTTGTTTGTTGTCATGAGAGTGAATAAGTGGCAAATTACAAGTGTCCATAAATCCTTCATTGATTGAGATTTTCTATGTTTACCATATCTGTGTGTTAATATACAAAAAATACTTATTTGTCATTTTTTTTATATTGAAAAGAATGTATTTATAATCAACTGGCATATTTTTTTTAATAATAAAATAAGAATAAAAATGTGAAAAAAAAAATGTTCAAGAAATGTCCTGAATAACAAAAAGAAAAGAAATTAATATTACCTCGGATAAAATGGATTAAAAAAAAATTGATAAAAATCGAAACATAGTAACAACTATATTTTTGAAATTGGATTACATTTATTTGATTAAATTGATAAAGCAAATTAAATATATTATTCCTCTGCAAAAACAGATAAAATTAATTACAAAATAATTTTTTTTTTAATTTTAAATACATGCATCATAAAAGAACAAGTTCAACAACTATAACATTTTTGTCAAAGTTGAAAAAAAAAACCTCTTAAATACATGACTAACATGTACACACATGCACATTACATAGAAAGAAAATTCTTAAAATGTTAAATCTAATATTAATTAATTAATCTATTGATTAAAATAACATCACAATTAAACTTGTTCTTCTTTGCCATACTTTCAGTTAAAAATTCTTCTATATCCAACACAAAATTATGATTTCATGCTAATATCACAAAATATTAAATTTTGAAAATATTATTTTATTGACAAATTTTCAAGGTACAGTTAAATGTATTAAAGTCCTTTTTCTACACATCAAAATCACTGAAATCCAAATATGCCCATTTCCTGTTATGTAACACAAATAGGTGTATATATTTACCTGTAGATCACCTGTAACTAACCTGTGAAATCAACAAGACACTACTGACCAGGTATTTTATGGCCTTTTTATTACCTTGGGGTTAATTAGCAGACCATCAGCGAAAATGCTGAGCCAGGTTCAGCATGCAGATTATGCTCAGCATTTATCAGTGTATGCTATCAGCTGTACTGTACACTCAAAGTCCTAAGTTTGCAACAACAAATAATCAAAAAGTCTTTCTTGGCAAGACAACCAAAGGGTTCAATTTGAAACCATATATAAACAGGATACCAAAATTTGGCTATGATTCCCGGGGGTGATATCCTTCATTTCTGATATAGTCTCAGGCCAAACAAAAAAATATGTGTGTTTACGGTCACATGTCAAAAAAATCTAGGGTCGGTCGGTCGCCATTAAATTTTTTTTTTTTAGATTATCGGCAAAACCGGAAATAGTCGTTCCCGGTTCCGGAATCCGATATTTCATTTTCGAAATTTCCGGTAAGCCGTCATTTGTTGAAGCTGTTTTATGACGAGTTACGCAGTTTTTCTACCTTCTTTGCTCCCAATTTCGACAAAAAGCTAGCGGTTGAATAAATAAAACATTGCTGCTGATTAAACAACAAAAATGGTTATCCGAATTCTGTGTAAAAATTGATAGGGTCACTAGCAAAAATTAGTCGAATAATTGCCAATAAAAAAGATTAGGGTTGGCGGCTGAAAAATAGGGTCAGTCGGTAAACACACATATTTTTTTTGCTTGGCCTCACAAGGATGTCACAGGCACTTATATTGTCCTCATGGTTGTCAGAAAGTAGTGTACAAATAATATGGTATCCATAAAAAAGTAAAAGAGCAAAACAATCTACATTTTTTTTATTATTATTATCAGTCCGACTATGTATACGAAAACTGAAAGGAGACTCTATGATGCATATACAGACTAACCTGCCTTACCGGTCACTTTGAGACCCGCCCAACTAATATTACTATATAATTTAACTCTTTTCAACGGTCACCTCTCTTAACGTGGCCAATGGTCACCTATGTCATGCATGAATTGTGAGATCGTCTTCTAATAACGTCCATTTTGGACATCTTATCACATGACATAATGTGTACGCTCGATCACATGATACTGTTATTTTTAAGATAATAAATAATCGCTGAAGGGAAATACAACTAATTGAAGGTCAGGCAAATGTTTGATACATTGTAGGTCTGACACATTGTCCACATCTGCCAGACCTATTGTCTGACAGACAGGAAAGAGATTTCGACAGCTCTGATAGATAAAAAGAGATCCCAATAAACAATTGAATAGGTGTAAACAGTGTTCATTGAGGCTCATTAAAATAAAATAAAAGTTTGTCCGAGACGAGATGTTTCAAAGCCGTATTTTAACGTTAAATTAGAAACATGAAGCTATTAAAAAATGCAAAGTGGGAAAAGTGGCCGGTAAGTATTTTGAAAGTGATTTTGATGAAAAGTAATACATTACGGTTTTTAAAGAAACTTTAATTTCGTTCAATAACAAACAACAATGGCCCATTGGAAAGTGAACGAAATCCGACTCTGTGCTATGGGATATGTTGACCAAACTGTTTGTCCGAAGCTACTTTCAGCAGAACAAACTTTTGATTTATTATTTTCTCATTTCTGTTGCATAAAATCCTACATGTAGCTCTCGTATTTAATATGTTCATATATGCGAAGGTTGGCCATTCAAAATTCGCTGAAATGCACGGGCAAGAACAATTTTTTATCGATCCACATTGGTATTTTATACTCGACACCGGGTTAATATTACGATCTATCGAACTGTTTATTTACATAGACAAATGTATGTGTAAACGTTAATGCATATGCATTTAAAAAATAAACTTTGAACTACATTATTCAACATAACTTATGTTCATTTACATCCATAAATACATGTACAAAATGTATTACGTGAAAGTGCTTGGCAATCCATTTGATGACAACTTTGGTCTATTTTTTACTGAACCTCTTTTAAGAGGTCACTTTTGACATTCCCCATGAGTGATCGCCTAAGACAGGTTTGACTGTAAATATGCTTTCTATATGCCTTTACATACCAAACAAGAAATGTGTGCATCACAAAATACGTCCGTCTATATAAATTATTAAACGGTATAATGGTAATGACCCCAAAATAAATAGGGTTCTTCCCCTTCCACAGGGGAATCATGTGGCCAAGTTTGGTAAAGATCCAATATACAGAACTAAAGTTATCATGTGGAAACGACCCTGTTGTCAAAAATTTTATTTATAGTAACGGTGACCTTGACCTTTGACCCCCAAATAAATAGGGTTCTTCCCCTTTCACAGGGGAATCATGTGGCAAGTTTGTTAAAGATCCAATATACAGAACTAAAGTTATCGTGCGGAAACGGAAACGACCCTGTTGTCAAAAATTCTATTTATAGCAACGGTGACCTTGATCTTTGACCTAATGACCCGCCATACCCAATCACATAATATGGACCGTCTCGAGACGGGCGTATAAAAAGCTCTTTTATGGATGAAAAATCACATTTCCAATTAACTGTTTTTCAGGTATCACATAAAAAAAATTATTACCCATTCACAGTTCATGCTTAGATCCTTTCCAGACCTATTACAGAATGGTACATATTTTAGTATGAACGTATTTTACTGAATTCTGATTAGTGCGAGATTCCTCTGCCGTCCGACGGCTTTTTTCGACTAGCTGTAGCTGTGGGAAGTCAGAGAGCTCTACATACGGAGAACAGCGGATTTGCCCTCCAACTCTGGGTCAGCACATTTCCACGTTTCGTGGCTATTTGATTTTATTTTCCATCAGAAACCCTTATATAAATCGTTTCACCATTCATTTTTCTATTCATTCATAACCATCTGACCCTCAGAAAGTGGTGTTACACTCCATTACAGCACGATTTTCCCTTAGACCCTATGATTTCGTCATTTCACATCCATTTTGGAACATTTGTCACATGACTTCGAGAAAACGATTACCGCAATGTATCATGGGAGATGACTTGCATATAAACAAACAAACAAATATTTTTATTGCTAATCATAGGTGCCTGTTAAGGCAGAACAATTAACATAAAATTTAATACAGTAGATTATATTGATTGGTAATGATTTTAACAGCAATAGTGAATTACAGATAACCATAAGAAAGAAAAATATGATGTAGTACCTTGTCCAAAAAAAGGGGGACGTAACACATGCTCTTTCCGAAGCCCGTTGGTAACACTCTGCCATTGAATCTTTTCTTTCCAACACATTCTGTATTATTTCCTTCTGCTCTGCTTTGATCTGTAGATGGAACTGTTTGTCCTGCAGAATACGCTTAAATGTATCGTCTTCCATGTGATTTGAATGTTGTTTACGTATGCAAATAATGCTCCAAATAATTTGGCACGCTGCATTAATTAGCTCCCATCATGCAATGCGTTGCTGTCATCATTCAGTTAGTATCGCGAGATCACATTTGTAGATTCGAAAATGGAAGTCAAATGGCGGAATACTAGGATCTAAGGCAAAATCGTGCTGTAATCGAGTGTAACACCACTTTCCGAGGGTAAGATGGTTATGAATGAATAGAAAAATGATTGAAGCGATTTATATAAGGGTTTCTGATAGAAAATAAAATCCGATAGCCACGAAACGTGGAAATGTGCCGACCAAGAGTTGGAGAGGCAAATCCGCTGTTTCCCATATGTAGAGCTCTCTGACTTCCCACGGCTACAGCAAGTCGAAAAAAGCCGTCGGACGACAGAGGAATCTCGGACTAAATTCTGATATATTCTAATATTTTCTTATACCATGATGGGGGAATCAGATGGTGGGTTTATGGGGGACATCCCTCTATTCCCCATATCTGGAATTTTTATTCCATTAACAACGATTTTTTACAATAATTTGTTTTTGAGCCAAAAATAATAGTAACCCTCCAACTTTACAGTGTAGTGCTCCACATCGAATGGAGGAAGATAAATCACAAGTAAGTCAAGTTCAAGTTCAAGGCTAGCTGAAAAATTTCTCACTAACAATATATTCTTCAATTAAATAAAACATATTATTTATTTCAGTCGAATATGGCTATGAAGGGAAAAAAATTGCATCGAAACGACGAATCACAAAATATATGAGCCATGAGCGGAGGTGAAATGAATTGCTTTTGCTGGACAAATTGTTGGACCAAAAAAAGGAGCGTCGAACTATTGTCTAGTCAAAATTTAATATTTTACTTAATGCTATTTGAGAGTGTTGATAGCTTTGGCTATTTTATTCTACTACATTTGTTTTACTTGACGAAAACAAGTGATAAAAAATTGTTTACCAGTTTCTTCCATCCTGTCTTTGTCGGCTAATTTCCCGCGAAATAATTTCCACGTGGACGTTGACCATGTGGTTCTATTTTTAACTTGATGTAATTCGGTGCTCAACAACAAAACTTTACATATTCATTCAAATCGAATTCAAAATAAAATATTAAAAAGTGTATTGAAAAAGAAACCATTTAGAAACAGTTTTTTTTAATTGTCAATGACATGCAGTTATTTATTGCCAATAGTGGGAAAGTTCTTTGTCGAAGTCATTTAAGGTCATAACTCGAAAGTTCAAAAGTCAACGTTTTCAAAATGGTAATGAACAGATGATAGCAGACATCCAACAGGTAATTACTCGAACTAAATGCGTATTTTAGATTACGAATTTATGTCTAGATATTAGAAGAGGGGATTATTGTTGTCATAAGTAGTGTTTATATGTATAGTGTATACTTTGTTTCTGATTCTGTCCGGCATAAAATGTTGTATTATTATATCATAATATATGTACATTGAATCAATATTTGTTTTATATGCAACTCTCTGCCTCTTCGGGGGCCCTTAATTGGAACAATAAAATTATTATTATTATTATTGGTGATAACTGTTTAAATACACCACAGGCACTAGACGTTGTGTCAATATGAATAAGATGAGATAAGATTTTATTGAATATAACATAACTCATAAGCAATGCCAATGGGCAGAACATATTATATTATTATATATATTGGACACTATTCCATTGCTTATGTTATATTCATATTGACGTCTAGTGCCTGTGAATACACTAATAACTTGATTGTTGTAAATACATATTATTAAAAAAATGTAATACACAACATGTACAAAACTCCCAAAAGACAAATGTCTTAATAAATAATATTGCTATTTGTGGACCATGTGGTGAGTGAAGACTAGTTTTTACATATCACTCATTACTATAATATCAACAAAGAAAGAACACATGTGACTAAACTAACATTATTGATGACAAGATTTCAATGAGTTGACAAATATTGTCATTTTTGACTTTGTTTTCTTTTGTTTTCTTGCTATCAGACAATTATTTTTAAAGCTAAATTAAAGGAGGGGGAAGGGGTTAGTTTATAGTGTTTAACACCACTTTCAACAATAGTTCAGTTATATTGTGGCGGTCAGTTTAATTGGTGGAAAAAAACGGAGAAAA
This sequence comes from Bathymodiolus septemdierum, assembly GCA_963383655.1. NCBI lineage: Eukaryota > Metazoa > Mollusca > Bivalvia > Mytilida > Modiolidae > Bathymodiolus > Bathymodiolus septemdierum. Next base: position 68,248,949 of record OY726524.1, on the reverse strand, counting down.
CCACCGACCTGTCGCAAATCAATTGTTGGGATTCCAATAATTGGTTAGAGGGGTAAAATAAAAATAAGATTAGGAATAGAAAGGATCGATTTTCAAAGTTGCTTTAAAAATAAGGCAAGGTTCACAATAATTCTGTGATAACATTAATACCAGGGTACTTTTCCACTCTTATTGTGGTATTTTCCTACTACAAGCGTGTACGTCACAGACCTTAATGAAATTTTGTTTTGCATAGACAGAAGGTTATGACGCAGTTTCAGGCATCTTATGGGTATGACAAATTTAATGGAAAATTCTACATATCAGCATATTTTATTTCTAACACGTTTGAGATATATAAATAGAAATTCAAGTGCAACTATTGTATTTAAAAAAAAAAAGATCTGATCTAGTGTCCTTACATGTCCTAATTGTCAGTGTATGGTTCAAAGTTGAGGATGATATACTATCGCTATATATATAGATCGATGTTACAGATCGAAGTTTGACATTGAAAAAGTCTCTCATATATGAATATATTTATTTTGTGATTTTGGTGGAATTGTTGACCGTCACTGGTTAAACTTTCTTTTCATCATGTACTTTTAGATGGTAGAATTTAAATAAAACTAGAATAAAAAGGTTAGATTTTCAAAGTTGCTTTAATTTTAGACAAGGTTGTCACTCACTTACGGCAGGTCTGTAGTTTACTCCTGGTACTCTGGTTTCCTCCACCAATAAAACAAACTGCCACAATATAATTGAAATATTGTTGAAAGTGGTGTTAAACACCACAACCCTAACTCTATATATAATATAGATCAATGTTACAGATAAAAGTTTGACATTTAAAATGTCTCTCAGTGAGAAGAAAACTCTGTCTGTCTGTCATTTTAAAGTAGTAATTATTTGTTACAACTTTTAATTTTGCATTTGGTGTTGTGCAAACTTTTTAGACATATTATTTGTTCATGACTCTTATACTAGTGTTAGTATTGATGAAATATTAATTTAGGATCTGGTAGTGCAGGCTAGGTACTTGAATAAGGTGATATAATTTATGATAATTGATACTACAATTAAAACCCCGGTAATCTTACGTAATTACAACACAAGTTAATGCTATCAACCTAACAATACACTAAATTAGTTAATGAGCTACATGTATATACTAAATCTGATTAGTTAGGCTGATTAATGATTTACAACTTGTTTAACATGGCAGATCTTGTTTATCTTTTTAACTACTAAGAAGCTAGAAGGTAGGCATATATATAATATTTTCTCAAAATTCTTTTAAAAACATATTTTTAACATACAAATATATTTATTAATGTTATGTATGGCAAAAGAAAAAAGAAAAAAAAGTGCTGTTTTGTGAAATGTAGCTTCTTTTATAGTACGACCAATTTATTTCAAATCTAGACATAGCTATGAATTAAGGACATGGAAGCCAAAAAAATGGAAACTTTCTCAGATTTTGGTAACATTTATTATTTAAAAAAAATCATGAGTGCTGTTTGTGTGTGTGCAAATGATTTGAAACCTAGACATAGCTATGAATTAATGACAGACATATTGAAGATGTGAGACATAGCTATGAATTAATGACAGACATATTGAAGATGTGAGACATAGCTATGAATTAATGACAGACATATTGAAGATGTGCATATATTACAAATGTACTTTTAAATAATTTATTCAAAATTTTAATGATATACAATGAATGACCTTTGTAATTTTTTCAACAATTTTCAGTTGACTGAACCTATTTTGTGTACATAATAAATTCCTCATACAGATAACAACTAAATGATACCTAACCTATAAACAGATTGTTGGGGACATGTTGAGTTTTATGCATAAGACCTTTAATGATTATAATGACCTTTTTTACCAAAATTATTACAATTTGAACTTAAATTGGGCCATTTTTCAATGTCATTTAATTATCAGTAGAAGATTCCTACATCATATTTTGTCTACTCACTTTCTTCTTTGAAACTTTGCAGGATATGTGCATGCATATTAAAGATATGACATTATAAATCCATTCCAGATTTTTTTTGATTTTTTCCCATACTTTGAAATTTTTGTAATTTTTCCAAAAGGTGTCATTATAGACAGTACACATGTTTTGTAATCAACTCAAGTTCCAAAGTTTTCATTAATGTTTCTTTTATTTGTACATATAAATAACCCAGTCTTCAAGATGAGCACCGGTCCTCCATTCCAAGACCAGTAAAACTTTGTTGACCAGTAAATTTTTCAGTTTTTATTAAGATATACATATAAAATAAATTCAAGAATTTGATTCGGACCAGTAAATTCAAATTTTCATTTCGAGTACTGATAACCCAGTTGTTTTATGGACAACTTCAAGTATGTTTTATTTCTAATGGTTGATTTTTTTGTAGGTGTCTTAAGTTAATATATAAAAAAATTTCACACCACGATATAGCTTAAATACTGCTAAAGTTGGCATTAAACATCAATCAATCAATCAACCCAAGTTTTCAATGCAGATATTTGAAACTTTGCAGAATGTTTGCACAAATATTGAAGATATGCACTTTATACCTGACATTATAAATCAACCTTGAAAATTTGCATTAAATTTTTGGCACTTGCTGACCTGTACTAGTCCATATCAGTTTTAACTAGTTGAACTCCATTGCAATTTGGGACCATTTCGTCAATGATATGGATGTAAATGAACATCCAAGAAGATATTCAACATTACAATGAGACACAAAGTAACAGAACAACGCTTGTTTTGCTATTCTACATTTTGTATGCACAGTGAAACTGTTTTAATCCCTTGGATAAAGTAGTCAGTTAATTTAGGTGAAAAAGATGTTTCTATCATACCCAGACTCCTGGGTAAAACGAGCTACATGAGCAATTTCCCGTAAAATTGTTTTCCATTGTTTAAGTAAATTGTCGATTTATCGATATACAAATGTGTCTTGTCTGTATTTTAAATGCATTTCATAATAAAATGTTTATATCGTATCCTTAAATGCTACTACAACAGCGATATTAAATACCTGAAAAAATACATTCGACCTTGGTCAAAGGGAGGTAATTCTTTTATTTACGATAGTTACTAACAAGGGAGAACACTTTATTATAAAAGAGTCATAAACCGTGAAAGGTGCAAGATCGTTAAATCTGAGACACTCTCGGGTAAGATTTTACAATCTTGCACCTCTCCCAGTATTAGACCCTATATGTCTTATGTGACCTTCCAAGAAAACATTGAAATAGTATCACATTAGACAGGTGGTCGCTAAATAGATGTTTAATTAATATAAAATGGATTGTGAAGGCAAAATTAAAATTAAGATCATATAATACAATTTATTGCTTAATAGAGGTGGCCACTTAAAGCAAGTTGGACTTTATTTTCAGGATTTTGATATAGACAATGGAAGACGCAGGTTTGCATGAGGCTTGTGGTGTATTTGGCTGCGTAGCAACAAGAGAATGGCCAACACAACTTGATGTAGCACACACTATTTACCTGGGTCTTGTTGGTTTACAACATAGGTAGGTACAGAGTTCACGAAATGTGTCAGTCCTGTCAGACATGACCAGCAAAATTTGGGCAGATTTTGCTTAAGGACTGACACAAGATTGGTATTTTGCAATAGAAAATTAATGGGGACTGACATTTTTTTCACTAGGACTACCAAACCCATATGCAATTTCGTGAACCCTGTTGGTATCACATCAATCTTGTTGATTAAATACAAATGACATGGTCAAGGACAACATTTTTAAATGACTTGAATATTGAGAATAAAAATGTTATTATTGTTAAAATTTAAGATCATTTAGATCTATATTATTGAAAAAAAAATTGATAATGGTATGAAAATGTTGTTTTTATTTAACAAACAAACAAAAAACAAAAAAACAAAAAAAAACACTGAACATACAACATTGCAAAAAACTAGAGACATGAGAAACAACACTTAATTTATACTGAAATCAAATACACATACAGACATACAGACCTACAGCAAAACTTAATTCATATGGAGGGAAATCGTGGCTGTGATCATATGGTAGTTGGATTTAGCTGAAATATTGTTGAAAGTGGCGTTAAGCACCATAACCCTAACCCCTAATTCATTTGGAAATCTTTAAAATTGTGAATAAAATCAATATTAAACAAGAAAGATTTTGTTAATTGTTTGGTATAATAAATTATTATTGCTTTCGTGTGAGGTGAACATCCAAACTGTCAACACTCCAGGAGTTGTTTCCTCTTGAGCAATTCTAGATGTTCACCTTACACAAAGGCAAATAAATAGTTATTAACTGTAACAGGAAAGCCTGTACATAAAGAGAACATTTTCTGGTTCCCTTTTGTACCCTTTATATACAAGATTGACAGCATTTAGGTTTGTCATTACAAATGAAATAGTGTAAAGATAATGATGTTGTCTTTGTGTGAATGTCTAGGCATGTTTTTTTCATATTAGTGTTTGTTTACAGAGGACAAGAAAGTGCTGGCATTGTAACCAGTCTTGGAGCAGCAGACAGTAAATTTAAAAAGAAGAAAGGCATGGGATTGGTTACTCACATCTACACTGAAGATGACATAGCTAAATTGAAAGGAAATATTGGAATAGGTAAAAATACTTATTTTGACTTCAGCTGGCAGAATTTTTGGTTGGAAGTTCTTCTACCAAACTAAATTGTGATTTTGATGCTGATTAAAACATCAAAAATGTCATATATACAATACATGTTCATCAACTGATTTTCTTAAGCTTTATTTAATTTTCCTTTAGCTAGGGTTTTTGTGCCCGCTATCACATGGTAGTTTATTTGGAAATACATCTTGCCAAGCAATTGACACTAAACTTGCTAGTTAAAAAAGAAAATCCCCACTCTATGGTTAGGTGTGACTCTCTTCATTCATTTTTGTTAATATCATGTCAGGTCAAACATGAACTTTTATTTTCTCTTTAATAATTTCCTCTTAGTTAATTCCGAAAGCTAAAATATGTATGGATCAGTTTATACATAACGTTGTGTTTTTAAGAATATCTGTAATAAACCAATGTTGCTTGAAATAATTGACAGCAAAGGAAATATGAATAAATTTCTGACACCAAAGAACAAAAAGTTTTGACAGAATAGATAGTCCTATTTCACTGTGTATACTATTATCAATTTATTGTACATTATAGGACACACTAGATATTCTACACAAGGAGAATCTGAGATACAGAATATTCAGCCATTTGTTGTAGAAACAGAACATGGTCTAATAGCTGTAGCACATAATGGAGAACTTGTCAATGCTATTTCTCTGAAGAAAAAGGTATAGTCTTGTAAATACTTTAGAACTCATGTAAGAAGGATACAGTCTTGTCAATACATGTACTATATCTTGTAAATAATATACAACTCATGTAGAACTATTTAAGGTGGTACCATACACTTCAGGTAAAATTTGATCTGCTCGTTTAATTTTCTTATTTTTTTGGCAGTGTGTTTGAATATATCCACTGTAATAAATATCAAAATTTTAACAAATTCCATCCAACAGACTCGGAGCTATAAATTCACTAGCCACATAGCAGCTTTTCTCTCTGTGGTTTTGATCACCGAGATGCTTGAAATCTGCATACAAACATCATATGATCAAAACGTTCAACTGATTTTAAAGAGTTATCTCCCTGTAGTGTATGGTACCCCCTTAACTGATTTAGAAAAAGAAAGTCTTGTTAAATAATATAAAGTATTGCAGAAAAAGGCATACAGTATTGTATATACCATACAGCTGATGTAGAACAGTTTTGTTAATACCATACAACTCATTTGGAAAAAGAATTAGTCTTATAAATACAGTAGAGCGCATTTAGAAAAAGATTATCTCCAGCAATAAATCTGATTACCGTGATATATTTACAATATTGTTGAAAATGGTGTTAACCCCTCATAACCCATTAACTTAACAAAAATCTACAAATACTATTAGTGGCCGTGATCATCTGGTAGTTGGATTTACAACTACCTATACAGTCAGTGCCTATCACCACTGATGTTGTGAGTTCAAATCTCGATCAGGGCAAGGTGTACAACATTATGTGATAAAGTTTGTCAGTGACTTGTGACAGGTCGGTGGTTTTCTCCAAGTCCTCTGGTTTCCTCCACCAATAAAACTGTGCCACGATATAGCTGAAATATTGTTGAAAGTGGCGTTAAACACCATCAAATAAACAAACAAACAAATAATACATACATACGTCAAAGTGAAAGTTTACATTATGAAAATGTTCTATTACATAAATGTTTTCAGTTATTACGACATGGCGTTGGTTTGTCTACAGGATCAGATAGTGAGTTGATAACACAGTTACTGACACATATGCCTGAATGTGGAGAACCCGATGGTGTCAACTGGGTAGGCAGGTAGGTATTATTTAAGTAGAAATTGTCCTAGTGGGATTTTAAACATGACTTTATTTAATTTGATCCATTTGATTTTTTTTTGTTAACCATGCAAGACTAGCTGGGCAAAAGTATCCACCATTCCTCTATAAAGGATTTATTTCAAGGTTTGGGGCAATTTGTGGTAGATTGACTTGGCAACAAAATGTCTTTGTTAAGAAAAAATGTATACAATTTTAATGTTGCAGTTCAAGATGAGATAATTTAAAAAGCAGTCACTTTTATTAACAATTCAACAATATTTAAAAATAATATGTTACAAATTATGTATATTTCAGATGCTGGAAAAAAATCGAATTTTTCCTCAGAATCGTGGGGTGTGTGCTTTTCTTTTGAGATTCATGTGATAGATTAATATGGGGGGAAAATGTAACTGATTTTACTCAGGTGTATTATATGTATACCCCAATACAAAATTCTCATGGTAAATAATGTGTATTATACATGGCAAAATACAGTTATTGTATCACTGAATTGCAAAAGTATATTCTAATCCTTACAAAAGTACACCCTTGTTCTTATTTGTCAATTTCATATTTATTTGTTCAACACATACATGACATAATTTATTGTTAGCATGCCCTATAAAATATGTATGCTATTTAAAAAATTTTTTTTTTAGGATTAAAAGAATCATGGCAGAGACACTGACGTCATACTCCTTAGTTATAATGCATCATGATAAAATCTACGCTGTGCGTGATCCGTTTGGAAATCGTCCACTGTGTTTAGGCAAACTATTGCCTGCTGCAGCATTCTCAGGAAAGAAATTAATTACAGATGAGGATATCGATGGATGGGTAGTATCATCAGAGTCTTGTAACTTCATCAGTATGGGTGCCCGATATTACAGAGAGGTGTTGCCAGGTATTTTAATTAAACCCCAAAATATGCAGTTTTAAAAAAAAATAAATAAAAATGTTTTCTATTTTGATGAGAATAGGTTTAAGTGATTAAGGGTCAGTCAGGGCTTTCAATACTTTTCAAGTCTCCCACTACTTCACTATTTACAGGTGGTACTTTTTATTAAAATTTGAACAATTTTCATGAATATCTTAAACAACACTCTTTAAAATCAGGAGGTACCAAAGACCATTTTAGAGGTAAAAGTGCCTGGTACTGCCCCTGATTGAGTTTCTTTAAATAATTGGAAAAAAAAGACAAATAAATCTAAAATTATATGTAAGCTACTATCTTACAACAAATTCGAGTAAGAAGTTAGAGTAAAGTAAACTAGTGTTTGTTTTAAGATCTCTTTGTATACATAATGTATTTGTAAACAAATTTTGGGGCTTCCTAGTTGCTGATTCAATCCATCTTTCCAAAACGAATAGTTTCAGGATGCTTTACATACATCATTCTTATACTGTATGGTTATTTTGATTCACATTAATGCTAGATTTGAAAATGTCAATATCTCATTGTCCTACGAAATCAACCTTTAACTTCCCAGATGAAATGATAAAATGAAATAAGGATGATTTAAGATTCGTCTGATTTGCTCCCAGATAATTCTTCACATCTTTGTTCTACTTATTAACCATTTTGATATTTGCAGGTGAAATGGTAGAATTAAGTAAGGAGGGTGTCAAGTCAGTCTACATTGCTCCCAGACCAAACAAAGAACCCACAGCCTTTTGTATATTTGAATATGTTTACTTTGCAAGAACGGACAGTATATTTGAAGGTACGATTACTCTTTTACCTCACAAATTAGTGTCCGAATAGTTATTGGAATATTTATTGAAGGTTACTTTCAGAAAATGATGTACTCCTTTGATAAGGTAGTGCAGCAATACAGACATGATGAATAATAAAAATATAGATATCTAATTTAATGAGCATGACACGTTTCTTAAATAATGTTCAATATCGTAGCAGCTAACCTAGCTGCTAGGTAAACTAGCCATGACGTTATTGAACGATTAGCTACGTAGCAGTGCTAACAAATATGGCGCCAATCATATAGAATAATTTCTTGGAACATTTTAGCTAATCGTATTTGTCTAGTTACCTTAATAAATTATCATCCGTATTAAAAGCGTTTTCACTTTCTGCAATGCCACTATTTTTACCTTACGAAATTAAATTTAGTTTTAGCCGCCATCTTGAATTAAAAAACTAGCAGACATTTTTTAAGCTAGCTAGAGCTATGTAGCGGCTAGGCTAGCTTTCCGTTCAATAGGATTTTTCTACGTAGCTCAACCTAGCAGCTACGATGTTGAACGAACCCTAGGTATGCTCAAAAATGAAAGACTGGAAAGCCAAATAATTTAGCAGTATTTGAGAGGTATAAAGCCAAAGGATTTAAACAGGATAGCCAAATTGGCTGAGGTCAACTATGCCTGAAGAGGAGGAGCCGTAGTTTTAAAGCCATAAAGGACATCAAATTCGTAAATTTTCTTGTTATAAACGTTTTGGTATATGTAAAGTATAACATAAATAAATATGTTATTCCCTGCATAATGAAAATAGTCTTGAAAAAACTTGCATGCCGATGTAATTGAACAGTGACATACTTGTCAATAATGTCAACAACTCCAATGTTTGTCAACATCTTCATCATTTATCACTACCGCTTGCGATTTAATACTAATATTCTGCCAACCCATTTTAAAACTCACAACACTGATGGCTTCCATGAATTATTTCTTTAACATACATTCAAACCTTGTTGTGTCCAAGTCAAAGGAACTAACGATTTTAGTTTGAAATAGCAAATTATTTGAGTTAGCCAGGTTATATTAAATGAAGTGCTTCTAGGAGACGACGACAGCCTTGGTGGTGTAATGGTGAGCATGCTGATGTAAATTGTCGATTACATCTATGAATGGGTAAAGCCAAAGACTTAAAATTGGTATTGATGCTTCTACATTTAGTGTGCAGCATTACAGAGTAAATGCAATGATTTTTGTCTCTACTTCTGGAGAACCTGTTCAAGTGGGGCACAATGTCCACCTGTGAACAGTTGTTTCAGTGACCTAGCATGATAGCAATGTAAATCAGTACAAAACAGAAATCATCTACACATCAAAACATTACTTGTTCTCTTCACAATATAGCTGAAAAAGTGTTCACTAGGCATTAAACTACAATCACCCATTCACTCAATATATGAGAGGACTAAATTTTTATCTACAGTTATTCAATGAAAAGTCTTGTCTGAGTCTGATTTGATGAGGGTAGATTGTATTGTACAATGCCACATCTCAGCCTAACATGTTGTTGTATAGCTGGTTTTATTGAAGATCATTATTCAAAACAACATGTTTTTGTGGGGGGAGGGGGGGAGTTATACAGTCAACCATTGATGTTTAGCATCTTATATTTAGCTTAGAAACTTTTAAACTTCAGGTCAGATGGTGTACTCAGTTAGACAGAGATGTGGACGACAGCTAGCCGTGGAGGCTCCAGTTAATGTAGACTTAGTCAGTACTGTACCAGAATCTGCCACTCCTTCTGCTTTAGCTTATGCAGAGAAAGTATGTCATAAATTTTTTTTTTTTATGGAATAATTACAACTCTGTCATGGTTGTACTACTACTCATATAGGTTAAAACTTTGGCAGCATTATTGACAAGGAGTGTAAAAAATAGTCATAAGGAAAATAGTATTGACACTGATTTAACTACTAACGATTGGCAGCCATTATTTAGGTTGTGCGCCTCCATCTGAGTCTGCATCATGTCTCTTTTGAGATTCTTATGTCAAATTTGTAATTTTGAAGTCTGCTAGAAATGACTTTTACAAAACAGCTAGGTAAGTGGTAATCATCATACTGGGATTCTACCTTTAATACAGTACCAGGTCTCCTTCCTCATGTTATAGCTGGTTTATTTATATTACGTATGCAATCGGTAACCTAGTTCCACTAATTGTTTAGATGATTGCAGATTACCAATTTTTTTTTCGAGTGAAGCGACAATCTGGATACATAAACAAAAGAAAATGTCTACTAGTGATGAAGTTCTCTATTTCTGACTCATGCTTATTTGTAGCTTGAAAATCACAGTGGCCATAGTGGTCGTGATCGTGTGGTAATTGGCTTTCCAACTACCAGTGCAATCAGTGCCTATCACCACCAATGTTGTGAGTTCGAACCTCGCTCAGGCGAGATGTACTCGATACTACATTATGTGATAAAGTTTGTCAAGTTGAGACAGGTCAGTGGTTTTCTCCGAGTACCCTCGTTTCCTCCACCAATAAAACTGACGGGCACGATATAACTGAAATATTGTTGAAAGTGGCATTAAACACCATAAAACCAAACCAAACCAATGAAAATCACAAAGGTGAGATATAATGTTCTATTTATGGCTGTTTATTTTTAGCTTGGAATTCCCTATGGTGAGGTATTCTGTAAGAACAGATATATAGGAAGAACATTTATACAGCCAAGTATGAGACAGAGACAACTTGGTGTAGCTAAAAAGTTTGGGGTTTTGACAGAAAATCTTAAAGGGAAGAAGGTCGTTCTCATTGACGACTCCATTGTTAGAGGCGTAACCATGGCACCCATCGTAAAACTTCTTAGAGCTGAAGGAGCAGCGGAGGTAACTTTAAATACAAAATGATTATATTCTTGTAGTTCTGTGTATTGCTAATTACCACCATTTTTGGATTAATTATTCTTTTTAAGAGAAAATTCCTTACAAAAGCATAAAAAAAAATTTGTGTCATTTTTTTAAAAAATATGAAAAACCCTGCCATGAAAGTTGCTGAAGACAGGACTATGTTGTTAAACGTTCGACTTTCAAACATCATTGTCAACTTTTTTTCCAATTTAGATGATTTTCACTATTGCCGTTGCAGAGTTATGGGACTTTGACACTTCTTCACAGAGTCTGAAGATAACTCAAGTTTGCTCTGACCAAACTTCAGAAGTACATTTTTGTAATTAAAAAACTTTAAGGTGAAATAGGTATGGTGTCATTTAATTTAGAAGATTTCCTCCAGTAATGGGACTTTTACCACAATTCATACGATAAATTAAATTTGCATTATCCAACAAATATTATGCAATATTCTAACACTGTTGTATATGTAACACCCTTTCTGCTTGGACCATGTCAACTATTTACCAGTATCAATTACACAAATGATGCCATCAAACAATTTGTGCATGCGAAAACAATATATCTGGTTAATTAAAAATCCAGTTGAATTCTTATTTATCAGAAATGACATTAGAATGAAGATACTAAATATATTTCAGGCATCAATTGTAATTTGATGGTTGCAAATATTCCTTTACAGACTCCGATAACATGTCACCAGTAAACTCAATTTGTAACCATCAAAAACAATGATACCGACAAATTTTCAAATACAATACAGTTATCTCCTAAATGTAAATTCTCTCTTGATCTTTTATAAAAAGTCCATCCGATGTATTGTCATAAAATTTATGTCATTGTGGACCGTCTGAAGGCATTTTACATTTCAATCTTTTCCTCATAAACCACTAGACCAAATAGAACCATACTTTTGAAAAGAAAGTTTAAACAGTGATGGGCAACATTAATTACACTAATATCAACAAAACAATCACCTCTCACCTCAAACCATTGGAACAAAAAAAACCAAAGACCATGACATGGCATTGGAAAGCAAGGTCCTGACTTGGGAACAAGGGTGAATCTGGTGGTTAAAGACATCACAGCTGTTGACTCCAATTTATCAAGAAATATTTCCAAGCAAATAACTTCTTTGGCCTCATTTCATATATGAAGATAATGATCAGTGGAAAGTATCTGAGAATGATCAGCCGTGAGTTACAGACAATGGTAAATATTCAACTTGTCCAATTTGCCACATTTATTTTTGTCATGGAAAAATTGAAAACATCAAGCTTGTACCATTTTTCATTTAGATTGTATCATCATATATATAAAATAGAAAGGTTAGTACCATTTTATGCTCTATGCATAATATTTCTAATTTCAGATACACATAAGGATTGCATCACCACCAATTAAGTATCCCTGTTACATGGGAATCAACATTCCTACGTACCAAGAACTTATAGCTAATAGAATTCCTATGGAGGAAATGGCAGCTCATTTTGGTAAGATTGGGACTAGCTATTATAATAATTTCTTTGAATCTACTTTTTTATCAACCATTTCTGTAGTTTTAAATTGTGTGGATTGGCAGATAATCACACGTTTGTTCAGGGTTGATTTTTAGCAGAGTTACAATGAAGTTGCACTTGGCTTATGTTTTGATCATTGGCAGGTGTATGTATCCTATGCTTGTATGTGCTCTAGCAACTTCCATTCTTTTATGGATTCTCTCAGAATTTATACAAAATAATAATTTCAAGAATATTGCAATTATGGTAAAATCTGTTGGCTGAAAACCATTACTCTTAGTAAAAAAAAAATCATAAAATTATAACTGATACTTCTAATAGATTTAATGTCAATTTGTCATAAACTTCTAAAGAAATTAATGGTATTCATGAGAGACCCGATTAAATAGGTCATCAATTTTTTAGAATTAAATATTGAATAGCAGACTTGCCAACTGACCCACTTTTGGCGGGTCACACCCGCAAAAACGCCCTATCACCCACCCCTGATCATGACCCGCAGTGGGTCATCGTTTTCACCCGCAAAATCGCCCACCAAAAATTGATGCCAAATGGGTAAAGAAAGATAACTCTAATTCAATTAAAATCGGATGTACAACGCTAGATGGCGCTTTTCTTAGGAACGGATGTAATCAACAAAAAATTGCCGCAAGACAATTTGCCGAGTTGTTTTTATAATCATAATGAATTAGATTTAAGAAATGGCTTTTTCCGGGAGGAAGAGGTCTTTGTCTGGGCCCTGTACAAGTACACCATCAAAACGCAAGAAATATGTTTGCAAATATCAGCAGTTCTGGTAGAAAGAGTTTACGTGGTTAAAAAAAAGCGATACTGCCACTGGTGAAGACATGGCACACTGTAAACTTTGTAATACCAATTTTTCAGTCGCTGCCGGTGCTTTTTATGATGTTAAGCGACATGCCAAGAGGTCCACTCATGTTACTGCTGTAGAGGCGTCCTCAAAAACAAAGAGTATAACCAACTTTGTTGATGATAAGAAATCATCCAATGTTATATTATCCGAGACATTATTCAGCAATTTTGTGGCTGAACACAATTTGCCTTTTTCACTGGCAGACCACTTCTCAAAATTACTACCAAAGCGATGTAAGTGACTGTTACGACTTTAAGCCATCACCTGATGTTCTTAAAAGTGCTAAGATGGCATGTGTTAATTACAATCTGAGTCTGAAATATATTGTGTAACTGGTATTATATCATTCTTTCTATATATGTATGAACATATTTTCCAACGTTACATAACTTTTCTTCAAAATGGTACGTCACGCACTATGACCCACCATCACAGTCCTGGCTGGTGGGTCATGACCCACTATAGCATATCAAGAGGTTGGCAGGTCTGGAATAGGAAATTAATATATAATGTGGAATGACATAAGTGTACTGACTTACTTAATTGATGGTTGAACCAACTAGTTCTTCTAGCTGATTTTCTATATTTTTGTTGGGAGAATGGGTGTTTAAATGTCTAAATGTTTTGTGCTGAATTTTGTTTTTGAAATTCTTTCAAGGATGTTTGTAGGTTATAAAACTAAATGCAATTAAGACAACTTTTAAATAAAAATAACTTTAATATAGATGATATTTTTCATGATACTCATTCTTTCAATTCATTTGATCGGGAATAAAAGAGGGGGGGGGGGGGGGGGGGGGGGGGAGGGGGGGGGGGGGGTGTTTTGGTCAGTGGGGCTTTTAAATGAAATTAAGATTTCAACTATCTAAGCAATCCATGCCTATCACAATAAAAAATTTGAGTATGAATTTTGCTTGTGGCAATGTATGATCTATACTTAATTATTAGATAGCGTTGGAAGTGGGTCAGTTATGTGTAGCAGCCAGTCAGTAAAGATGTTCACCATGTAATAATTGAAAGTGGTATTAAGCCCCAATAACACAGTGTGCCTATCACCACTAATTCAAATCCTGCTCAGGCGCTATAACTGAATTGTTGATGAAAGTGGCATTAAACACCATTATCCTAAGCCCCGCTCAGGTGAGGTGTGCTCGATACAGCATTATGTGATAAAGTTTGTCAGTTTCTCCGGGTACTCTGGTTTCCTCAACCAATAAAACTGACCGCCACGAACTATTGAAAGTGGCGTTAAACACCATAAACTAAACCAAACCAATAAATCATTCATCTCATTTGAATTTTAGGTGCTGACAGTTTACAGTATTTATCAGTGGATGGACTGAAGAAAGCAGTGAGAGAAGGGATAAAGAATTCTAATGATTCTACAGGACATTGTGTAGCATGCTTGACTGGAGATTACCCTGTGAAATGTAATGATTGGTAGATGATGATCATGTGGTTATTATCATTGAACATAATATGTCCATCTGACTGAAATCAGATGATATTTGACTTGTGACTGTCGGGGAATAACTTGTATTTTATATGTGACACGTTGTGGAATAAATATTTGAAATGTGACTGTCATTGTGGAATAACTTGTATTGTACATGCATATTATAATATTTCATGTTTATCTTACAACTTCAATGCAGCATAATTTTTTTTATTTAAGTCATATTATTGGATTTTCAAATTTGTACAGAAATGCCAAAATACATTTTGTTTGTCATCTGTTAAGAAATAATGAAAATAGTTCGTCATTTTCACTATATTTTAAAATGTTATTTTTAATGACAATCCAGATTTACTAATCTTATATAAGCAGTCATCAACTTGTAATATACAGTGATACCTGCCTAAACCGAACCTTGAATAACCGGAATCCTGTATAAACTGAACCTTGAATAACTGGAATCCTGTATAAACCGAACTTTGAATAACCGGAATCCTGTATAAACCGAACCTTGAATAACTGGAATCCTGTATAAACCGAACCTTGAATAACAGGAATCCTGTATAAACCGAACCTTGAATAACTGGAATCCTGTATAAACCGAACCTTGAATAACCGGAATCCTGTATAAACCGAACCTTGAATAACTGGAATCCTGTATAAACTGAACTTTGAATAAAATTCCCAATTTAGGAAATTTTATTTAATTTAATCTGCATAAACCAAACTCTCAAACAAATAAGCTGGTACAAAGAGGTTTGGTTTAGTCAGGTTTCACTGCAACGTTTAATAGTATAACCTAATAGGATGTAAATGTAAAAGATGTCTTTGTTTCCATGACCTATTTTTATACTTTTCAGAGTTTCATTATATTGTACCATGATATTATTCATTTAGATCAATATATTTCTATTATGCAGAATTTTTAGCTTTATATAAATAATATACAGTCTTGTCCACTAAAAAATGAAATCGGTTATAATGTTCTTTTTTTTTTTTATCCCTATCAATCCCTCGTGATATATAATTATAAAAGTTGGGTATATTGAAGTTTGCTTATAATGAAAAAAATGTTCCTTCAAATTTCATTTTAAGTAGACTAGACAATAATGTTGGGTTTTTTGGAGGTTGTATATAATGTGCCATATAAATTGTAAAATATTACATTTAAACATTTGTTTGTGATATCATAATGTGCTCATATATCATATTTTTCATTTCTACATTTATAAATTTGTTTCATTTTTTTCCTCATTTTTTCTACTTGTAAAATTTGTTTCATATTTTACATTTCGACATGTATAAATGTTTTAATTTTTATGCAAAATTTAATGTATATACCATTGTAAAAAAAAAGATGATATTGTTCGTTATAAAACCGGTAATAATATTATTTAAATGTTAATTTTTCTAAATTATTTTGTTAGATTGTGTTTATATTTAAGTAGAACTTCTTCATATATTCATTGTTCTTGTATAAAGGTGTTAAATCAGTTATGTCAGTTGATTAAATTGATTTTACCAAGGATTTATATAGTAGAAAGGATATGAATCTCGCGAGATTTAACATAGATTGTATGTAAGTATGTTGCGTGGTGAGAACAAGTGAGATTACCCATAGTGCAATTCATTGACGATACGCGTGCCTTGATCAATGGTGGAAATTTTCATCACTTCAACATTTTAAGCCAGTATTTGTAAATATATAAAACCATAATTACAGGTATAAAGTGAAAATATTTGTCCTAAATACCAATCATTAATAAAGTATTGACTTTTTGTAGATGTATCACCCATATTTCATCAATAATTGACATTAATCGATTTGCCCTTTTGACCTTCATAATTCCGCCTATTATGGGCGGTCAAGACTCTAATTTAAATTTCAAACTCCTCTCTTCTCTCATCATACTGAATATTGAAGCGGAGCCGTCATTTTTGTGATAATATAAATATTTTTCAATGAATAGATGGAGTTTTATTGAAAACAGTGCTCCTGATTTGTATTTATTAAGGATTGTTTACCATCATTTGTCAAAATGGCAGTGTTCTGAGCAGAAATGGGGTGGCCTATTTAGAAATCAATAAACTTCCTTGTTTACATGAAATCGACATACCAAAGTGTATAAATGTGTATTTGATATATAGAACAAAACTTGGCGTGATTGGTTTCTTTGTTTTATTATTTTTAATATGTTTTTAGATGTATGAAACTCTACTGTACTTTTTTTTAATTTTACGTGTGTGAGGGGTGATACAGAAAAAATCAAAAAAACTTTTCCATTGAACCTATATCGGCAAATCCAAGGATTGTTTTGTTTTGTGTAGTGTAGTATATAGATGATGTATAACACGAACTTTGGTGTAATTGGTTGATTTTCCTACGAAATTTCTCAAGGCATTTCAAAATGAATGAATGAATTTTTGCTCTGTTGTAGCATAAAACCTCGCAATGCGAGATAGAGTGAGAGAAAATATGAGATTCGTATCCTTTCTACTATATAAATCCTTGATTTTACAAAGAAAAAAATATATTGCATAACAACATAATATTTGCTTTGTAATGTAACCGAAAGTAAGTCTGCAATAAATACTCCCCCCCCCCCCCCCCCCCCCCAGGCAACTACAGGGTATAAGATGGGGCCTATTTTCTCTGTAGCGGCATATATCTTCTTCAGAAAGAATGCCTCTAGTTGTACAGGGCAAATTAAATACACAAATCCCCCTTAGGGTGGGAGTGGCCATTGTGATTGCAATAGTATGGAATCGGTGCCTATTACCACTAACGTTGTGAGTTTGAATCCCGCTCATGGCATAGGTGTACTCGATACAACATTATGCAATAATGTTTGTCAGCGACTTGCTGCAGGCCGGTGGTTTTCTCCGGGTACTACGGTTTCCTCTACCAATGAAACTGACCGATATCAATTAACTTAAATATTGTTGAAAGTGGCGTTAAACACAATAACCCTAACATAAAGGGTGGGATGCAAATTAGTGCGTCATGCTTAGAGAATGCCAGGGACCTTACCACTAAAAAACAAATTACAGCAGTTCCTAATAGGCAGCAATTTGTTAGGAGTGTTCCTTTTTGTCCTGTGGTTAGGCCACATTGTCCGTCCCTGTCCGCAATCAAAGCATCCATTTTTAGACTTATTGTTTGTAAACTTGTTTTCTTGTCATAAGTTTAGCTGAAACTTTTAGGGTTTTTTTTGCATAATTATTTAACCTAAGAGGAAATAATCTCTATATAGATAGATATGTAGCATTTAGATGTTTGTTGTATGAATTGCTTTTATTTATAACCTAAATATATGCCAGTACATGTATCCACTTGATCTATAATCTGTCCTAAAGGGCAAATCGGGTTACCAGTATATGATTTATTGCCATCATTTGTACCTGCCATTATCTAAATTGACTGGGATTTAGAATTGTAAGGAATGATAGAAAAATAATTTGGTTTTTTGTAGGCTTGAAGCTCATTATGACTTGAATAATTGAGATGTGTGAAAACAGCTAAAATGTAAACTGGAATGAATAAGCAATATTTTGATCATCTGATCCATTTAGAAATCAACATATTAGATTTAGTTATTAATAATTATTATATCCTCGTCTGACAATAAGTTGGTCAGTCATTGGATAATGTTTGATTATTTTTTTCATGTTTGAAAAGTAAACATTTTGTTCTTTTTAATTATGTTCCTCATCTATTCTTGCTCACATGTGTAAAGTTCCATGGAAAAAAGATTGATACTAATTACACACTGACCCATATTTGTTTACTACGCTTTTTCCAAATGGCGTCCTATTACGTCACATAAAGTCGGTCAAAGGTCAATAAAGCACATGATTTTGTCATAGGCCAACCAAACTTAAAAAGTAAACCAGATTAAGAAAGTACAGTATTTTAGCTTTTTCAGTGTAATTGTTTTGTCTGAAAAATTTCAAAAGATGTTTTTTTTAAATAGTTTGAAATTGAAGTATTAAAAATTAATTATTTGAAGCAAATATTAAACTTGCTTACCCACATAAAAAGTATTTAATCCAGTGAATTTGGTGTTTTTGCTTTTGTCAATACAATCTATTAGACTGACTACAACCTGCCATATTTTTGTAAAACAATTAATGACTGATTTCAATTTATTTTAATCACATTTATTATCACAGAGTGGTAACAATACAGTTTTGTTGATGCTATTTGTAATAATGACAGTTTTTTTTTACCCAGATAATCTCATTTTTCTGTCTGGTTTAATTTAATTCTCCATTCAATTTATGCTATAAATTTTGATTATTGCTGTTAAATTAATTCTTTTTCTATCTTCTCTGTGAATTTCATTTCATTACCCCAAGAGTTAAGGGGTATATTTGTTATTAAAGCAGCAGTGGAAATGAAAAATAATATGCCATTTTGTGACTAATGGAGAGCACTTGCATGCATTTTCCCGGTAAAATCGGCCATTTTCTAAAAAATGGTGGAATCTGAATGATCAATCATCATATTTTCAAAGTATTTTAAAATACAATTTGCTTGGCCTACATTCCAGAAACGGTCATGAACTGTGATGACAATTATGTCAACAAACCGGAAAAATACAAATGCTTGGGGAATACCATCGATGGAAACATATTTAACAAGCATAATGATCAGGAAAAAAAGACATTAGTAAAAAGGATCTTTTTTACTTGCATGGAATTTTATTCAATTCAAACTTCTCTGTTTTAATCTCATCTTGTAATTTTGACGTTATGTACGCTATGAATATACAGAATGACGTCATTGGTCTCGTGCTGCACGAGAATTGTAAATCAAAACAAGTGACCGACTTTATTGCATGACCGAGCAGATGTCACGTTAGGATACAAGTTTCCACGATTTTATTTTTGTATGCTTGCCTATATTATTATTTCTGTAAATATTATACAATTTTCACTTCTGTAATTAACCCATTTATAAAATCAACTAACCACATATTTTATTGAGATTAAAATATATTTACTTTGTTGTTGGGGGCCATTGTGGTCATGATTGTATGGTAGTTGGATTTACAACTATCTATGCAATCAGTGTCTATCACATTGTGAGTTTGAACCCCTTTCGATACAACATTATGTGATAAAGTTTGTCAGTGACTTGTGACAGTTCAGTGGTTTTCTCCGGGTACTCCGGTTTCCTCCACCAACAAAAATACTGCCACGATATAACTGAAATATTGTTGAAAGTGGCATTAAATATCATAAATCCCACCCTATTTACTTTGTCAATCAATAGAGTTAAATCTCTTTTTAATACTAATCTCATGAATAGAACAATTTCTTATTTTCTGATACAGTAGTCTCCCTTTTATATTAGGCTCCTCTCACCAAAGACAATGTCTTATCAGGCCATATTTCAGATAGTTTAATACTAGTACATTGTCCCCTCAAGAGAGGCCACTCCTTTTATAAGACCACTTAGAAAGAGGGGGGACTACTGCATTTCAATTTTAAATGTTTTCCCAGGCTTGAGGGTTAGTAAAAAAAATAAGTACCTCTATTTTAGAAGTATTGTTCTCCACTAGAGGTTATTTGATATTTTTCTGTTTGTATATTGTTTTCTCTAATTGTTTGATAGTTTTCTTCATAAATAATATTATTATCAATCATTTTGATTTATTTATTTTACTAGTATTTTGATCTCAGTTATGCATGTTCAATTCATTTTGCTCATATTATTTAACTGTCTGCTTGTATCTGTCATGGCCTAAAGTGCTTCCTGTTCTGTCATTTTTACTTTGTATCTGTTGTCCAATTGGTTGAGCTAACTATGCTGTCGATCATGACCAATTAGTGCCTCATGCACTGTTATTTTCACTTTATTTCTGCTGATGATTCGGTCAGGTTATTTGCAAACTTTTCACATTTCAATATGCTTCCTATGAAACTTTACTCTATCAGAGAAAGCAAACTTTGCCATGAATGTTCTTTGACCATATATAAAAGATTTTATTTATTGGTACACACCAGCAATTTAGCATACTGTAGGTTCAAGGGCTTTTTTGTCCCCTGACGCTCCACGATTCTTATTCGGTAGGATTATTATGCGATCGTCAGCGAGCTCTTTATGGTATAAAATGTGTACTTAGGATTTTTTGACAAACATGGATGCACATATACTGACGAATAAAAAAAAAATTGACGCTTTGTAAACACGTTCCGTGTAACACACTAACACACTCAACTAATGAAGATCTTCTTAACATAAAGCGCAAAGATGATCCTGAAGTCTCGTACCCAATCTCGTAAGTCCGATACCACTGAAACCCGGAACCCGTGTGTAATAAAAGTCATTTTGTTAGCTTGTTTTACTTTTATTGATATTTTTTAATTTATTAAATCTCTTCTGACATACTGACAAGAATTTTTGTTTCTATGCGGAAGTTAACTTTTGAGATTTCGCAAGGAATGACAGCTCAATTGAATGAGACTAGATTTGGCCCTGGATGAGGGTGAAATTGTCAGATAATTTTCAGATGTGCGAGCATTCATGGCCGTGCCTGTTTCATATTAGTTATGACATTTAAATGAACCTGCTATGCCGCCATTTTGATTTGGCAAAGTTTGTAGGAGTTATGGGACTTTGACTAATTTATACCTAGTGTAACGTAGTAAGATCTTGTGAACACAACTCTGAAACTGTATGACGGAATGTGTTTATATTTAGTAGGATTGTTAGTCATGACATGTAGATGAGTCTGCTATGCTGCCATTTTGATTCGACAAAATTTGTAGGAGTTACAGGACTTTGACTATTCTATACATAGTGCAACACAGTAAGATCTTGTGATGGGATACTTCTACTGATATAAATATATCACATGGACAACATCCTCGCATTACACCTTTTTCTATTTCAGCGAGGGACATGGCTACGTGTAGCAATCATCTACACGTTTTGATTGGCTGTCTATTAGAATCCCAAATAGGCTACCATACTGGAACAGTTTAATCATAGAATTCTAACACAGAGGCAACCTCTGGTATAGTAATAGGACCTAGTTAATCCCCCTCTGAAAAAGGTGTTTGCTAGTTGTGTAGGATGAATCAATAGTACACCTCGCTCTTAAAGCAGAACACAAAAGATTATTTATTGCATGGAGAATAGACCTTTTGTACATTCTCAAATTGATTCTAATATTATACACTTTTAAACCTTTTTATATGAGTAATTTCCCTAATGATGGCCAAAATGATACCTGGTCTAGCAAGAGCAATGGCAGTGAATTTGAGTATAAAAAAGTCAGAAGATAATTTTATAGCAAATAGAAAATTCACAAGTTGTTACAACATTTAAAATGTTTAACAGATTAAAGGAAAAATATGTGTTATTTTCATTGCACTTTGCAAAATAAGGGAGCTTTTGGCAGTTTTGCCCACCTTCAAGGGAAATAACTCTTGTAAAGCATATACTTTTAGAATCAAAGTTGGAAATGTGTAAATGGTCCTTATTTGCTTGCCATAATGCCTCTAATAAAGCTTCCACAGTGTATACAGTAATAGTTTCTGGTTGTTTCAAATGATAACTCATACAATGTACCTCAGAAAACTCAGATAATGTTAACTCATACAATGTACTCAAGATAACTGAACACTCTACTAATTTATAAAATATACCCCAGATAACTCAAATAATGTTAACTCATACAATGTACTCCAGATAACTGAAATACAATGTACCTCATATAACTCAAAAACTGTTACTCATACAATGTGCCTCTGATAACTCAAATACTTTACAATATACTCCAAATAACTAAAAACTCTACTGATTTATAAAATAAACCCCAGATAATTCATACAATGTACCTCATATAACTTAAATACTGTTAATTTATACAATGTACCTCGGATAATTCAAATACTCTTTTTAACTCGTACAATATACACAAAATAACTCAATTACATGGGTCGTTTAAAGGAAAATCATTAGTTCATTTTCACACATGACCAAGTTTGACTACTGGTAGTTACAAATATTTACTAGTATTGGAACTAATATTGAATATATTATAATATTTTGTCTATAAATGGGGGTATAATGCTTGGGAAAATTTTAATTCTTTTTGAATAAGCTTAAAAACTTTTTGTACATAAAATGTATTATCATTGTATATTTCAGTTGTAAACGTATTGTAGCAAATTTTTATTGTAGCATTTCATTATGTGTCTGGATGTTTATTCTGCAGTTACTTTTTTCATTTTCATTTTAAACTCACCAACTAGCTCACTGTTGCCAATATTAATGTGTAATCTATAATTATAACTTTTTGTCTTTTAATTGAAGATTTCTGAGAATTTATGTGATTTTTTTATGTGTTCTGAAAAAAAAGATGCCATAGTTTACCCGGTATATACATTATTTTAGTGATAATTGAAAACTGACAATATTTACAATAATTTTGTGACTGTTTCTTATTTTTGTTTACATGTTTACAAATTAAATTTTTAGAAAATTTTAATCAGTGTTGTTATCCCCTTGTTTATATTGTCTGGGCCAATGACATGTAACCTTTAGTTATATCCTCCATATCTGTTTCATTTTTTCCCTGGAAATAATCTGATCCATCAAACCAAACTGGTGTTACAGGAAAGAACTATGAAATGATTTCCAATAATGTGTCTGTATTTCCTATTGATCTAACACGTTGTTACACCACAGTAAATAATGAAACTAACTGGTGTTTAGCGCCATTTTCAACAATATTTCAGTTTTATCGTGGCGGTCAGGTTTATTAGTAGAGGAAACCAGAGTACCCGGAGAAAACCACCGACCTGCCGCAAGTCACAGACAAACTTTATCACATAAAGTTATATTCAGTACACCTCGCCATGCACAGGATTCGTCAATGTTAGTGGTGATAGGCACTGAATGGTTTGTTTTTGGTGCTCAATAATATTTTTTTATTCCTTGTTGATCCAACATTAAATATGGCAGCTACATAATGTGACAGCTTCTGATGAACAAGTGCATCTTGGGCACTCAATTGAATATGTCTACGTTTTTATCTCTATCGCTGGGTTTGATACCTCTGCTGATGGTATCATAAGCCTATTATATTAGTCAGTGCTATGTCTAAATCTATACCACAAAGATTGACCACAGGTTCTTTTACATGATCGTAATTGTAGTTGAATTTACAATTACCTTTGTAATCAGTGCCTATCACTAATATAGTTGCGAGTTCAAATCCCGTTCAGGTGAGGTGTACTCGATATAACATTATGTGATTAAGTTTGACAGTGACTTGCGACAGGTTGATGGTTTATTTGGGTACTTCGGTTTCCTCCATCAATAAAACTGACCGCCACCACGATATAACTGAAATATTGTTGAAAGTGGCATCAAACACCCTAATGTATTTCATGTCATTGTCATCCTTCAAAATAAACTATCTTGGTATGATTTTTTTTAATTTTGAAAATAAATAATAAAACATATCAAACAAATATCATACATTCTAAAACAATTCAAAAATCAAAATTCGTCTGGCAACATCTTTTTTTTTTTTTTACATTTTGATGAGATCTTATTGACAAGACTGAATACTGTTTGCTTGTATATATGACAAAAAAACATAGAATATACAATATATATACAAAAAAATATTTTCATGTAGCTACAAATTCACATTTTTCATCTCATTAGATGTTTTGGCCATTTGAGAAATTTTTATTGTAAGTAATATAGGCTATCCTAGATAAGGAGACGAGGCTTTCAGATACACCCCAACCAAGTTTGCTACATTATTTTCTCTGGCACTGCATACAGACAAATAAAATTTAATAGTATTCAAATATTTATTTTCATCTGTATTATTCAAGTCAGTTGAATACATTTGTTGCAAAACTACTGATCAATCGTTTTACGTCATGGCAAGAACAAGTTATTAGTTGACAATATGGGATTTAACACATGATCTTCTACACTAGAGGCAAGCGGGCTAAACCGCATCGATGGTGTAATGGTTAGGCGTGGTCGCCTTGAGTGCGGTAGCTTGTGGGTTCGTGACAAACTAAAGACTATAAAATTGATATTTGTTGCTTCTCCACTAAGCATGCAGCATTGATGAGAGAGAGCAAAGACTGGTTGGCTCTGAATCAGGATAATGTGTCCAAGTGGGGCAACATGTCTATCTGTGGACTGTTGTGTCAGTGAGCTAGCACTATAAAAATCCAACTAAGTGTGTTGGTCTAGTACAAAGCGGGCCTCGTCTTCATCTCATTGAAAATTAACTTGTTCTCACCATGATATAGTTGAAATATTGCTGAGATGGTGTTTAACAACAATCACTCACTCACTATATAAATCCAACTAAGTGTGTTGGTCTAGTACAAAGCGGACCTCATCATCATCTCATTGAAAATTAACTTGTTCTCGCCATGATATAGCTGAAAAATTACAGAGTTGGCGTTAAACAACAATCACTCACCCACTCCGCAAGCAGGCTATCCATTACTCTGCGCATCTCTGAACTTAATGTATTAGTCATCAGTCACAACAAACAAAAACTTTATTTTTCAAAGTTAAGAGTAGGAATTCATAAATCACAAAATAATGCAAAAAATTTAATTTTCCTGGAAATTATGATTCTATATCAAAATTGAATACATAAAAGGGAATAATTAATGAAGTACAGCACAACATATAATACAAACAATAATTATAGGCATTGATAAAAACATGTGCTACAGTGAAATCTGTTAAAATTGTACATCCACAGGTTCATTTATTTTGTTTGGAATAGACCTGGGTTTGGTTTAGGCAAGGTAAAGTTATCACATCAGCAACACCAAAGAATTGATAGAAACATGTAGTACAGCGAGATCTGACTAAACTGTCCATCTCTAGGGCCACATACATGAATTTGGTTTGGAATATACCTGTGTTTGGTTTAGGCAAGCTAAAATTCAGACATTGGGACTAAATGAGGGGTAACATGGATGGATCAAGATTTCACTGTTTGAACAATTTTCCTAGACCAATACTTACGAGAAAATATCGATGCACATAAATAGTACAATGATAACAAGTGAGTAAGGCTGTCAGTGAACAGCAAACCAACATTATTCTGGTTGATACTGAAATACATATATACATAAAAACTTACAACTTTATATTCTTAACTTATCTTAATATTTTAACTGTCAGACGACAGCAAACCAGGTTTACTGTGGATATAATTTGTAGAGATCATTCACTGGCAGGATTTCAAAAGGTACACTGATAAAACTGAATCTTAATATTTTATAGGGTTAGGGTTATTATGGTGTTTAACGTCACTTTCAACAATATTTCAGTTATATCGTAGTGGTCAGTTTTATTGGTGGAAGAAACCGTATTACACGAAGAAAACCACTGACCTGCCACAAGTCACTGACAAACTTTATCACATAATGTTGTATCGAGTACACCTCGCCATGAGCAGGATTTGAATTCACAACTTTAGTAGTGATAGGCACTGATTGCATAGGTAGTTGTAAATCCAACTACCATACGATCACAACCATGACGGCACCTTACAGGAATTTAGTTATACAAAGTTCAGCTTAGACACGCTTCACTGAATATATCTACTATTTCAACAAGATTTTTTGAAGAAATAATTAATGATATGTAAAATTAAATAAAAGTCATTTTTTAAAGATCCAATCTTCTCTTGTTCATTAAAATGTAGAAATATTTCTGCCATTTCATTAAGATTTTTCAAAGAAATAAACCAATGATATGGGGATTGCCGTGGCCGTGATCGTATGGTAGTTGGATTTACAACTGCCTATGCAATCGGTGCCTATCACCACTGAGTTTGAATCCCGCTCAGGGCGAGGTGTATGACATTATGTAATAAAGTTTGTCAATGAGATGCGGCAGGTCAGTGGTTTTCTCCAGGTACTCCGGTTACCTCCATCAATAAAACTGACCACCACAATATAACTGAAATATTGTTCAAAGTGGCATTAAACACCATAAAATCAAACCAAATCAATGATATGTAACATTTTAATAAAAGTTATTTGTTAAGATCCTATCATAATCTTTTCTATTTCATCTGGATCTTTAGGAACAGTTGAAGATAAGATATCTGGCTTAGAAGAAGTAATCAAAATGTTGTCCTCTATCCTGATCCCAAGTCCACGAAATTCTTCAGGAATACCTTTATTATCTTCAGGAAGATATATGCCTAAAATTGAGTTGTAGAAATTATATGTATTGCATTTTAATATCTAAACAAATTCAAAAGATTTTTAGGTTAATATTAGTAATGAGTAAATGAAGATTGTTGCTTAATGCAATTTTTCAGCTATATCATGGCGAGAAAAAAAACCCAAACATTTTGATGAGATGATGTCCATTTAGTACAAGACCAACACGCTAAATTTGAATTTTTATAGTGCTAGCTCACTGAAACAACAGTCCACAAGTAGACATGTTGCTCCATTCTGACACATTATACTGAATCCGAGCCAACTAGTCTTTGCTCTTACTCCTTAAAGTTTCATGCTTAGTGGAGAATCAGCAAATATCAATTCCATAGTCTTTGGTTTGAACCAACCTGGGGTCAAACTCACGATCTCCCGCAATCTAGGCGCACACTAACTATTACACAACAGATACAGTTGATATAATGAACAGACTACCCTGGGAATAGGATAGGGCTCCAAAAGTTGTTATTTGGCATTTTGTCAAGTATTACATAAGATTACATTCCTACTATGTTAAACACAGTCTACAGTACAGTCAGAGACATAGCATGATATCTCACTGTTATAGACATATCACTCATCTTCTTGGTAATTTAATTATATCTTTTCTTCTATCTTCAATTTTTTTTTACATTTAGAGTGTTACTTACTATCACCCAAAAGGCATAGCAAGATAAGTAAATATATTAAACTGACCAAAAGATATATCAGTATCACTAAGAAGAGTGATATGTCTATCACAGTGATTTATCATGCTATGAGATTAAACAGACCAAAAGATATATCAGTATCACTATGAAGAGTGATATGTCTATCACAGTGATTTATCATGCTATGAGATTAAACAGACCAAAAGATATATCAGTATCAGTGATTTATCTTAATATGTCTCTAACTGTACTGTATCAAGAAAGTATCGAAAAAAATACATTACCTTTAGATTATGTTAAGTTTTATGTGAACGAATCTGTAGTCAACAGAATGAAAGTTAATAAAATACTGTACAAAATTTGTAATTTTACCTGGTTCCACTGTGATAACCATCCCTGGTTGTAGTGGCTCGTTACAGGAAATGCTGAGTGTGTCATGGACGTCCATACCCAAGTAATGGCTGATATTGTGAGGACAAAATATCTTAGCTTCCTGAAAATAGAAAGGATTCTACCATTTACGTGGCTATTAAAAAGGTATTAGTTAGTTTGTAGGGAGAATTTTATGTCATACATGTAGTTGTAAGACTATATTTCATCTAAAGGTTTCTGTGTTTAAAATACATTATTTTGTTCTAAATCAACATAAAATATTTTTGACCTACACCACATTTTAAACTATGGAAAAGGAAATCTATAGTAAAACATTTAAAGATTTTACATCAAAATGAGGGAGTGGCACTGGTTGTTGAGGGAGTGGCACTGGTTGTTGAGGGAGTGGCACTGGTTGTTGAGGGAGTGGCATTGGCTGTTGAGGGAGTGGCACTGGTTGTTGCTTAAAGCCAAGTGAGCAAATATTATTTGTTTGTTATCATCAGTATCAATAGGAGCAAGTGTACAAAGTGAGAAAATTGAGTGGAGGAGTGAAAAGAATGTGTGTGTGTTGTTGGGTGAATGAAAATGTCAGCAAATTACAAATACTTTATATGTGTATTATAATTTAATTTAAAAATATGTTCAAACAACCCAAATAGTCACAAATTGTACATGTACTATATATTAGTATATATTTTTTGGAAAAAAAAACAGACACCTTAGTCAGGTGGTGGTGTAGGGATTATGTAAAATCCTGACCATTGAAAAAAAAAAAAAAAAAAAAAAAAAAGTGAGCAATTTTGCAGCTTTATCATGGACATGGTGAGAATAAGTTGTATTTGATGTAATGATGGTGAGAGCACTAACCGTTGCACATCGTATGAGTATATACATTCATGTAAAACACAAAATAAGTAAAGAACCACACAATGATCACTCATGAACAGTTTTTATTTGACTAGTGCAGTACAACTTGAAATTCTGACCAGCACAAAAACCTGGTAGAAGGTAACAATGTAACAAAATCCATCAGTTATGTGGTTTCTAAGGAGATTGATGTTTTAAATATTAGCCAATCAAAAGCCATAATTTACTCTCAATCAAATATTGGGAAAGTTTGGGATTCCATTAACTGGTTTAACCCAACCATATTTTTTGTGTATGTCCCAATCCAAGACCTAAATGTCCAACGTCATAATTATGTTGTAGTTTTTCTTTGTGTTCAGAGGGGCCTTCGTGGTCATGATCATATGGTAGTTGGATTAACAACGACCTATGAAATCAGTGCATATCCCCACTAACTTTGTGAGTTCGGATCCCGCTCATGGCGAGGTGTACTCAATACAACATTATGTGATAAAGTTTGTCAGTGACTTGCGGCAGGTCTCTGGTTTTCTCTGGGTACTCTGGTTTCCTCCACCAATAAAACTAAACGCCATGAGATAACTGAAATAATGTTGAATATGGTGTTAAACATAATCCTAATCCTAATCAATTAAAAATTCAATAAAACAAAACTTACTGCCATTAGATTTTTACAATCTTTTGGAATAATGCCAATATTCTGTAATTCATTTCCCATCAAGCATAACATATAAGTATATAATTTATTTATTGTTTGTCCTGGTACACACAGCTCAATACATTGTCTCTGTATTCTTAATACTATCTCATATAAACACCTCTGAACATCAGTAAATTTTCCTGCAATAAAAACATCAAAATCTTAATACAATGTACAACAAAATTACAAATCAGAACAAAAGATTTCCGACTTAAAAGACATAGGTGATGAATACCACTATAATATGACCTGTAAAGCATTTGATTCTGAAAGAAAGTAATTTCTACCAAATTCTAGTTGCTCAAACCCATACACGTTGAAACTAGATAATTTTTTCAACTCATCTAGTATTGACATTTTAGAAAAATAGTATAAATTGATTAAAACCATAAATGTGAGAGTCAGTTCTCCATGTTTTTTGTATATATTTAGTTTGCACGTGCATACATAATTACTTTATCATATGTTTATTTATATATTTTCTATTTAACTATGTAATATGCAAGCAAAGCGAGCTCTTTATGGTAATAAATATGTATCTAGGTAATTTTGCTATTTTCAAATTTTATTAAATCTCTTCTGACACACTGACAAGAAAAAAAAATTCTGCACACCGTAAGTTAACTTTTGAGATCTCGTAAGGAGCGAGAGTTTGATTGAATGAGACTAGTTTCGACCCTAAAAAAGTCGTCCCCGACATATCTCCACCCAAAAATATCGACACTATATTGATGCACTGGATGAGCATGAAATCGGCAGATAATTTTCAGATTCGCGAGCATTCATGGCCATGCCTGTTTCATATTATTTATAGGGGGACAATCGTTGTCGGGATCGTATGGTAGTTGGGTTTACAACTACCTGTACAATCAGTGCCTATTAAGTTGTGAGTTTGAATCAAATAATTTTAAAATTCTTGTGATCAATAAAACCTAAACAGGATAGCCAAAATCAGATAAGGTTACATCAAATTTGATTATTATGATATGTTATTTAAAATCTTATAAAATTTCATTATAATAAGGGGGCCGTCGTGGTCATGATCATATGGTAGTTGGATTTACAACTACTTGAGAAATCAGTACCTAACACCACTAAAGTTGTGAGTTTGAATCCCGCTCATGAAGAGGTGTACTTGATACAACATTATGATTGTGGTCAAGTTTTTCAGTGACTTGCGATTTTGGTTTTCTCCCGGCACTCAGGTTTCCTCCACCAATAAAACAGACTGCACAATATAACTGAAATATTGTTGAAAGTGGCACTAAACACCATATCCCTAACCTAGTAATATTTAAAGTTTATGAGAATAATATCATGAAAAAATATATTAAGGAAAACTTGATTAAGAACCTGAAACATTCCTGTAACGCTTGATTCCTGTCATCTTCGCTAGCCAAGGGTTACGATCCGCTCTACTCATCTTCACCTGAGTAGAGCGGATCGTAACCCTTGGCTAGCGAAGATGGGTTCCTTTTGGGTCTACGTTTTGGAAAAGCAGATAAATATGTGAAAACAAATGTGTACACTCTTTCAAAATGATCCTGTATTCCTCATCATGAGTAAAACGTGAAAAAGTTAAAGACTAACCACGGAAGCCAGGTGATACTTAATAATTACTTGGCCCTTTGCCAGGTATATTAATAATCTAACAGAAACATTTTTGAAAAAGTATTTTAGTGGATTTAAACATTTGTTCAAGTGATATTGTTGACTTTACTATGATTTTATTTACCAGCCCCAACACCCCATGGGAATCATTGTTCAAACCACAAAGCTTAAAAGTTTCAAATGTAATAAATTATTGTCTGAATTGCACCACATATGGTTAAATATGAGTAACATGACAGAACATGGGCATTGCTGAAGCCTATTATCACAAAAAGATATTTTGGCTGATGACATATAAACGCAGAAAACAATATACATATACTGCAGGCAGACTTAACACGATATTCAGCTTTGTTACCATGGTAATTTTAGGTCTGGTTCTAGTAATTTTGATAATACAGTCCTTTGATCACAGTAACTTACTTGATACAGGCCAAGTTCTGGTAATATCACTAACATAACCATGATATTTACACCCAGTCCTTTGATCACAGTAACTTACCTGATACAGGCCAAGTTCTGGTAATATCACTAACATAACCATGATATTCACACCCAGCCCTTTAATCACAGTAACTTACTTGATACAGGCCAAGTTCTGGTAATATCACTAACATGACCATGATATTCACACCTGACCCTTTGATCGCAGTAACTTACCTGATATTGGCCAAATTCTGGTAATATCACTAACATAACCATGATATTTACACCCAGTCCTTTGATCACAGTAACTTACCTGATATTGGCCAAGCTCTGGTAATATCACTAACATAACCATGATATTCACACCCAGCCCTTTGATCACACTAACTTACCTGATACAGGCCAAGTTCTGGTACTATCACTAACATAACCATGATATTCACACCCAGTCCTTTAATCACAGTAACTTACTTGATACAGGCCAAGTTCTGGTAATATCACTAACATGACCATGATATTCACACCTGACCCTTTGATCACAGTAACTTACCTGATATTGGCCAAGTTCTGGTAATATCACTAACATAACCATGATATTTACACCCAGTCCTTTGATCACAGTAACTTACCTGATATTGGCCAAGTTCTGGTAATATCACTAACATGACCATGATATTCACACCCAGCCCTTTGATCACACTAACTTACCTGATACAGGCCAAGTTCTGGTACTATCACTAACATAACCATGATATTCACACCCAGTCCTTTAATCACAGTAACTTACTTGATACAGGCCAAGTTCTGGTAATATCACTAACATGACCATGATATTCACACCTGACCCTTTGATCACAGTAACTTACCTGATATTGGCCAAGTTCTGGTAATATCACTAACATAACCATGATATTTACACCCAGTCCTTTGATCACAGTAACTTACCTGATATTGGCCAAGTTCTGGTAATATCACTAACATGACCATGATATTCACACCCAGCCCTTTGATCACACTAACTTACCTGATACAGGCCAAGTTCTGGTAATATCACTAACATGACCATGATATTCACACCCAGCTCTTTGATCACAGTAACTTACCTGATACAGGCCAAGTTCTGGTAATATCACTAACATAACCATGATATTCACACCTGACCCTTTGATCACAGTAACTTACCTGATACAGGCCAAGTTCTGGTAATATCACTAACATAACCATGATATTCACACCCAGCCCTTTAATCACAGTAACTTACCTGATACAGGCCAAGTTCTGGTAATATCACTAACATAACCATGATATTCACACCCAGCCCTTTGATCACAGTAACTTACTTGATACAGGCCAAGTTCTGGTAATATCACTAACATAACCATGATATTCACACCTGACCCTTTGATCACAGTAACTTACCTGATACAGGCCAAGTTCTGGTAATATCACTAACATAACCATGATATTCACACCTGACCCTTTGATCACAGTAACTTACCTGATACAGGCCAAGTTCTGGTAATATCACTAACATAACCATGATATTCACACCCAGCCCTTTAATCACAGTAACTTACCTGATACAGGCCAAGTTCTGGTAATATCACTAACATAACCATGATATTCACACCCAGTCCTTTGATCACAGTAACTTACTTGATACAGGCCAAGTTCTGGTAATATCACTAACATAACCATGATATTCACACCCAGCTCTTTGATCACAGTAACTTACTTGATACAGGCCAAGTTCTGGTACTATCACTAACATGACCATGATATTCACACCCAGCCCTTTGAACACACTAACTTACCTGATACAGGCCAAGTTCTGGTAATATCACTAACATAACCATGATATTCACACCCAGCCCTTTGATCACAGTAACTTACCTGATACAGGCCAAGTTCTGGTAATATCACTAACATAACCATGATATTCACACCTGACCCTTTGATCACAGTAACTTACCTGATACAGGCTAAGTTCTGGTAATATCACTGACATAACCATGATATTCACACCCAGTCCTTTAATCACAGTAACTTACTTGATACAGGCCAAGTTCTGGTAATATCACTAACATGACCATGATATTCACACCCAGCCCTTTGATCACACTAACTTACCTGATACAGGCTAAGTTCTGGTAATATCACTAACATAACCATGATATTCACACCCAGCTCTTTGATCACACTAACTTACCTGATACAGGCCAAGTTCTGGTAATATCACTAACATAACCATGATATTTACATCCAGCCCTTTGATCACAGTAACTTACCTGACACAGGTCAAGTTCTGGTAATATCCCAGTAACTTACCTGACACAGGCCAAGTTCTGGTGATATCACAGTAACTTACCTGATACAGACCAAGTTCTGGTGATATCACAGTAACTTACCTGATACAGACCAAGTTCTGGTGATATCACAGTAACTTACCTGATACAGACCAAGTTCTGGTGATATCACAGTAACTTACCTGATACAGGCCAAGTTCTGGTGATATCACAGTAACTTACCTGATACAGACCAAGTTCTGGTGATATCACAGTAACTTACCTGATACAGACCAAGTTCTGGTGATATCACAGTAACTTACCTGATACAGACCAAGTTCTGGTGATATCACAGTAACTTACCTGATACAGACCAAGTTCTGGTGATATCACAGTAACTTACCTGACACAGGCCAAGTTCTGGTAATATCACAGTAACTTATCTGACACAGGCCAAGTTCTGGTAATATCACAGTAACTTACCTGATACAGGCAAAGTTCTGGTAATATCACTAACATAACCATGATATTCACACCCAGCCCTTTGATCACAGTACCTTACCTGACACAGGCCAAGTTCTGGTAATATCACTAACATAACCATGATATTCACACCCAGCCCTTTGATCACAGTACCTTACCTGACACAGGCCAAGTTCTGGTAATATCACTAACATAACCATGATATTCACACCCAGCATCCATCAGTACCATTTCATCACCATGTATTATCTGGTTGTTGTTAATGTAATGGATAGTATTTGCTCTATTGCCACCTGTTAATATTTCATAAATAAATCACTGTGATAGACATATCACTCATCTTGGTGATATGGATATAGTGAGAAATTGTTGTTTAACGCCAACGCAGCTATATCATGGCATGAACAAGTTAATTTTTAATGAGGTAATGATGAGGTCCGCTTTGTACTAGACCAACATTCTTAGTTTGATTTTTATAGTGCTAGCTCACTGAAACAACAGTCCCAATAAAATTATTGAGTCACTAAGAAGTCTGTACTATAGCCTATAGCATCAGAAAATTGTGCGGTTTTATCATTAGAGATCCTTGCAACTTGCTTAGATGAGTCCTGGAATTGTCATTTTCAGTTGGGACTCGCCAAAATGTTCAAATTTTGGATTCTTACAATGGTGAGACTCACCAAAATTTCTAGAAATGTCGTCTGAGATTCACAAATTTAAATTGTGACAAGTATCCCTGACCATCTTTATTCTTTTTTCCTATGGATATGTTGCCACAAATTTGTTGTATTTATTTTTGTGTAAAAACAAAAACTCATTCCTTCACCAATTTGATTGCTTATCATTAATTCATATGTCAATTTCTCAATAACTTTAAACTAAAATATCACTAACATAACAATCCAAAACAACAGTAATTAATTTGAATTGCTTTATGTGTTCTTAAACATAAAATTTTAAATGTTCTATTTTTATCACCAAAGGCAGGATAATTAAAATATTAATTTTCATATTTTTCAGAAAACGAAGTATGACAAATAAGTACTATCTTTTAATAAAAATTGTTCAAAGCCATAATAAAAATCAATTTCAGGTCTGTGTTGTAATTCATTAGATGTATTTATAAAATTTACACAGTTCAAGAGAAAGTAAAATTCCTCAAAAAAAAAAACCTCACACAAAATGGTCATTCATGAAGATGAATTTGTATTACAAACATACCAGTAATTTTTTTCAAATTTATTTTTACAAAATGTTAAAAACTTCTTTACATACCAGCTACAACGGGTGGATAAGCTAATATTTCTGCTCCTCTAATCCTGCATTCAAAATCCATCTTTGCATACAAGTGATGTTCATTTACCTAAAATAATAAACATTGCAATCCTGTGAAACAATATAGTCGATAAACACTATTCTAATATCTCAAAAAGGTTATTGTTGAGTTTGAATAATTACAAAAATAGGAGAATTGCATTGTTTTAACCAAATAGTTAACTAGATGAACAGT
This sequence comes from Bathymodiolus septemdierum, assembly GCA_963383655.1. NCBI lineage: Eukaryota > Metazoa > Mollusca > Bivalvia > Mytilida > Modiolidae > Bathymodiolus > Bathymodiolus septemdierum. The sequence continues at coordinate 68,212,919 of OY726524.1, read as the reverse complement.
GTTATAATATCTCAATAAGATAGTATAGGAGAATTAGGAGAGTTGTATTGTTTATTTCATATAAAGCATAATTCATGTCATTTTTTATCCAAAAAGCCAGAAAAAAATACATGTATTTCCACTAACCCTACTGAACCTAACTTTTATCTACGTTTTTATTTTAGTATACATATGTATATAAACATGTACCCTTTAGTTTTTATTGAAAAATGACAAACAACGATCTACTAAACACTACACAGAAAACTAAAGATCGAACAACACGAACCCCAATAATAATAGGGAGTGAACTCAGGTGTTCCGAAAGGATTAGCAGTTCCTGCTCCACTAGTGACACCCGTTATGCTATTGTTAAATGACAATTACACAGGTGATTTTTTCCTTGGCCTAAACTATAAATGTGATGACTTAATCATAGAACAATCAAACATTGTAGAATGTCCTGTTCAGAAGTATACCAAATCTGTGCAAGTAGGCAAGAGTATGAAGCTAAATAGGCAAGAGTATGAAGCTCAATAGGCGAGTGTATGAAGCTAAATAGGCAAGAGTATGAAGCTCAATAGGCAAGAGTATGAAGCTAAATAGGCAAGAGTATGAAGCTAAATAGGCAAGAGTATGAAGCTAAATAGGCAAGAGTATGAAGCTCAATAGGCAAGAGTATGAAGCTCAATAGGCGAGTGTATGAAGCTAAATAGGCAAGAGTATGAAGCTCAATAGGCAAGAGTATGAAGCTAAATAGGCAAGAGTATGAAGCTCAATAGGCGAGTGTATGAAGCTAAATAGGCAAGAGTATGAAGCTCAATAGGCAAGAGTATGAAGCTAAATAGGCAAGAGTATGAAGCTAAATAGGCAAGAGTATGAAGCTAAATAGGCAAGAGTATGAAGCTAAATAGGCAAGAGTATGAAGCTCAATAGGCGAGTGTATGAAGCTAAATAGGCAAGAGTATGAAGCTAAATAGGCAAGAGTATGAAGCTCAATAGGCGAGTGTATGAAGCTAAATAGGCAAGAGTATGAAGCTAAATAGGCAAGAGTATGAAGCTCAATAGGCGAGTGTATGAAGCTAAATAGGCAAGAGTATGAAGCTAAATAGGCAAGAGTATGAAGCTAAATAGGCAAGAGTATGAAGCTCAATAGGCAAGAGTATGAAGCTAAATAGGCAAGAGTATGAAGCTCAATAGGCAAGAGTATGAAGCTAAATAGGCGAGTGTATGAAATATTACTAACAGATATTGGCAAAAAAAAAAACTGAAAGGTTAAAAATAATTGAACATTTGCTGGAAGAAGAATGAGGTCTATACATCCTACAAAACTTACCCCTGGGTGTGAATACATCATGACCTCCCTAAAGGCATCTGCAACTATATCACAACTTTTCCTCATCAAGTTCACCTCAGTCTGCGACTTGAATACCCGTAAAGTTTGTAAAATTGTAGATACATTTTCTATTTCAGAATGCTTTCCTTCCTTTATAAAGTCGTTTATAGCGTTATTCTGAAGAGCAGGATTTACTATTGATTTTTTATTGTACCACACAACAAAGTCAGAATTATCACAGAGATATCCATATAAAAAGTCACCTAATTGATCTGTGTTGAAAGCGCTGTCAACACCAGTTAGTTGTAAAGTTCCTTCTATTCCAGATCTAGGACCATCCCACATTTCCTTCTCTGGATCCCTCTTAGGTACAAAGAGAGCTGTGTTTGGAGACTGTTCACTATTAAACTGCATCACTAATAAGCTATCTGGTTCCAAGAATCCACATAAATACCAGAAGTCTGTGTTTTGGTGGAATGGATAAGGAATCACACTTGTCATAATTTGCTTTGTAGCTGAGGGAACTATCATAATGTGGTTTTTGTTACTGTGGGATTGTAAAGCAAGTCGGATTAAATTACATCTCCTCCTTTTATACTCATCTTTGGTGATTCCTGGAGTTACCTCCCCTTCTTTGATCAGATGAGGATGTGTTTGAGCTGCTGGTTGTCCAAACCATCTTTTTGATAAATGTGAAACACTCGACAGGCTGTTCCTGCAAGATTTGGTAAATGTTCCTAAAATAAATAATATAATAATAAAACCATAAGTCACTTCAAAATAAATTCATATAAAGGGCTAGTGAAAAATGAACAAGTGTATATTAAAAGCAAGCGTGGACACAGTATTTCCTTTAACACAGTAAATGGCAAGACACAATAATTTGTTGGGAACAGTTATATGCTGGACTCATTGTATTTTGGACATTTGTCTTGTTTTGCTAATTTAATTGTTATACATGGCTACCAAATATGGAAAATTTGGCCTCTTTTAAGTTTTAGATCCCTTTTTGAGAAAAAATAACTATTTTTTTAAATTGTCCATCCCAGGATTTATATAGTACATTATATATATATAGATCATTATAATCATTATATAGTCTAAATGTATGTGTGTGTGTGTTAATTTTCTTTGTGTTATATTTGTATGCCCTTCATGGGCCCCTTATTTTGAGTTTAATAAATATTTGATTTGATTTGATTTATAGTAGAAAGGATACGAATCTTGTATTTTCTCGCTTTATCTCGTGTGGCAAGGTTTTACGCTACAAATGAGCAAAAATTCATTCATTCATTTTGAAATGTCTTGAGAATTCGTATGAAAATCAACCAATTACACCAAAGTTTGTGTTATACATCATCTATATACTACACTACACAAAGCAATCCTTCGATTTGCCGATATAGGTTCAATGGAAAAGTTTTTTTGATTTTTTCTGTATCACCCCTCACACGTAAAAATTTTAAAAAAGTACAGAAGAATTTCATACATCTAAAAACATATTAAAAATTATAAAATAAAGAAACCAATCATGCCAAGCTTTGTTCTATATATCGAATACACATTTATACACTTTGGTATGTCGATTTCATGTAAACAAGGAAATTTATCGATTTCTAAATAGGTCACCCCCATTTCCGCCCAGAATGCCGCCATTTTGACAAATGATGGTAAACAATCCTTAATAAATACAAATCGGGAGCACTGTTTTCAATAAAACTCCATCTATTCATTGAAAAATATTTATATTATCACAAAAATGACAGCTCCGCTTCAATATTCGGTATGATGAGAGAAGAGAGGAGTTTGAAATTTAATTTTGAGTCTTGACCGCTCATAATAGGCGGATTATGAAGGTCAAAACGGCAAATCGATTAATGTCAATTATTGATGAAATATGGGCGATACATCTACAAAAAGTCGATACTTTATAAATGATTGGTATTTAGGACAAATATTTTCACTTTATACCTGTAATTATGGTTATATATTTACAAATACTGGTTTAAAATGTTGAAGCGATGAAAATTTCCACCATTGATCAAGGCACGGGCATCGTCAACGAATTGCACTATGGGTAATCTCACTTGTTCTCGCCACGCAACATACATTACATTGTACTTACATACAATCTATGTTAAATCTCGTGAGATTCATATACTTTCTACAATAGATAATTTTATTAAACCAATTTTGGGCCCACAATTGCAAGGGGCATATAAAGAAAACATTCAAACTCAAAGATAGAAAACCCAAAAAGAAAGAATACCACTCAAACACAAAACCAACATAATTTACATAATAACATGCATGAGTAATTAATATAATAACATGAATAATGAACAGATAATTTTATGCAATAATATATGAGCTAGCTGGCCTTGAGAGGACTAAGTATAGGTATCTATCAGGTGTGTAGCTAAGACATTAATTGTATAAGTATACTGAGGGTATAATACATATAAATATATATAAATATGAGCTTGCACACACATGAATTTAATAATAATACTTGTCATGTGTTCTGGTTAAGGGAGGATCTTTTTCCAAAGTTTTTTAGAATAAATTCCAATAATTTCTTTATAATATTTACATTTTCATTATTCAGTAACCAGTAAAATTTGTCTTTAGTTTGAAGAGAGGCGACTTGATTATTATCATTATAAATAAAGTCCATAAATATATTTCTTTCAATGCTATATAATGGACATTTTAAGAGGAAGTGCATTTCATCTTCTACATCATTATTGTTGCAGTAAAGACATGTTCTTTCTTCTCTTACAATTTTTATTAATTTATTTTCTTTGTTTGGTTTTCTTTCATATCTGCCAGTTTCTAAACGTAAACTGTGTGCACTCATTTAAGAATATAATGATGAAAATTGGTCCTAATGCACCTGCCCTTGATGGCCTCTGTATCTGGATGATGCAAATTTCCTCTTTGTACATTTGCCATGAGGAGGACTTTAATTTCATTTTGTTTAATCATTTCCAGTCTAAATGTCCTTTAGGCATCGGCCCTTGATGACCTCTATATGAATGGCATTGCTCTCATGCATGTACATTGGTCATGGGGAGGACGCTGGATCTGCCTTCTGTCATTGAATTAGCCCCTTGTAAATATAAAAGGGTTTATTTCTATTTCGGTGTTCAGAAGAAGTTAATAACTTAATAAATATCAACAAATGATATATATTTATTGTTTTTTGGGTTGTTTTTTTTGCAATTGCCCAGTGGACTCTTCCAAATATTATACTCATCAGAGACATAGATATGCTTAGTACTTATGTACCAATTTCTGCAAATTGCTTGTTTGTATACTGTTTATTACATTTATGTATTAGAATGTTTATTGTTTTTTTTGTGTAATAATAGTAATATAAATCACTGTAATGATTCTGCTCCTTGATTGGACAATAAAATCTTATCTTATTTTTAATCTTATTCTAAATTTAGTGATTATCTGTCTGTATTGAAATTTATTGGTTGATAGATATTTTTCAATTCTAAAATGGTCTTTATAACATCAAAATAGGTTGTTAATTTACCAGAGTCTTTTGAAGACTGTTTTATTTTATTCCAAGTTTTTAGAAAATCTTCTTTTGCAAACTACTATATAAATTCTTGGTCCATCAAAACACCCAAAAGATAGTCATTTTGCAAAAAAACATGTTGTGAGTTTAGACTTTTCGTGTTAATTATAATATAAGCATAATTAATCTTTAATTAAGAAATAATTCATGGCAGGCATAGAGTTGTGCAAATTTACACATGGGCTGGGCCGTTATATTTTCGAATTTTACCCCGAGCGATAGCGAGGAGTAAAATCTAAGAATATAAAGGCCCAGTCCAAGTGTAAATTTGCACAACTCTATGCCTGCCATGAATTATTTCGATTCTAATAGGACAAATACGGTAATTTTTTACCATTCGTGAACTGTATACACACGGCATTTGGTGGCTGTTCCATTTACCTCCTTCCGAAATTTTGAATTGATTTTGAATTATTTGTATTTGAACGAGATATTTTAAACAAAGATATGGATGTTATCACGAAAAACATATTTATTGTGTATTTTCCAACATAGATTCGATTGAACATTTCCTGCGTAAAAATATTTAAAAAAAAAGTCGGAGTTCATTCGTTCATCATTTCGAGCGCTAACAAGATGGCGGAGCGGAGTTGTCAAACATAATATCGAACACTTGAACAGTTGTTAATAATCGACAATTATTGTTAGATATGAAATAAAGAAAATAAATGCCAATGAAAAAAAGCTTGTATTTGTTGACATAAAAAAAATTCCGAAAAAAATACATAAGACAACCATCTATCGACTTTCACTTTTGTAATATATCGTCATCCTGTGACGTTGTTTACAAGGGACGCTGATTGACACAAGCTGGTTACTGATTTATTTTACGATTTTGTGAGCATTTTACTTGTTTGAGTAACAAAATTCAAAATGCCATCAAATTGGAAAATATCAGTAACTGTCTACTGTAGTTATCAATGTATACGTAAGAAAACAAGGTTAGTGTATTTTGTTATTCATGACCGACACATATCAATGGAATGTATGTGACTGTGTGCGTACTGGGGATCCCCAAATGTAAATTTTCAAAACAAATGATAAAAAAATACTTAGTTACAGAATATTTATTTATAACTGACGGGGAATTTTTATTTTAAGGACTTTAAAAATACGCTATATGCCGGTGTTTTGTTTGTTTACACTCGGTCGTCACTGTAATTTCACAGCGGGAGTCACAATGGAACAGCCAGATTTGTTGTGTACTGCACTCGTGCTAAATATAGAGTTGTTGAGTATTATCATGTGTGCCATTTTATAGACGTCATATTAGAATTAACAATAATACAATTTTTATCAGAATCATTCCAATACCTAAGTCCTAATTCTATTCTTCTCCTTCCATTTAATGGCCACCATCAACTGGTTGACTATTCTGCCACTTTTTGGGTGTGCGCATTAAAACTTGAACATACTTGGACGCAATAAAGTGAAATTTATATATTATAATTATGCAATTTATATATTTATTATTATTATGCAATTAATTATTAATGCAGTTATCCAGGAAGCAATTCGTGTTTGTGTGTATCTAGGTATTCATGCATAATAAAGCTTGTGTACATTTCATTTGAGTAGATACAACATGATTTACAAAACCGGCCAATTAAGTATTTATTCTTGCCTAAACTTAAGCACACACTGCACACTTTCATTTTCAATTTTCATCGCTTATGTTAACGAAAAGTTTATACTTCAATTTTAAGTTGGTTCATAAATCTATATGTTTGAATAAAAAATATTTTATATTTATAATAAAAAAAATTCTTGAATATTAAAATATCTTATTATTTATTAATTCAAAATTGTTTTTCACGTTTATTTTTAACTACTTAAGAGGCTAAACAGCTAGGTCAAGGTTGTTGTAGTTTACGAGAAATTTCTAAAACAGCGTGGTAAGTTAAATAACTTTGTGGTCAAAGCTCTTTCAGTTTAATGCATGTTTTTCACAAAATGTGCTGAAGTTATGTATTTTATTTTAACTGACAGAGTGATAGAAAAAAACGTGTATTCGTTGCAGTTATAAAACCCTGAATATTTGATCTACTTTCATTTCGATCGGATTCCAGTAATATCCTCAATTTCCATGAATGTGGTGCAGATATTTGTAATGTTTACGCCTATGATATAGCCGGATTTAACCATAGAATAAAGCAACAAACACCATACCGGGAAGAAGAAGAAGAAGAAGAAGGTTTCTTCATTTATCTACACTCATGTGATACAGTAGTCAGTATCATGTTACATGGAAATTCCATTGGGGTCAATTACATTCAAATGTAATCGATTACATTACAATTACTTTGCAATTTTCATGATTACATTACATTACGATTACATCAATTTTCAAATGTAATCGATTAAATTACAATTACTTTGTAAATGTAACCGATTACATTACTGATTACATTTAATGTCATGACAACCAATATATTAGTCTTTTACAGCACGCACAGCACGTTTTAGCAAGAAATCACCTTGGTCAGTGAAATGTCGGTGATTTTTCGCAGTGAAATGTCGGTGATATGTCATAAAATCACCGTAAAATGTCGGTGAAATCACGGTGAAATTTTCACTGCGAAAATTTACAAATTAGGACCTAAAGGTCGGTTAAATATTTTAATTGTCGGTGACAACACCGCGGCGAAAATCATACGTGTATACACGTACATGTAACTGCACTTCATGTGTTCTTTTGTTTTTTGTTGCTTAGTTTTGTTTTTTTACTATTTCGTACTCTATATTTCAATTTGATACCGTTTTTTTTTTTCAGGGATGCCAGCATGGCATACATTTTATTTATAGGGTATATGAGGCTGAGCACACATCTTGTTTTGCGTATATTATCTAATCCAAGGATTTATATAGTAGTCCTACTATATAAATCCTTGTCTAATCCCAACATTTCGATTGGTTTATATCGGTGGTTTTTTTTTTTCTCTCACGAGTTGATAATCACATGTGTTTTATCAATGTACGGATGTGTCTATTTTTATGTAGTGCACACATTGAACTTGGTCACTAAAAGGTTAAATACAGTTACCTCTGAGGCTAAGGGATTGATTTAAAAACACACCGAGAATGATTGAAAAGAAAAAAAAATCAATGTAATTTTTTATCTAAAGCAAACATGCTTTTTCGTATTTGTATGTCGTTAATCCCCTTGCAAGCCATGTGTCATTTTACCTTTAATAAAAGTTCCATTTCTGATTTGTACACATATTTTTCACGTGAATGAGAATCTAGAAAGTTTCCACATGCTATCGATCAAAGCGTGCTTTTGGGGATCTAGAAACTTAAGTCACGTGCCAAGTCGACATTAATTGAACACCTGAAAGCAAATTAACTCGGGATACCAAGCTTGCATTCAAAAGATCAAGTTTATTTTAATTAACAAAATAATACAACACAAGCTTATAAATGGTAATGATCACATAATACTAAATGTTTGTACGGGCATTGTTTTCTTAACATAAGGGTAATAACAAAATTACCGAACTCCGAACAATCTTACAAAGGGAAAGTCAAAACTCATAATTATATAAACAGACAAAATCAGTCAACAACCGGAAAACTGTGAAAACTGTAATGACCCTGACTTGATACAGGCATTTCTAAAGAAATGGTGGGTTGAATCAGATTTTAAGGCGCCAAACCTCCCGCTCTCATTACGGTTCAAAGGTTCCGGCTGTCACTGTAACAGTATTTAAATACAGGAACAAAATAGGTAAAATAGTTGTCAAAGCAGTACCATATTCGGTGACGTAAATGTCAAAAATATTTTTACGTCACACATTGACAAAAAAAATTATCCTTGACATTTTTGACTTCTTTATCTTTATACATTTTCACTATATGAAAATGCATCGCTTATAATTTTTTCTGCAGAGACAGAATATATTTCGACAAGATATTGGTATCGGAATATAAACTTTTTAAGAGATCGAATAAGGCGAATCTTTTTATAGCCCTGGTCCAGTAGCCTGTTTCTCAGATGAAGATGACGTTTCAGGAAATCAGAATAATAGATATAAACAAAAACAAATATCAGAATTAAAGAACGAAAAATGATGACATAGCTTGCACACCTGAAAAAGAAAATAAGTATTTGCTATGAATCATTCATATTATCAAAAATGACAGTCTGAAGAACATACAAATGTACAAATAAAGGTTAATATCCCATTTCTTTATTTCGCGGCGTCTAATCATCAATGTCGGTGTTTTGTCGGCGTTTTATAGTAAATCACTGTGTTCGATTTTTCTCGGACATTTCGCGGTGTTAACACCAACTTTTTTTTTAATTTCTCCGACATTTTCTTGATTTCACCGACGTCGGACCCGAGTGATTTCTTGCTAAATCGCACTGTGCGTGCTGTATGTTATTTTGTCTCATGTGCATCTGTCCAATATCTCTTATTTAATGTATTTCTGACTCAGAAATATGAATTACAATTCAGTTTAATGTGATCATTGCATTATGCAATAACATACAGTACATTGTAAATTATAAACAGCAATTCCCATTTTCCTTTTTTCATCAAATAAAATATGTTGTGTCTTATTACTATGACCAATATTCATTCCATCTTGTACTATTAGTAAATATTATAACATACATTTGCACATTTTGATAATTTATATTAAATAATTTCAAACATCCTGTCAAAAGTTTATTGTGGATAATAAACTAGTAGTTAACCTGTGCCACAGATAAAATTTGTAATTAAGGTCTTATTTATGACACCAAATTATTAGTTCACCTTTACCAAAGGTCCAGGTGAACTATTGCCATCACTTGGCGTCCGTCGTCTGTCGTCTGTAAACTTTTCACATTTCAAGCTTCTTCTCCGAAACCACTGGGCCGATTGAAACCAAACTTAGCAGGAATTTTCCTTGGATGGTCCTCTACAAAGTTACTGTTTTTCGTTCCAGTCGGATATTCAATATGGCTGCCAGGGCCAATAATATGCTCTGATTGGCTGAAATTTCAAAGATCTTCTTCTCTGAAACTAATGAACTGACTGAACCCAAACTGTAAATGAATGATCATTGGAATGTCCTTTACCAAGTTTCTGTTTTTTATGTCGATCAGAAATCCAAGATGGCCGCCATCGCAGGACATAGATTAACATTGGACCCTATGGGAAAATGTTCAAATGCCTTCTTCTCAGAAACTACAAATATGATTAAAGCCAAACTGTACATGAATGTTCATTGGACGGTCTTCTACAATCTCAAGGTTTTTTGTTCCGATATGAAATTCAAAATGGCGGCTACGGCGGGACTTAGTTTAACATTGGACCCTATGGGAAAAATGTTTCAAAATGCTTCTTCTCTGAAACCACTTGGACAGTTGAAACCAAACTGCCCAGGAATGATCATTGGAAGGTCCTCTACAAAGTTTTTGTTTTTTATGCCGATCGGAAATCCAAGATGGCCGCCACCGCAGGACATAGATTAACATTGGACCCTATGGGAAAATGTTCAAATGCCTTCTTCTCAGAAACTACAAATATGATTAAAGCCAAACTGTACATGAATGTTCATTGGATGGTCCTCTACAAACTTTACGTTTTTTGTTCCGATATGAAATTCAAAATGGCGGCTACGGCAGGACTTAGTTTAACATTGGACCCTATGGGGAAAATGTTTCAAAACGCTTCTTCTCTGAAACCACTAGGACAGTTGAAACCAAACTGCCCAGGAATGTTCATTGGAAGGTCCTCTACAAAGTTTCTGTTTTTTATGTCGATCGGAAATCCAAGAAGGCCACCACCGCAATACATAGATTAACATTGAACCCTATGGGAAAATGTTCAAATGCCTTCTTCTCAGAAACTACAAATATGATTAAAGCCAAACTGTACATGAATGTTCATTGGATGGTCCTCTACAAACTTTACGTTTTTTGTTCCGATATGAAATTCAAAATGGCGGCTACGGCAGGACTTAGTTTAACATTGGACCCTACACCGTTTGCCACAATGCAGTTGTACGTCTATGAACTATTCCGTTTTGTTCACAATACTGTTTGAAATACTGGCTGATAAACTGCGGTTTGTTGTCCGTCGTAATAGAATTCGGAAGACTGTGTCGTAAGCATCTTTTCTAAAGCTTCGACCGTTTTCTCTGCGTTCGGCGTTGTCGTCATTATTACGATTTCAACCAATCTCGAATAATAGTCAACTACAGCCAAGAGATGATGACCGGACGGTAGCTGTCCATAAAATCAGCAGGTAAGTGCTCCCATGGACGCAACGGTAACTCTGTTCTTACCATCGGCTCGGGTCTTTCCGGTTTTGAAACTAGTTGACACCCGTAACACCGTTTACACCATTGTTCTACGTCACGATCCATATTCGGCCACCATACTTTACTACGAAGTCTCTGTTTCATTACAACTATTCCGGGATGACCCTCATGTCCTAATTCAAGAACTCGTTCGTGAAGCTCTCTTGGAATAGCAATCCTTGTGCCTCAAAGTATCATGTCTCCCAATGTGAATAGTTCCGATTTAACCGGTAAGTACTCTTTAAAATTGATTTCGAACCATCAGCCCGTTTTCAGACACTTCCGAATTTCGTCGAATTCTTCGTCCTTTTTCGAAGCTTTTTCAATTTCATCACTGCTCATAGCAATCGGTACAGATTCATCCACGATTCTACACAAATATTCTTCCGTCTCCAACGTTTCGCTCGTTTTCCCAATTTCGGACAAACAACGAGATAACGAATCTGCGATATTTTTCGTTCTGGTATGTGTCTAACTACATAGTTATGCGACTGCATTTGTAATACCCATCCTTCAACTCGGGCACAGAGCTTGGATTTCGCTGAAAATATAAACTCAAGCGGTTTATGGTCTGTAAGTAACTCAAATGTTTTACCAAACAAAAATATGTGAAACCTCTCACAAGCCCAAACTAAGCCTAACGCTTCTTTCTCTGTTTGAGAGTATCTGCGTTGGATATCCGACAATGAATGGCTCACGTAACAAATAATTTTATAATCCTCGCCTTGTTTTTGAGCTAATACGGCACCAAGTCCCACTGGATTAGCATCCGTGATAACCTGCGTTTTCGCGTTCACGTCAAAATATGCCAACGTCGACACGTTTGCTAATGCCTCCTTTCATTTGACAAACGCTGCATATTGCTCTTTGCCCCACACGAACGGTTGTTCTTTCTTCATTAAACGATTCAATGGCTCGCCTAACGTTGCCAAATTAGATATGAATCGGCCCGTGAAATTTACCAATCCCATAAAACTCTTTACTTCCGAAACGGTTTGTGGTCGCCGCTCTTCACGGATAGCAGTAACTTTGCTCTCTGCTACTCCGATTCCGTGTTCCGATAATATGTGTCCCATGAACTCAATTTCAGACATCGAAATATGCCGGACGGTCGGACCTGACATGTAAAAATCAAGCCGATCCGACAATGTTTTTGGCATATCGGTCCGAAAGTCGGGTAAAAATTTGCTCTCTACTTCGGTTAGGAAACAATTTTATCTTTGTCGGTCCGTCAAACTGTCTTTAAAAGTAAATCTTTCTATTTCTTTTGTTGGTTGATATATATTATCTGATTACAGAATAATTATTGAAAAATGTTGATTATTTGAATCACAAATATTGTGTATAAATAGTTCTTTAATAATATTCTTATATTGCATTTAAGAAAATATGTAAAAATACAGTAATTAGTCTGTTTTGAAAATGTATTTTTGAGTTACAAAATAATCTTTATTTTTTAGCATTAAGAATAGACTCATTAACATTATTACCTAGGGATATACTTTTTGTTACTTTTGTTTGAAAAGTTATTCAATCACTCAACATTTTTTTAATATAATTTATCCTTTCTATTCAGAAAAGATTTAGGTGCTGCTTTGAAAAGCAAGCAATAGCTATTTTAAAATTTCCAATCATTAGAACATTGCCCAAAGCTTATTGTAAATGTCATATGGTCTTTGTTTGTGGTTTTCCATAGAATTTTTGTGAAACTTACAGAATTAAATTGTTGTATCATAATTATAGTTCATTTCAATTAAAAAAAATTTATGAATCAAAACTTTTAATAAGGGTACAATGGTGCACGTGCCAATGTAAAACAAACTTATTCTTTCTATTCTGTACTTTTAATTACCAATTTCCAGATTTTAACTAAATAAATGTAGGTCATACATATCTACCAATCGAATTACGAGTTTGTGAACAAAAACCACTAATTATTTAATTTGGGCATAAGTCAAATTATCCTCCTATTATTTCCTCTATAATCAAAGGACTCGGAGGCGTCAACCCTTTCATCATCAGTGGAAATCTGACTAGCTATAAGTGGAGTATACCTTTTAGCCACTGTATCTTTTTTTTCTCTTTTCTACTTTTATGTGATGTTTAATTGATTTTTAACCATGATGAGTTAATTTCTGTCATTTAGAAATCAGTGGGTTTTTGTCCTTCCGTTTTCAAGATTTGACCCTAGTTGACCATGTATATAAGAGTTAATTAGACGGAATAAAAAAAAATTCTAAAATCATATTTTTTTCAAGTCTTATGTTGCTGAAAAAGTCTTGACCTTTAGTCAGAAAAATATTATATCGAGTACACCTCTCCATGAATGGGGTTCAAGCTCACATACTTAGAGGTGATAGTGATAGGCATCGATCACACAGGTAATTGTAAATCCAACTATCATTCGATGACGGCCCCTTCAGTAATTGGAAACAAATATTTAAAGATTGTTTGAAACAGTTACACAATCCCGGCATCATGGCATGTGTTATAGCCTAAATATAATTTACTGTTTATATTAAAGTTTGCAGTCTTTTATTTTACAGATAGTGTAGATACCTTGCATCATGGATGCTACACAATTGAAACTGTTGAAGGACTTTGTGAAAGAACTGAAGAAGGACCCCAATATTTTACACCTGCCAGAGATCAGCTTCTTCAAAGAATGGCTTATTGGGTAAATTTAAAGTCATTTGGTTTATATAGTCATTATCTTGATCTCTGATATTAAGTAATTTCCTCTAATAAAAATTTCTATTTGTAGTAACTTTGAGCATAATTTATCTAAAAAAAAATTAAAATACTGTGTTACTATGGATACTTCAAGTTAAAACCATCAGTCCCTTTGAATGCGACATATTTGGTTCACAACTATATCCACAGAGATCCTTGTAGGATATTAAATTTTGATGAGTGCCAACCAAAAAGTAATGAGTTCAACCAGTGCATTCTTTGTAAATTTATGAAAACAATGGTGAGTTCCCAACGACAAGTGATGAGTCCAGGACTCACTCAGATGAGTTGCAAGTTATCTCCGATCTAAGGAAGTGAAGTTAATAAAGTAAAATAAATTTGATACAGTCAAACCTGTTTTAGTGACTACCTGTATTAAGCAATAACTTATAATATATTATGTGACTTTAATTTTTAAGTTCCCTTCACAGTGCATTTTATATTTTAAGATAAATCCTGTATTTAGCGACCTCCTGTTTTATGTGACCCTATTTGAATGTTCTCTTGAAAGGTAAAACAAGACAGGTTTTACTATATTTACAAATGTGGATTGGTGGTTGTACTATGGTTTGGTTTGGTTTTATGGTGTTTAACACCACTTTCAATAATATTTCAGTTATATCATGGCAGTTAGGTTGTTGTACTATGTTTTTCTATCATAGACTATTTAACATCATGATCGCTGTATGTTTTTTAGCTCACCCGGCCAAAGGCATCAGCTGTTGCCATCACTTGATATTTGTTTTTTGTCTGTTTGTCTGTAGTAGTTGTTTATAATAGTTCACAATTTGATCATCTTCTCTGAAAATACTAGCCCTTTATTCATCAGTTTCGAACCACCGCCCAGGCAAGATGTACTCAATGCAATATTATGTGATAAAGTTTGTCAGTGACTTGCAGCAGGTCCGTGATTTTCGACGGTTTCCTCCACCAATAAAACTTACCGCCCCAATATAACTGAAATATCGTTGAAAGTGCCATTAAATACCATAACCCTATATTATATAGTATTCATGAGTTTACAATACAAAATTACGATCTTGAAAACAAAATTGTCATTGCATAAGATTACATTTCTCATTCTAAGCATGAAGAATGAGTAAGTGGATATTTAAAAAAAGAAAAATATTTTCTAAAATGGCAGATAAATAGATCAGAATTGTGCAAAATTACAATGGTGTATTACAAATTTCTGAAACTGTATAATTTTTAATATTATAAGAATAAATATTTTCTATTCAGCATGGGTGCAAACATACCTCCAGTAGTAAAACCAGACCCCACAAAGACTGAAGAAGTACCTACACCTGAACCTACCAAGAAACCTGAACCTTCCAAGGAACCTGAGGTGTGGATTTTATATATTGATTTGAAGATATTTTGAAATAAATTATTTTATTTTTTTAGCTGATAGCTGACATCAGTTTTACAGACATTCATATATTTTGTTTATATCAGGCACAAATATGAAACTTAACTGAACAATCTTCTGACAAAGTAGAATTGTAGGTAGTCCATTATAATTAGAACATTAAACAATGAAAAGTATTTTGTAGAAATGAAAATTTGATTTTGTATTTGACAAAAAATATTAGGATTAGGGTTAGGATGTTTAACACCACTTTCAACAATATTTCAGTTATATTGTGGTGGTCAGTTTTATTGGTGGAGGAAACTGGAGTACCCGTAGAAAACCACGTAAGTCAATGACAAACTTGATCAAATAATGTTATATCGAGTACACCTCGCCATCGGTGGAATTCGAACTCACTTAAGTGGTGATAGGCACTGATTTTAAAACAGTAATTTATACAACTTGCTTAGTACACTATGCAGAAAAAGAAAAAAAAATAGAAACAAGTAATACTAAAGTAGAATGAGATAATTGTCTATAATTAATGTGATATTTTGATGATGATATTTCAGCCAGAAAAACCAAAGGTAGAAGAGGTCGAGAGTGAAGAAAGTGATATTGGTATGACTACATCAAAATAATAATATTCTTTTTCCAAATTTTTAATTAAGTCTTCCCTTCATTTTTTCACAATTCCACTTCAAATTTAAGTATGTGTACCATTTTACTTCAAATTAGGAGATAATTGTATTGTATTTTAAGCTTTGCGGACGTAAATCGTCGGGTTTCGGTCACAAATTGAATTTACTGCATCGCTAGGTAAATGGATATTTGCGACAGTAAAACCAAGATTTACATCCTCAAATCTTAAAATACAATACAGTTATCTCCACTCTAATGTAGTACTAAACATATAAATGTATTTTTGTATTTTCCTGTGTCTAAAAATCACACAAATTCAAATTCCACGAAATGTTGTTGACGACTTTGGCATACAAACAAAATGACGTCGTATGAAGACTTCCAGTCTAAAACGTAAAGATCAGATGTCATTTGGCATCGTGTTTTTTTATAAAAAATTTAACTAAAATAAGTTTGCAAGGTAGGCATTTTAATTATTTTTATGCATTGTTGTAAATATGACATGTAGGATTTCACGTTTTAAAGATGGCGGATCCTTCCAGCTGAACCCCTTAGTTACGACTGGTAGATTGAGAATTTTACTTAGAATAGTAACCAATCAAATCCGATGATACAAACAAATTGCATTAGAATTTAAGTTTGTGCAGCTGAGAATTATTTTCCTGTACATGTACTTGGTGTTAATGTGCAAATACATGAGAGACATTAATTTGGTTCCAATGAATGCCACATGTTCTGTTGGGTTCAAGTTCTGAGGAAACAAAATTGAACATGCTACAATAGGCAATAGAATAATTCTTATTTACACCAGGTGAGCCTCTAGTTTAAATATTTGTGTAAATATTTACAGAGTTGGATGAATCTGAAGTGATAGCTGATGATGATGAAGAATTACCTGAGTATGCTGATATAGGTATTGATGTTACAGAAGAAATGTTGGATGCAGCTGATGAAAAACGTAGTGCTGCAATGTCAGCTGTGTCAGAAGGTAAAAATTAATACTTTTAACACATATAAATTATAGTTAAACCTGCCTTAAACCTCCTTGGGACTAGATTTTTTGTTCTGAATAGACAGGTGGTCGGTTTATACAGGTTAAATTAACAAAGATTTCCTAAATTGGAACTTTATTTAAAGTTTGGTTTATACAGGATTCCATTTGATTCAGGGATCGGTTTACACAGGTTTCACTGTATAGTAACAAAATGTTTGTTGCCTTGGAATTTTATGTTCCATATATATTGACTCTTAAATCTTGTTTATTTCTAGTTAATCTGAATGACCTTTTTAGATGAAATCTCAAGTTTTAGCTACCGATACCTCATGGTTCTATTTGTCTTGTTTTTATTTTTATTAGCTTGTCTGATACATGTATAAGATTGTGAGCTTTTTCCTTAATGTGTCATATATCTGCTCTGAAAACACATATCCAAATTAGGGCCCGGATGGCTCAATGAGTTAGGTAGTTGGATTATACAAGCCTATCACCAATACGGTGTGGGTTCGCGCCTGGCTTTGTAAATTACAAAAAGGGTGCACTCGACTCGCAGCCGCAAGTGATAAAGTTTACCAGTTGCTTGCCCATGGTCGGTGGTTCTCTCCGAGTACTCCGGCTTCTTCCACCACTAAAACTGATCGCCATGATATAGCTGAAATATTGCTGAAAGTGGCATTAAACACAATAAATCAATCATATCCAAATTGAACCAAATTTAGCGTAGAAACTGAAAGTTGCAGGACACGGAATAGGTTGAAAATGGACATTTTTGAAAGGGGTTGTATGATAAGGTTTATTGATTTTCATTAATTTATTTTCTATTAACAAGAATCATCCCTATAATTAAATGTTTTTGAAATTATTATTTTCAGGAAATATAGAAGAAGCAGTTTCATTATTTACAGAAGCAATTAAATCTAATCCAATGTCAGCTTTATTATATGCCAAGAGAGGCAGGTATGTGTTGAAAAAAAAGGTGGATATCTATTTGACATTTCAAATAGTTATAGAGTCCATATTATAGAGGCAATTAAGCAACCATTCTTATTCGAATTATAAATAAAGAAGACCTTTAAAACTTGCATTAAGAGGAAAAAACAATTAAATGAAGGAGTTTGATATTTTTACTACACTGTAATATTTATGCAATCACAAAATTTAAAAGTTGTTGTCACAATACAATTGGTTATTATGCTCTTTATGTCCAGTTTTCATATACATCAGTAAAACTTAAAGCAAATCATATGGATGTTACCATTGATATTCCAACAACTGAAAAACAGTATCAATATATATACAATATATGTACACAATCCTCACGATGAACACCAGTCCTCTGGCCCAAGACTAATAAAACTTTGTTCGGGCCAGTACATTTTTCAGTTTTTTTAGAGACCTATATAAAAATAAATTCAAGAATTTCAAGGACTTTGTACATTGTTGGGAATTATAAAATTTATTTGTACAAGCTTTAGAAACGGGTATAAAAGTGAACCTTTAGCTTCACTGTTTATAAGTTACTCATACTGCTGTCTTTCAATGACCAGAATTATAATGTAATAATTTACTACCTGTAAGTTGTAACCACTAAAGTTGTGAGTAGGAATCCCACTCATGTGTACTCGATACAACATAATGTGATAAAGTTTGTCCATAACTTGCAGCAGGTCGTTGGATTTTTCTGGATACTCAGGTGTCCTCCACCAATAAAACTTATCTCCATGATATAACTGAAATATTGTTTGAAAGTGGCATTAAACACCATAACCCTAACACTAACCCTTCCTTTCAATAATAAGTATTATGTAATAGTTTATTTTAAACTTTTTGTTTTCTAGTGCTTACATTAAATTGAAGAAGTTAAAGAAAGCTATACATGATTGTGATAAAGCTATAGAACTCAACCCTGATTCTGCCCAGGGGTACAAATGGAGAGGAATGGCTAAAAGGTTTGATACTTATAGATTAATCAGTTATTAAGCTATGCACAGATCTCAGGACATTTTCCCACCTATTTCTCAAATTGTCTTGAAGAACTTTATAAAAACTAGTTTAATTATTAAAGAATGTCCTGAAGAAATTTTGATAAAACTGGTAATTGTCCTGAAGATTTCAAAGTCTAATTGAAACAGTGTTAATGATTGATTGATTGTCACATGAACTATAGAGTACTAGTGTGTAGAATGAGATACATCATTATACATAAGAATGGGAACCTGTGTGTAAAAAGTCATGTAAATAGGATTTTGAATATTTAAATCTCCTTTTCTTTAATTTCAATTATACAAACTAATTTACTCTATTTTATTATATACATAAACTTGGGAGCTGTCGTGGCCTTGAACTTATGGTAGTTGGATTTACAACTACCTATGTAATGAAAGCCTATCACCACTAACGTTGTGAGTTCAAATCTCGCTCAGGCGTTGTCTATTCGATACAACATTATGTGATAAAGTTTGTCAGTGACTTGCAGCAGATGTGGTTTTCTCTGGGTACTCTGATTTCCTCCACCAATAAAACTGACCACCACAATATAACTGAAATATTGTTGAAAGTGACGTTAAACACTTTAACCCTAAAAATCACCATAACCTAACCTATAAACCTAACCTTAATTGATGATTGAAAATCAAAAGTAGGGCTTTATCTATTTTTAACACAGATTAATTACTTTTAGTATTTTAAAGGTTCCATTGACTTTAATACATTTGAATTTTTACTCCATACACATTTATGTAAGATATACAGTCAAACCTGCTCAAGTGGTCACCTCTGCTAGAGGCTCTGGTCTATAGTCAAACCTGCTCAAGTGGTCACCTCTGCTAGAGGCTCTGGTCTATAGTCAAACCTGCTCAAGTGGTCACCTCTGCTAGAGGCTCTAGTCTATAGTCAAACCTGCTCAAGTGGTCACCTCTGCTAGAGGCTCTAGTCAAACCTGCTCAAGTGGTCACCTCTGCTAGAGGCTCTGGTCTATAGTAAAACCTGCTCAAGTGGTCACCTCTGCTAGAGGCTCTAGTCTATAGTCAAACCTGCTCAAGTGGTCACCTCTGCTAGAGGCTCTGGTCTATAGTCAAACCTGCTCAAGTGGTCACCTCTGCTAGAGGCTCTGGTCTATAGTCAAATCTGCTCAAGTGGTCACCTCTGCTAGAGGCTCTAGTCAAACCTGCTCAAGTGGTCACCTCTGCTAGAGGCTCTGGTCTATAGTCAAACCTGCTCAAGTGGTCACCTCTGCTAGAGGCTCTAGTCTATAGTCAAACCTGCTCAAGTGGTCACCTCTGCTAGAGGCTCTAGTCTATAGTCAAACCTGCTCAAGTGGTCACCTCTGCTAGAGCCTCTAGTCTATAGTCAAACCTGCTCAAGTGGTCACCTCTGCTAGAGGCTCTAGTCTATAGTCAAACCTGCTCAAGTGGTCACTTCTGCTAGAGGCTCTAGTCTGCAGTCAAACCTGCTCAAGTGGTCACCTCTGCTAGAGGCTCTAGTCTATTAAGCAGTTACTTCATATTAAAAGCTGACCGTTTTCTTGTCCTGTCATAGAAAATTCCATATGAATTGAACCTCTTTTAAGAGGTTACCTTTCTTAAAAGACCACTTTTTCTGTGCCAAAGGTGACCTCTGAATACAGGTTTAGCTGTATTTTATTACGAATACTTTTCAGTACAAATGTATCGACACATGGTTAGTTTTAGATAACAGATCAACTTTCAAGGACGACATATTTGCCAGTGGATTTGTATTAGACTCAAGTCTCCATCAAGTACAAAAAATGTACCAGTATGATTACTTTACAAAATGTGTAGAAGGTGATACACTTTTCGTATACTAGGAAGTTTAACTTAAAAAATCTTATCTAACATTTTATTCAATAACCAACCCCAACAGCCCTCCTGACTTCTCTTGAGTGTGTTCAGTTAGTTCAGTTAAGATGAGAGGTGATAGTTTGTTTTGTTGATATTGGTGGAATTGATAACCATCACTGTTTAAACTTTCTTTTCATACCTGTATTTTTCTTCTATGAATAGCAAGCTCGGCCAATGGGAGGATGCCTTTTATGATCTGACTACAGCATGTAAGCTAGATTATGATGATACAACTAATGAATTATTACATAATATTACACCTAATGTAAGTAGACAGGGATATTGTTGTTATTGGTGATATAATATAAATGATTTTGGAGAGGTTCTGTTGTTGTCAAGGGATACAGACCTCAACAATAACGTTTGTCTGTTTGTCCAGTATGTCTCATTTTCTTTTATGACAATATTTAAATGAGAAATCAAGTGGAGGGGAAGATGTAAGAAAATACAATGCACTGGGCAATAGGATTTTGATTAATTAATTGATTATTGTTTAATTTCCAGCGAGCAGTATTTCAGCTATATTCAGGACGAGAACAAGTTCATTAATATATAAAAACTACATAGAAATGAGGGAGGGGTGTGGTAACTGGGGCAAGGACTTTTCATTGCCCCTGGAAAAGTATGGAGAGGTGGGTAAGGACGAAAAAATGAGTCTTCTGGAGCAGCTATAATCCGTCTACTCTTTCTCCAAATCTACGAAAGAGGTCTTAAACAAGCAGGGAGTGTGGCACTCTCAAATGTGTTGTCCACTATGGTCCACGGTCAGGCTTTCACACACAATTTTCGAATATCATTACAATTGATGTAAATGTCCAGTTTCTGCTAATATAAGATCACTGCTTTGAATTTTCATTGCCAGTGTTAACTTTGAAGTTGTGGGATATGTTGTAATTTCAACAACTAAAAAACCCAAGGTATATGTAGCTTATATTTTTTTTAGAGAATGATTACCTTTGTAAATGTCAATTAGCTAAAATGTTATTACAGGCTAAAAAAATAATGGAACACAAACGAAAGTATGAAAGGAAAAGGGAAGAAAAAGAACTAAATGCTAGAAAGGAAAGAATAAGGAAAGCAAAAGAGGACTATGAAAAACAAAGACAAGTAAGATAGTACTGTAGATAAAGTAGTTAATACAAATGGGAACAGTACAAAAGCCACATGGACAAAAGTCCCTTGACTAAAAGAATACAAATATCTACGTCCAGGTAGATTTAAGTGAACTTTTTGTTATATTTAGTACCGGTAGTAATATTAATCAGCATACTAAGTATCTCTTCATAATATAATTTTCCCTGGGAAGGTCGTAATTAGTAAGAAAGGATTTGGTTGTAAATGAACATATGAGACTAGCTGACATTACACTTAGACACAAATTAGAATAAAAGAACAGCATTTTTATTGATGTTCTATATTTCACAGTCACAGTAGGGTCTTCAACAAGGGCATATCGGTAACTCATTCCCTAAACTGCCGATAAAAGTTTGTTATGTAAATATAATATAGTCTTAAAAACAGGACCTTCTTGAAACCAGTGTGTGTGTACGGAATAGGCAGGTGTTCGGTTTATACAGGTTAAATGAACATGACACTATTTAAATTTCGGTTTATGGAGAATTCTGTTTTATTCGGGGTTCAGTTTAGTCAGATTTCACAGTATAAGTATTTGAGAACGAAATTAGCATTAGAACATGCAATATAAAACCATTTAAAGATTGAGATTCCATAGTTTCACACACAAAAGTGTATTTTTTCAGAATTAATTTTTGAACTCTTTGTTAACAGGAACAAAGCCAGAGTAGTTCAGGAGGATATCCTGGAGGATTCCCTGGTAGTTTTCCTGGAGGTTTCCCAGGAGCTGCTGGTGGAGGTTTCCCTGGTGAGTACTGAGAACAAGTGCAAGAAATATTTAAAAAAAAAAAAAAAAATTATTTGATCGATGTATCAAGAGTTTTGGTGATATTTCCCCAATTTTCTGGTCAAAATGTAAATAAAAACAAAACAATACTTTATGAAATCATGAGGTCATCCTCTGTAGCATCATAGTTTTGTAGGGCTGTCGTTGTCGTGGCGGTAATCGTATTTACAACTACCTATGCAATCAGTGCCTATCACCACTAACGTTTTGAGTTCGAATCCTGCTCAGGCGAGGTGTACTCGATATAACATCATGTGATAAAGTTTGTCAGTGATTTCCGACAGGTCGTTTGTTTTCTCCGGGTTCCTCCACCAATAAAGCTGACTGCCAGGACATAACTGAAATATTGTTGAAAGTGGCATTAAACACGATAAACCCAACCCATATTTTTCTGTTTCTGATTAATTATTTTTGTAATTTGTTTATTTTTGAAAAGGAATAAACATGTAATATGTACATTCATTTACATTAATCAATCAAATATTATTTTGACATCCATCACACATACTTAAGTTCATTTTCATTTTTAAATACATCTCTACTATCACAATTTTACTCTAAAAATTGAAACTGAAAAGTTACAACATTTAATTTGCCATGTGTAAAGCAAATATATCTGTTGATCAAACGTTTGTTAAATTCTAATAGACAAACCTTGATACATTGTATGTAGAACTCAGATAATTCTCTTTCCATGGATAAATAGAAACAAATATTTGGCCTGATCTAGGTAGATTTCAGCTTTGATTATCTCTGAAAACTTCCAAGTACAACCACCGGTTCCTCTTTGACACAATGAGATTTGGCTATGTTATATCATTGGAAAGCTTCATTTTTTGCCTAATATTTATATCCAAAACAGTAAAAAGAATATTGTCCACTATAAATCTATGCTATGTAGTTTTAGGCTTGATTGAATACCTGTTTACCCGGTTCTTTATTCTCATCTGTGACTTTGTTGTTTCTTTCAAGTCCATTTATACCGATTATGTAAATTAGACATAATTTGACTCTTCTCTAAAACTGTTTAACCAACTTAATCCAAATTTGGCTGAGATGGTCCTTGGATGAAATTTCTTCAATTCCATTGCTGCTTTATTATAAATCAAAATGAGCTGAAATTTTAACTATGGCTACATGAGGAATTTAACATATAACATGGACAACGTTCAAAATTATTTGTGTCACTCCCATTTCCTATATACTTTAGAAGTCAAATTGAAAACCATGTGAGCGATTACCAGTTCTTGGGAGCCTCTAGTTTCATTGATTATTTTCGATTAGTCTTATTTAGATAATTTCTGTCATGTACGTATTAATAGAAAATTTTGAGAAAGTAAAATTACACTGTTTAGGTGCCATCTTATTTGTTAGTGCCACCAATTAATTCCTATTTAATTTTCTGTCAGATATGGAAGTCTAAATGTGACTGTTTTCATATCGAATAATTTGATTGACCGTTACCGGTACATTGAATTGCTTGTCTGCCCTGTCATGTATTCACAGTTTTGTTGATAAATCTTTCAATTGTTGACTGTGTATTTTTATCTCACCTAGCCAAAGAATGTCTTCTTTAGCTCTTACCATTTTAAATTTCTCTTTATAACCAAGGGGAAAAATTAAACCAAATCTGGCTGGGATGGTCTTTAAATAGTCCCCCTTCAGAAAAACATAATTTTTAATATATTTGAGAAATTGTTTATTTTGATTTTAATGTGTATTTGTTCAGGGGGTATGCCTGGTGGCATGGGAGGAGGTATGCCTGGTGGCATGGGAGGAAGTATGCCTGGTGGCATGGGAGGAGGTATGCCTGGTGGCATGGGAGGTGCCATGCCTGGTGGTGGAGCTGGAATGCCTGATTTATCAAAGCTACTTAGTGATCCAGAAATTCTAACTGCATTCCAGGTATAGTCTCAAAAGATAGTAAAAAAATATCAAGTTGTCAGAGAGCTAAATACAACCTAGTGCACTCAAAATGAAATATTAAGGATACAGAAAATCTATTCATTATAACCGAACTTCAAAATAACAGTCCTGGAAATGAACATTTTAATTTACTGGTCCGAATCAAATTCTTTAATTTATTTTTATATAGTTCTTAAAAAAATTGGAAAATTGATTAGTCCAAGCAAAATTTTACTGGTCTTGGGCCATGGATCAGTGCTCATCGTGAGGACTGATATAACCAGACTTGATATATACTCAAGGGAGTAGATGGGGATAAATAATCTGTTCAATATAATCAAATTTTCATTGATATCAATTTCATTTTAAGTAGACTTGAAATGTAAATTTTATTTGATCACATTACAGCTGGGAGTTGTTTTTTATACATTTTTTGCAAGGTTGCATGTAGCGAAAATTGTGAAATGGCTGGTGGATAGAAAGTCAGATGACAGTAAAAGAGAACCAAATTCTTCTACAGTTCACAACCAAATGATTTCAAACATATCAAGAGTTGTATAATCTATAAAGAAAATTTATGAAAATGTATAAATTCATCTAAAAATATACTTCATAAGACATATTTTTTCTAGTTTATGGTTTTTTAAGGGGCCGTTGTGGATTTATAACTACCTATACAATCAGTGCCTATCACCACTAATGCTGTGAATTCGAACCCTGCTCAGGTGAGGTGTATTCGATACAACATTATGTGATAAAGTTTGTCTGTGACTTGCGACAGGTCTGTGGTTTTCTCTGAGTAATCCAGTTTCCTCCACCAATAAAACTGACCGCCACGATATAACTGAAATATTGCTGAAAGTGGCATTAAACACCACAATCCTAACCCTAATCTAAAAAATATACTTCAAAGGCACATTTTTTATAGTCTTATGTTTTTTTAAAGGACCCAGAAGTAGCAGAAGCATTCCAGGACATCAGTAGTAACCCAGCCAATATTTCTAAATATCAAAATAATCCTAAAGTACAGGCACTGATCAATAAAATGGCTGGAAAGTTTGGACAGGCACCTCCTGAATAATTAACATTGTAAGTACAAGCTATGTTCAAAAGGCAAGTAAGTAGTATGAAAGGATATGGATGTAAATGAACATGACAGACTGTCCGACATTACACATAAGACACAAGTTAAAGGAAAAACACCTCTATTGTTGTTCTACATTTCACAGTCACTGTTGTACAATGTACTCCTCACTCTATTATGACAGGTTTGCATTGTCAAAAGGTATAAGAACTGATCAATAATTATCTTCGTTTATTGCTTAACGTCTAACGAGCAGTATTTCAGTTATATTCAGGACGAGAACAAGTTCAACAATATATAAAATCTATATAGTCAGAAGAACAGGCCAACTGAAAAAGTAGGGGGAGTTGGGTAGGTAGAAAAAGTATAGGGAGGGAGAACAAAGTATGGGGAGTTGGGTAGGGAGAACAAATTATGGGGAGTAGGGTAGGGAGAAAAAGTATGGGGAGTTGGGTAGGGAGAAAAAGTATGGGGAGTTGGGTAGGGAGAAAAAGTATGGGGAGTTGGGGAGGGACAATAAGTATGGGGAGTTGGGTAGGGAGAAAAAAGTATGGGGAGTTGGATAGGGAGAAAAAGCATGGGGAGTTGGGTAGGGAGAAAAAAGTATGGGGAGTTGGGTAGGGAGAAAAAGTATGAGGAGTTGGGTAGGGAGAACAAAGTATGGAGAGTTGGGTAGGGAGAAAAAGTATGGGGAGTTGGGTAGGGAGAAAAAAGTATGGGGAGTTGGGTAGGGAGAAAAAAGTATGGGGAGTTGGGTAGGGAGAAAAAGTATGGGGAGTTGGGTAGGGAGAAAAAAGTATGGGGAGTTGGGTAGGGAGAAAAAAGTATGGGGAGTTGGGTAGGGAGAAAAAGTATTGGGAGTTGGGTAGGGAGAAAAAATATGGGGGTTGGGTAGGGAGAACAAGTATGGGGAGTTGGGTAGAGAGAAAAAGTATGGGGAGTTGGGTTGGGAGAAAAAGCATGGGGAGTTGGGTTGGGAGAAAAAGCATGGGGAGTTGGGTAGGGAGAAAAAGTATGGGGAGTTGGGTAGGGAGAAAAAAGTATGGGGAGTTGGGTAGGGAGAAAAAAGTATGGGGAGTTGGGTAGGGAGAAAAAGTATTGGGAGTTGGGTAGGGAGAAAAAATATGGGGGTTGGGTAGGGAGAACAAGTATGGGGAGTTGGGTAGAGAGAAAAAGTATGGGGAGTTGGGTTGGGAGAAAAAGCATGGGGAGTTGGGTTGGGAGAAAAAGCATGGGGAGTTGGGTAGGGAGAAAAAGTATGGGGAATTGGGTAGGGAGAAAAAGTATGAGGAGTTAGGTAGGGAGAAAAAGTATGGGGAGTTGGGTAGGGAGAACAAAGTATGGGGAGTTGGGTAGGGAGAAAAAGTATGGGGAGTTGGGTAGGGAGAAAAAATTATGGGGAGTTGGGTAGGGAGAAAAGGTATGGGGAGTTGGGGAGGGACAATAAGTATGGGGAGTTGGGTAGGGAGAAAAAAAAGTATGGGGAGTTGGATAGGGAGAAAAAGCATGGGGAGTTGGGTAGGGAGAAAAAAGTATGGGGAGTTGGGTAGGGAGAAAAAGTATGAGGAGTTGGGTAGGGAGAACAAAGTATGGAGAGTTGGGTAGGGAGAAAAAAGTATGGGGAGTTGGGTAGGGAGAAAAAGTATGGGGAGTTGGGTAGGGAGAAAAAGTATGGGGAGTTGGGTAGGGAGAAAAAGTATGGGGAGTTGGGGAGGGACAATAAGTATGGGGAGATGGGTAGGGAGAAAAAAGTATGGGGAGTTGGATAGGGAGAAAAAGCATGGGGAGTTGGGTAGGGAGAAAAAAGTATGGGGAGTTGGGTAGGGAGAAAAAGTATGAGGAGTTGGGTAGGGAGAACAAAGTATGGAGAGTTGGGTAGGGAGAAAAAGTATGGGGAGTTGGGTAGGGAGAAAAAAGTATGGGGAGTTGGGTAGGGAGAAAAAGTATGGGGAGTTGGGTAGGGAGAAAAAGTATGAGAAGTTGGGTAGGGAGAAAAAAGTATGGGGAGTTGGGTAGGGAGAAAAAAGTATGGGGAGTTGGGTAGGGAGAAAAAGTATGGGGAGTTGGGTAGGGAGAAAAAGTATGGGGGTTGGGTAGGGAGAACAAGTATGGGGAGTTGGGTAGAGAGAAAAAGTATGGGGAGTTGGGTTGGGAGAAAAAGCATGGGGAGTTGGGTTGGGAGAAAAAGCATGGGGAGTTGGGTAGGGAGAAAAAGTATGGGGAATTGGGTAGGGAGAAAAAGTATGAGGAGTTAGGTAGGGAGAAAAAGTATGGGGAGTTGGGTAGAGAGAAAAAGTATGGGGATTTGAGTAGGGAGAAAAAGTATAGGGAGTTGGGTAGGGAGAAAAAGTATGGGGAGTTGGGTAGAGAGAAAAAGTATGGAGAGTTAGGTAGGGAGAAAAAGTATGGGGAGTTGGGTACCTACTCTTTTCCGAAATCTACAAAAAGAGGTCTTTAATTTGCAATGAGTATGGCACTCTCCAAGCATGTTGCCCAATATGATCTATTATTGTCAGGCTTTCCCTAATATAACCTGACACCTTTCAGGCACCTGTGTGATGCCTTGAGCAGCTCTGTGGGTTTGGGCCCAAAAAGTCTTCACTAGTACCTGGTGAAAATTATAAATAACCACAGACCTTGGTTGTATTACACACAAAATTGATTACTCGTCTTTCTGTAGTTTTTTTTAGCTCACCTGGCCTTTTAGGCCATGTGAGCTATTGTCATCACTTTTCGTCCGTTGTCCGTCCGTCAACATTTTACATTTTAATCTTCTCCTCAGAAACCACTGGACCAATTGCAACCAAACTTTGGTGGAATGGTCCTTGGATGGCCCCCTTCCAAAATTGTGTCCGGTGATCCCGACTTCCAACCAAGATGGCCGCCAAGCTCAAAATAGAAAAAAGGGGGGATGAAATTTTAATTGTCCATTGCTGCTTTAGTGTAAGTCAAAATGAGCTGAAATTTTAACTGCAGCTACATGGCAAGGAGTAGTTTAACATATATTTTTCTTTCAGCCGATATATACCGATTATGCAAATTAGGCATATTTTGATAAAAGATCACATTTAAATCTTATCCTCTGAAACTGCTGAACCAAATTAAACCAAACCTGGCAGGGATGGTCCCTGGGTGGGTCCCTTTCAAAATTGTGTCTGACAGCCCCGCCCTACATTCAAGATGGCTGCTGTTACTAAAAATAGAAATTCCTTCAAATGGCCAAACTGCTCTATTTTAAGCCAGAATGTGCCCAAATTTGAACTGTGTAAGCATGATGAGCTTTTTAGCATATATTACAGGATTTTTTATGAACTTTGAACTTTTGTCGATTTTGACCGATTATGCAAATTAGAAAAAAGAGGGGATGACATTTTAAAAAAATCTTCTCCTCGGAAACTACTGAGCCAATATCAACCAAACTTTGCTGAAATGATTCTTGGATGGCCCCCTTCCAAAATTGTGTCCGTTGATCCCGACTTCCAACCAAGATAGCCGCCAAGCTCAAAATAGAAAAAAGGGGGGATGAAATTTTAATTGTCCATTGCTGCTTTAGTGTAAGTCAAAATGAGCTGAAATTTTAACTTCAGCTACATGGCAAGAAGTAGTTTAACATATATTCCGGGTTTTTCTGTGAAATTTTTCTTTCAGCCGATATATACCGATTATGCAAATTAGGCATATTTTGATAAAAGATCACATTTAAATCTTCTCCTCTGAAACCGCTGAACCAAATTAAACCAAACCTGGCAGGGATGGTCCCTAGGTGGTTCCCTTTCAAAATTGTGTCCGACATCCCCGCCCTCCATTCAAGATGGCTGCTGTTACTAAAAATAGAAATTTCTTCAATTGTCCATTGCTGCTTTAGTATAAGTCAAAATGAGCTCAAATTTGAACTGCAGCTACATGGCAAGGAGTAGTTTTGCATATGTTCGGGTTTTTTTTTTTGGTTTTTTTTTTTTCTTTCAGCCGATTTATACCGATTATGCAAATTAGGCATTTTTTCATAAAAGATCACATTTAAATCTTCTCTGAAACCGCTGAACCAAATTTTTGTCTGGTGGTCCTGCCCTCTGACCAAGATGGCTGCACAGCTGTACTTTGTTTAACATAGGACCCTATGGGAAATTCACATAAAAACCATCTTGTCTGGAACCAGTAGCTCAATTAAAACCAAACTTGGATGGTCCTCTTCCAAAATTGTGTCCGGCAGTTGCGCTCTCCCGCCAAGATGGCCGCCACAGTGCCGTTGCGTTGTTATTGAAAGCAGCTTTGATCCAGGTGAGCGATTACAGGCTCCTGGGAACCTCTGGTTTAAATATCTTGTGACCGTTTATTCTCTGAAAAAATTATCAAGGAATGTCATTTAAAAAAATTCACTAAAGTTGTGAGTTTGAACCCAGTACATGGCAAAGTGTACTCGATACAACATTATGTGATAAAGTCTGTCAGTGGCTTGCGACAGGTCGGTTGTTTTCTCTGGGTACCCCGATTTCCTCCACCAATAAAACTCAACGCCACGATATAGCTGAAATATGGTTGAAAGTGGCATTAAACACCATAAAACAACCAAACCTAACATTACACTTAGATACAAATTAAAGTAGGGGTCGTCGTGGCTGTGATCGTATGGTAGTTGGATTTACAACTACCTGTGCAATCAGTGCCTATCACCACTAAAGTTGTGAGTTCGAACCCCGTTCATGGCAAGGTGTACTCGATACAACATTATGTGATAAAGTTTGTCAGTGACTTGCGGAATGTCAGTGCTTTTCTCCGGGTACTCCGATTTTCTCCACCAATAAAACTGGGTGCCACAATATAACTAAAATATTGTTGAACACCAAAACCCTGAACCCAAATCCAAGTAAAGGAACAGTGCTATTATTGCTGTTCTGCAGAGATATAATTTAATATTTAACTTTTTAATTATCTTGACAGGTATAAGGATCCCATCAGTATCATCATTTTAATGAAAGACATCACTATATTATAACTTTTTTAGTATATCTAAGTACTGTTTAATAAACTTTTTGTTTGTTTCAATGTTATGTTAGTTTTTTGTGTTTGTTACTGAAAGATTTATGAATGAATGCATTACGATTTTTTTTTTTTTTTTTTTTTTTTTTGCATCATGCCATGATTTGTTCGGCAGAATTTTGACACTGGTAAATATTTTTTTAGTCTGAAAAAAATTCTATAATTCTCATGACGTCATCTACCAGCCGGTTCGGCTCAAATTGTTGAGAGCTGTTCCATAGAAATACACACATATATATACATAGCACCCAGGGAAGGCGCTTTTAATTTGACTTTCAATTTTTTAACTTTGAGCGTACCTGATGAAGATTATTTCAGAATGTTGTGCTCACTAGGTTAGATATATACATTTTTATTCCAAAACATGCCTAAGCATTTTTACCGGGTGAGTAAAAATAGTAAAATTGATACTATGGGTAATAACTCTACTTTCATTGTGCATTTGCTTGATACTATGTATGTGTAGATGGAACAGCCCATAGAACTAAAGATTATTTTGTCATTGTAAATATTGACATTTGCCATACAGTGGTATTCTTCAATAAAATGGTACATGAGCAAAATAGTAACATACATTTTCGGATTATCCCTCTTTCCTCTATCTTACATATACATATAATTAGTATAGTTGTATAAGATATGGACATTTATGTTGAAGTATTATTTCAAGCTTGAAAGAATGATGATGGAATCGTCGTGGTCGTGATCGTATGATAGTTACAATCACTACCCATCATCACTAAAGTTGTGAGTTCGAACCCGCTCATGGTTTTCTCCAGTTTCCTTCATCAATAAAACTGGTTGGCACAATATAGCTGAAATATTGTTGAAAAGTGGTATTAAACATCATTACCCTAACCCCTTTGAAAGAATGATAAGATATTGCAAACTGTAGGCCATAGAAACAAATAATGAATTTCACAACCAACTCTATAGTGGTATTGACAAACATGAAATTGAAATTCCGAAAGAAATAAGATTACTACAGCCACTCTCACCAAAGGCCACCCTGGATTTACAATTACCTGTACAATCAGTGCCTATCACCACTAAAGTTGTATGTTCTAACCCCGTTTATGGTGAGGTATACTCGATACAAACATTATGTTATGAAGTTTGTCAGTGACTTGCCACAGGTCGGTGGTTTTCCCTGGGTACTCTGGTTACCGCCACGATATAACTGAATATATATATATATATATATTATATATATGTTGAAAGTGGCGTTAAACACCATAAAATATACTACTAAATTGTCTTCTTCAAGGGAGACCACCTTTTCATTGCAGAAGGGGAGGCCTTATGACAAGGGAGACTACTGTGCTATGTATAAGGATTGACAGACTTGTCAGCGATTCAAACTCTTACGCGATAATGTAGTATGTAGTCAATTTCAAATTAAAATTCCACAATTTCATTTTTGCAAGATGTGATCATTATCATTCACATTTCTTATATTGTCTGTTTTACAACATGATGTATAACACTGATATATCCTGGATATTAAACTTTATTTATTTATTTGAGTTGAACACAATTTGTATCAAATATTTGTAGTTAGATATTTAATATCAAGTGTGTAGGAACTAGG
Source organism: Bathymodiolus septemdierum (assembly GCA_963383655.1). Classification (NCBI taxonomy): domain Eukaryota; kingdom Metazoa; phylum Mollusca; class Bivalvia; order Mytilida; family Modiolidae; genus Bathymodiolus; species Bathymodiolus septemdierum. Next base: position 68,180,594 of record OY726524.1, on the reverse strand, counting down.
GTTTTACTTATTGTTCACTGATTTAAATTTATTAATATGTAATATGTTAAAACACCTGTATCTTTTAGAAACTTTCATTATTAAAGGACTATAGGTATATTAAGGGTCATACATGACCTTCAATTGCAACAGGGGGCCGTTGTGGTCATGATCATATGGTAGTTGTGAGTTCGAACCCCGTTCGTGGTGAGGTGTACTTGAAACAATATTATGTGATCAAGTTTGTCAGTGACTTGCGATAGGTCTGTGGTTTTCTGTGGGAATTCCGGTTTCTTCCACCAATGAAAACTGACCGCCACGATATAACTGAAATATTGTTGAAAGTGACGTTAAACATTTTAAACATGACCCATTTTTCTCTCTAATTTTATGAGGGCTAAATTCTGCATTATGGGTTTGACATTTTTCAAAAGAAATCACTTAATTTATAGGATTTCGAGATACATAAGATATTGTGACGTAATTCTGTTTTAGGGACCATTATGACCTTTACAATACCTACAGATAATCCTCCTTACTATTCCTACATATAGTCTTTTTGATAGTATCATATTTGCTTTGGTGCCTTAGTTTCATGTATTTTATCTCAATAGCTGTAATCTTGACTGTATTTAATTTATAATATTTATTGTATCATGTTGTCATTAACTTCTACAGTCAAACCTCTCTTCAAAGACCACTAAATGGAAAGTCAAAATCTGGTCTCTAAGCACAAGTGGTCTCTTAATACAGATCAAATTTATATAGGATGTACCGGTACTACAGTGGTTCTTGAAAAGGGTGATCTTTTAACATAGGTGGCAGCTTAATACATGAATGATTCTGGTTAGAAAATGTTTTTCAACAATATTTCAGCTATATCATGGCGACCAGTTTTAGTGGTGGAGGAAGCCGGAGAGAACCACCGACCATGGGCAAGCAACTGGTAAACTTTATCACATGTGGCTGTGAGTCGAGTGCACCCTTTTTTGTAATTTACAAAGCCGGGGGCGAACCCACACCGTATTGGTGATAGGCTCTGGTTAGAAAATGAAATAACTGAAAATCAATTAAAATAGCTGAAACCATCTACACCCCCTTTCAAACCCTCCATATTTGACCTGTTCAGATCATGTCCAGCAACTTTCAGAAAAAAAAAATTCAGAGGAAAATAACTGAACAAAAATCATCCCTGTTAATATAGGTCACAGGTGGTATTTCAGGCAGGTTTGACTGTAATTTAGAATATCACATTCATTTTTAGGTATCCTGTATTTCTTTCTACTAATTGAATTTGAAAGCCGATTTACTGTAGTTGGTTGTTGATAGTATGCCTCGGTGTGTAATCAGGGCCGTCTGAACAGTATTATAGGCCCCTGGGCAAAGCAGTGAACTGGGACCCCTACCTACACAATCACTCACAGGTATAAAACTAAATGTTGATCAAATTAAACATATATTTATTGTTTTGGTACTTCCAACAAAATCAGTGTTTAACATAAAAAAAAACATGCTGTACACAACATACACAAATTATAGCATGGGGCCCCATATGCTCGTGGGGCACCCGGGCAACTGCCCAGTGTGCCCATGCATTAAGACGGCACTGTTTGTAATATACATCCCTATCATAGTTCTTTGATATTTTGTTTTAATAGAAGAAAATAACCTTTCTGGTAAATGTCCTGGGTGGGGTGACCAAGTACTAGGTGGTTGACTTTGACCACAATAACTCCAGGTACTCGGGTACTCCGGTTTCCTCCACCAATAAAACTGACCACCATGATATGACTGAAATATTGTTAAAAGTGACGTTAAACACCACAATAACTCCACTGTTAAAGTTTCCAGATAACTACCCAAGGATGGGGATGTAAATGGTCAGTTCTTTGTACTTGTCTTGGCTTTCCTCCCCCAATAAATCTTACAGCAACAACAAAAAATGCTGAAAGTGACGATTAAAGACCAATAACTCAATAAACTTTCTGATAATCTGATTTATTAAAACTCGTTCTGGCTAGCCAAAATGATGATCATTATACAAAACCAAATACGGTACTTTGAATTGTATTCAAATGTTTATTTTTACTTGGAGAAACCCAATCATCTCTTTTTAAAAAACTTGCATACTTCAGATACCTTAAATACTTGTAACATGAATCCATTCTTTTCCTTTGATCTTTTTGGGTTTATATACCAGAATGTAAGCAACAGCTAAGAAGTTAGAATTATGAAATAATACACACACATAAGAGATATTGCACACTTTAAATCTGGGCTATTGTTTTATTACTCTCAGAGACCTGTGCAATAATCAATGACCTAGATGTGATATTGCACATGGCTTCATGTTACAAATCATTTATACCTCAGTGTTCCAAGTTGAACAATCTGACGTTTTGTGTTCGATTGTTTAACGGTTTAACTTAACTTAGAAAACCGTGGTATAATTATTACTAAAACCAATAATCCTGTTAAATTGGTGTAAAAATGATAGCACTACTTTTAAATATATTTCTGCCTTTAGACTTAACTTATGTGTAGCATATTTTAAGGTCATCTCTTTGCAGGTTTGTTACTTAGGATCGATCAATTCTAAGAAATATTAATGTGTGTGCAGTCTTCACGTTAACCCACTTGCCCGAAGCCCGTGACAAGTAAAACTGGATTCGGACAAGTGAAAATTATGAAAGAATTTGTTTGAATAAATAGAAAATTATTCTAAACTTGGCTTTCGGGCAAGTAGGTGAAAAAATTTAAGACAAAGACTGTGTGTGTTTTGTGAAATGGTTTATTTTGACAAAAGATTGTATATTGAAGCCCTTTGATAACTATATAGATGGTAGAATAACTTATGGCATGTGCAAATATGATTTAATGGTATTATATATATGTAAACAAGAATGATTATCCATCTTTTTTTAAATAAAGACAAGTATGATAAATGTTTCTGGGTTTTTTTTAGCTCAACAGAGCAATGGTCACATTTTAATCTGCTCCTAACCTTACGTACCATGCACCAGTTTCTGGTTTTTTTTAGCTCAACAGAGCAAGTCACATTTTGACCTACTTCTGACCTTACGTACCATGCACCAGTGTCACTTTGGAATCAACTCATCTTATGAGCAATTTTGTTACATGACAAGATCAAATAATTTTATATTGTTCTTGTTGCAACAAGTACAATTCTGGCCAGTCACTACGTCAAACAACTAGAGGGGTTCGAACCCTGTTCATGGCGAGGTGTACTTGATACAACATTATGTGATGAAGTTTGTCAGTGACTTGCGACAGGTCGGTTCTTTTCTCCGGGTACTCCGCTTTCCTCCACCGATAGAATTGACCTCCACAATATAGCTGAAATATTGGTGAAAGTGGTCTTTAAACACAATAAACCAAACAAGTGTCACTTGGGAATCAACTCGGCTTATGATAAATTTTGTTCCATGACAAGATAAAATATTGTTCTTGGTGCGACAATGCAAGCACAATTCTGGCCTGTCACTATGTCAAACAACTAGACCTTAAATATGCAGAGTGCAAAGGACATGGGCGACCCTAAATGTGGTACAGTGGTAGCTAGGGTCTATCAACACTGGTGGATGGTGATATTGTAATAGCTAGGAGTCTCTTGATGTTGAATGAAATTGGAATAACTTTTGACTGAATATTTAAATCCCCCAAAATACATTTTCCCTTTGATGTGTGCCACTGATAAAGTCTGGATCACTGAACTGACCTTGATCAACAAAAATAGTAGGTCAAGTGTGATGTCGCACACATTTTGAGGTCACCAATAAAAGCAATAATGCCAGTTTTGAAGATCTCGACATACATTATCACTAGTATCACAGCTCGTCATGGTCGGACTTGCTGGGATAATAGCGATGATGTCCATCTCAACCTTCAAAACTGCCAATATTCTATATTTACAACCACAATGTAGTAGCATTAACAAATGTTCATGGCTAAGATAGAGATGAACTAAGTATGTGTGATGGGTGTCAAAAGAATAATATTTAAATGATTAGTGTAAATGAATGTACACATTACATGTTTATTCCTTTACAAAAAATAAGCAAATTACCAAAAAAATAATATAACCACAATTTTTTCCCCATTTGTATGAAAATCTCATCAAAACAGATGAACCATAAATGCTCCACATACAAAAAAAGCACCCTTTTTGCACCTTGGCCAAGTTGGGATCTCTTGTTTGGAAAATGATACGACTAAAATCATCAAAAGAATCTGTCAATTAGAATATACATTATTGCATGGAAACCATTGTGTCTACACAGACGGCGACAACGTCGACAACCATACCCATAGCATAATACGTCCCTCTTCCCTCCAATGAAAATGTTAAAGGTTTACAGATCATGATGGATGCAAAGTGATGACAGTGATGACAATACAGTACCTTACATGACAGTGATGACAATACAGTGTACCTTACATGAAAGTGATGACGATACCTTACATGAAAGTGATGACGATACCTTACATGAAAGTGATGACGATACCTTACATGAAAGTGGTGACGATACCTTACATGACAGTGATGACGATACCTTACATGACAGTGATGACAATACCTTACATGACAGTGATGACAATACCTTACATGACAGTGATGACAATACCTTACATGACAGTGATGACAATACAGTGTACCTTACATGAAAGTGGTGACGATACCTTACATGAAAGTGATGACGATACCTTACATGACAGTGATGACAATACCTTACATGACCGTGATGACAATACCTTACATGACAGTGATGACAATACCTTACATGACAGTGATGACAATACCTTACATGACAGTGATGACAATACAGTGTACCATACATGAAAGTGGTGACGATACCTTACATGAAAGTGATGACGATACCTTACATGACAGTGATGACAATACCTTACATGACCGTGATGACAATACAGTGTACCTTACATGAAAGTGATGACGATACCTTACATGACAGTGATGACAATACCTTACATGAAAGTGATGACGATACCTTACATGACAGTGATGACAATACCTTACATGAAAGTGATGACGATACCTTACATGAAAGTGATGACGATACCTTACATGAAAGTGATGACGATACCTTACATGAAAGTGGTGACGATACCTTACATGACAGTGATGACGATACCTTACATGACAGTGATGACAATACCTTACATGACAGTGATGACAATACCTTACATGACAGTGATGACAATACCTTACATGACAGTGATGACAATACCTTACATGACAGTGATGACAATACAGTGTACCTTACATGAAAGTGGTGACGATACCTTACATGAAAGTGATGACGATACCTTACATGACAGTGATGACAATACCTTACATGACCGTGATGACAATACAGTGTACCTTACATGAAAGTGATGACGATACCTTACATGACAGTGATGACAATACCTTACATGAAAGTGATGACGATACCTTACATGACAGTGATGACAATACCTTACATGAAAGTGATGACGATACCTTACATGAAAGTGGTGACGATACCTTACATGACAGTGATGACAATACAGTGTACCTTACATGAAAGTGATGACGATACCTTACATGACAGTGATGACAATACCTTACATGACAGTGATGACAATACCGTGTACCTTACATGAAAGTGGTGACGATACCTTACATGAAAGTGGTGACGATACCTTACATGACAGTGATGACAATACCTTACATGACAGTGATGACAATACCTTACATGACAATGATGACAATACCTTACATGACAGTGATGACAATACAGTGTACCTTACATGAAAGTGGTGACGATACCTTACATGAAAGTGGTGACGATACCTTACATGACAGTGATGACAATACCTTACATGACAGTGATGACAATACAGTGTACCTTACATGAAAGTGATGACGATACCTTACATGACAGTGATGACAATACCTTACATGAAAGTGATGACAATACCTTACATGACAGTGATGACAATACCTTACATGAAAGTGATGACAATACCTTACATGAAAGTGGTGACGATACCTTACATGAAAGTGGTGACGATACCTTACATGAAAGTGATGACAATACCTTACATGAAAGTGATGACAATACCTTACATGACAGTGATGACAATACCTTACATGAAAGTGATGACAATACCTTACATGAAAGTGGTGACGATACCTTACATGAAAGTGATGACAATACCTTACATGAAAGTGGTGACGATACCTTACATGAAAGTGATGACGATACCTTACATGACAGTGATGACAATACCTTACATGAAAGTGATGACAATACCTTACATGAAAGTGGTGACGATACCTTACATGAAAGTGATGACAATACCTTACATGAAAGTGATGACAATACCTTACATGACAGTGATGACAATACCTTACATGACAGTAATGACAATACAGTGTACCTTACATGAAAGTGATGACGATACCTTACATGAAAGTGGTGACGATACCTTACATGACAGTGATGACAATACCTTACATGACAGTAATGACAATACCTTACATGACAGTGATGACAATACAGTGTACCTTACATGAAAGTGATGACGATACCTTACATGAAAGTGGTGACGATACCTTACATGACAGTGATGACAATACCTTACATGACAGTGATGACAATACCTTACATGACAATGATGACAATACCTTACATGACAGTGATGACAATACAGTGTACCTTACATGAAAGTGATGACGATACCTTACATGAAAGTGGTGACGATACCTTACATGACAGTGATGTAAATACCTTACATGACAGTGATGACAATACAGTGTACCTTACATGAAAGTGATGACGATACCTTACATGAAAGTGGTGACGATACCTTACATGAAAGTGATGACAATACCTTACATGACAGTGATGACAATACCTTACATGACAATGATGACAATACCTTACATGACAGTGATGACAATACAGTGTACCTTACATGAAAGTGATGACGATACCTTACATGAAAGTGGTGACGATACCTTACATGACAGTGATGACAATACCTTACATGACAGTGATGACAATACCTTACATGAAAGTGATGACGATACCTTACATGAAAGTGGTGACAATACCTTACATGAAAGTGATGATAATACCTTACATGAAAGTGATGACGATACCTTACATGACAGTGATGACAATACCTTACATGACAGTGATGACAATACCTTACACGACAGTGATGACCATACCTTACATGACAGTGATGACAATACCTTACACGACAGTGATGGCAATACCTTACATGAAAGTGATGACAATACCTTACACGACAGTGATGGCAATACCTTACATGACAGTGATGACGATACCTTACACGACAGTGATGACAATACCTTACATGACAGTGATGACAATACCTTACACGACAGTGATGACAATACCTTACATGAAAGTGATGACAATACCTTACATGACAGTGATGACAATATCTTACATGACAGTGATGACAATACCTTGCTTGACAGTGATGGCAATACCTTACATGACAGTGATGACAATATCTTACATGACAGTGATGACAATACCTTACATGAGTGATGACAATACCTTACATGACAGTGATGACAATACCTTACATGACCCTTTGGGTCAGGTTAGCTAAAAGTAGATTCATGTGCATTTTGTATAAACATAATACTACATGCATGTCCTGCAAATAGTTTCAAAACTTGATAATGTTAAATGGAAAAAAGCATTTAATTGGTTTTGCAGTTTTTAAGAAAAATATTGACAGAGAATGTGAAAAGGTATGGATAACAGACGACAGACAATCAGTGATATTACTTCTCTTTGTCTTTTGGACCAGTTGAGCTACATGTTACAATTAGCTTAATTGGTATCTTATTCATGTTGAGGGATGATGAGAAATGGTAGCAGTATAAGCGTAGACGTCACAGAGGATATAATCAAAAACGAATAGAACGACGCTTGTTTCTGCTCTTTTTAGACAACTTTTGGCAGTTGGTTGAGGCTTTTTAAAATATAAAACCCGTCTGCAGTCGATGCTAAACAGGGCAGAAAAGCTCGCCAAAATGGTAGCTTTTCTCTGTGTGAACTAGACCGAGTAATCTGTATCTTGTGTGTCTATATTTGGGAAACAAGACAGTTCGGCACCCGTTGAAAAAGACAGTTCGGCACCAAGAAAGTTCGGTATCAGGACAAATCGGCACCGCATTTTCTTTCAAACAAACGCGATTACCTTTTTTAAAATAAAATCAACAAAAGTTTAAAAAAAACAACATCAAAGTGCCATAAAACTAAAAGAAAAATTTAGTCAAGGATTTATATAGTAGAAAGGATATGAATCTCGCGAGATTTAACATAGATTGTATGTAAGTATGTAACTCGAATAATACTGCACCCTCTATCGGCACTATCGCTGGATGAGGGCTTGAACTCTCCTTGTGATAAAAACGCGTCAGCTGCTCTCTGAAAGAGAGAGCCAATCAGCGATGATTATTTGCCGAGTATGCACAAGGCGGTTCTTTCAATTTCCTGTAATGTTTACAAACAACAAGAAATGGAGATCGACAAGTTGATTAACGATGTTTAATTCATTATTTAGTTTTCCTACATTTCTTCTCTTTTCACCTTTTAGATTAGTAAGGTCAAACATGTGGGTACAATGAAAACATTTGACACCTGAACGCTCCATTGACCTATGTCTACAAAGATTTTCTAAGCTCCTCCTTCTTTTAGTGCCAAAAGTCACCACGCGCAGTTAATACCCAGAATGCATTGCTAATTTGAAGCTTCCGATTGACACGTTTTATCGAGAAAGTCGTTCAGGCGTTAATATAGCAAAGCGTAATATAACGACTGGATTATTCGGGTTAGTAAGTATGTTGCATTGCGAGAACAAGTGAGATTACCCATAGTGCAATTCGTTGACGATGCGCGTGCCTTGATCAATGGTGGAAATTTTCATCGCTTCAACATATTAAACAAGTATTTGTATTTAGAAATCGATAAGCTTCCTTGTTTACATGAAATCAACATACCAAAGTGTATAAATGTGTATTCGATATATAAAACAAAACTTGGCGTGATTGGTTTCTTAGTTTTATCATTTTTGATTTATTTTTAGATGTATTAAACTCTACTGTATTTTTTAAAAATTTTACGTGAGAAAGTACACTACGCCACAGAACCTATAGAGGCAGAACTACACAAGAGTAGTATATGGGGACGGACAAAATAGCAGTTGAGGTGGAGCTACTGGAAGTCACGTGACCGGAAGAGCCCCAGTTCGGAAGTACGATATGTGCATGCGCAACCGGAATTCCGGTTGCGCAATATCCGCCCTAGTGGGGTCTTTTGACCGGAAGTTGGCTACAGGAAGTGCATACGTGACTTTTTCCCGTACTTTTTTGTTAGTAGTAGTACCAAAATGTTGGTTGGGTGTGTTCTCTACGACGTCCGCACTTTTTCAAATGATTTTTTTCCCGTACTTTTTCAAAAGTCGCGACGTTTGAAATCCAACATTTTAAAATATCAGTTAGTTGTTTTTCTAGTACATATAGAATAAAGGGCATTTTGTTTTCGATACTGTCTTTATTAGGGCCACTATCTGGCGAACCCGAAAGGGTGAGCCAGATGATGATCCTGATAAAGACAGTATCGAAAACAAATAGCCTTTTATTTTGTTTATCGGTAATTTACACACAAAAATCATTACAACGTTGGAAAAAAGATTTTTTTGCAGATACAGAAAAGATTTCGGGTTTAAACTCTATTTATTTCCATGCAAAAACTATTCTTTCTGGAGACTACTTTTTAGCGTATTTTGGTTTGTGAAGCGTCATTCATTCAAACCGCACGCGCTTCATTTTCAGTTGAACTATGAATGTGACGTCATTTTCGCCGTTCCTCAAATTTGTGCATATTTTGTGGATAACCCGCATAATTTGGAAATTGATTCATTTAAAATTGCAGTAAGTGAACATATATTATTATATTTTAAGAATTCAAACAGTTTTTTTCTGTGTACACATGATAATGTGCGGCACACGTTGCGTCAAACTGTCATGACTCGTGGTGTACTTTCGTTTTCGACAGGTAAACATTCCACATATCTTCGTCTGACAATAAGTCGGTCAGTCATTGGATAATGTTTGATTATTTTTTTCAAGTTTGAAAAGTAAACATTTTTTTCTTTTTAATTATGTTCCTCATCTATTCTTACTCACATGTGTAAAGTTTCATGGAAAAAAGATCGATAATAATAACACACTGACCCATATTTGTTTACTACCCTTTTTCCAAATGTCGTCCTATTACGTCACATAAAGTCGGTCAAAGGTCAATAAAGCACATGATTTTGTCATAGGCCAACCAAACTTAAAAAGTAAACCAGATTAAGAAAGTACAGCATTTTAGCTTTTTCAGTGCAATTGTTTTTTTGTGAATTTGGTGTTTTTGCTTTTGTCAATACAATCTATTAGACTGACTACATTCTGTCATATTTTTGTAAAACAATTAATGACTGATTTCAATTTATTTTAATCACATTTATTATCACAGAGTGGTAACAATACAGCTTTGTTGATGCTATTTGTAATAATGACAGGTTTTTTTAACCCAGATAATATCATTTTTCTGTCTGGTTTAATTTAATTCTCTGTTCAGTTTATGCTATAAATTTTGATTATTGCTGTAAATTAATTCTTTTTCTATCTTCTCTGTGAATTTCATTTCATTAACCCAAGAAGTAAGGGGTATATTTGTTATTAAAACAGCAGTGAAAATGCAAAATAATCTGCCATTTTGTGACTAATGGAGAGCACTTGCATGTATTTTCCCGGTAAAATCGGCCATTTTTTAGAAAATGGTGGAATGTGAATGTTCAATCATCATATTTTCAAAGTATTTTAAAATACAATTTGCTTGGCCTACATTCCAGAAACGGTCATGAACTGTGATGACGATTATGTCAACAAACCGGAAAAATACAAATGCTTGGGAAATACCATCGATGGAAACATATTTAACAAGCATAATGATCAGGAAAAAAAAGACATTAGTAAAAAGGATCTTTTTTACTTGCATGGAATTTATTCAATTCAAACTTCTCTGTTTTAATCTCATCTTGTAATTTTGACGTTGAAAAGAATTCCCTGTGTTTATGTACGCTATGAATATACAGAATGACGTCATTGGTCTCGTGTGCTGCGCGAGAATTGTAAATCAAAACAAGTGACCGACTTTATTGCATGACCGAGCAGATATGTGTATTCATTCACATTTTAAGATAAAATCATCATCACATGTCGTGAGAAACATATTAATACCATCAAATAATGGTTTAGGCGTAAAAAGATTGTCATTTTCCTGGTTACTGGATAGTACTTTGTTTATGTTGAATCTTAGTACATTTTTAGTAGCTACTAGTGGTATATGGCAAATAGAACATCAAGACATCTAGATTGTTTTAGTTGATCATCTTAAAATAGTTCATGTTGCATGCATTTTTGTAGATTTTCGTATAGCAGACGATTTCCCAGTGGAAATCTCGCCAAGATGTAGTGTAATTAATAGGAATTTACCGTGGAAACAAAGTGAATTATATTAATTTATTTTTTCTTCAAATTTAATTTAATATTTTATTGCAAACAACCGCATTTTACAATGTACTTCCCGAAACAGCGTGACATTGTTTTCATTAGTGACGACCGACATTGGCCCGGCATGATTGCGTCACAGTACATATCCTTCTGCGTTGGTCAGCGCCATTCTCTATCCAGAGTTGTCGTTCATGCTACGCTAGACTCTATCTCAATCGTAACTACTCGGCCATTCTCTCTACCCTGCAAATAACCTCGTATGCATTAGGCGTATAAATCGCACTACTTTTCACATGTCAGTTACATGGAAGTTTGATAAAGTTATATTTTAAGCAATTTTCTATATTTCAATTAAAGTTTTGATTAGTTTTGCATGATTAGATTTTACTTAGTATGTCTTCCATATTGGATTTTCGTGGACTATATTTTTGTGCGGCTTAGCTTAACTTAACTTCCGGCAAACAATTTAAGAAGAATTTCTACTATGTACGTACGAGGTTATTTGCAGGGTAGCGAGAATGGCCGAGTAGTTACGATTGGACTCTATCTCTGTCAACGCCCATTTTACAAGATTCTTGTAAAAGTTAGAAACAGTAAAAAAAAATGTACTTAAAATTGTTTTAATTATTGTAAATATCAATAAAGATGAAAATAAATCACTCAATTCAAATCAATTCTCTCTTAAAAATGATCCCCCCCCCCCCCCCATTTCTTGGAGAACTATTTTGTGGAGGTGAAAATTAAATTTAAAAACGATCACAAATCATTTTTAAGAGAGAATAGATTTGAAATGAGTGATTTATTTTCATCTTTATTGATATTTACAATAATTAAAACAATTTTAAGTACATTTTTTTTTACTTTTTCTAACTTTTACAAGAATCTTGTAAAATGGGCGTTGACAGAGATAGAGTCTAGCGTAGCAGCAACGACAACTCTGGATAGAGAATGGGTCAGCGCCAATCGGCAAACTTCGGGTGAGTCCGCTTCTCTCCCTCAATACCTCGGCTGTAATACGGTATTTAATATGCGTCTACGCGTCACATTTCTTCACCGGAAGACCGTATCACTTCAATCAAACATTGCGCACCGCAGATAAGTTCTAAAATGGCGACAATAGATGAGTTTGTTTTGACAAATATTGGTCTTTGATGAAGATACGGAATCAGCCGACATTGCGAAAAATGAAAATATATTATTATTGAACGAATATTCGAAAGTGAAATTATTTTAATACCTCCTTCATTGAAGATTTCCGAAAGTAATTCCAATGGGAGCTATCGTAATACAATCGTAACTACTCGGCCATTCTCGCTACCCTGCAAATAACCTCGTATGCATTAGGCGTATAAATCGCACTACTTTTCACATGTCTGTTACATGAAAGTTTGATAATGTTATATTTTAAGCAATTTTCTATATTTCAATTAAAGTTTTAATTAGTTTTGCATAATTAGATTTTACTTAGTATGTCTTCCATATTGGATTTTCGTGGACTATATTTGTGTGCGGCTTAACTTAACATAACTTCCGGCAAACAATTTAAAAAGAATTTCTACTATGTACGTACGAGGTTATTTGCAGGGTAGCGAGAATGGCCGAGTAGTTACGATTGATCGTAATACGGACGAGGTATGATGAAGGTACGGAATCAGCTGAAGTTGCGACGAGTGGGGTCAGCGCATGTCAAATGATGAACTGACCCAATAAATTTCTGATATTGTCTAGTACGTCGACCCTAGCTTTATCTATCGGCACACTTCAAAGGAATGCGGCACAAATTATCGATAAATGTCGTTATAACACAGTTCATGTTCCTTGCGGAATATCCATTCAAACGTCACCCGTAGGGCTTCTCCTGGACGGGTGGGGTGTGCGCATGTGCGATCGGAAGGGTTTGATTGATTGATTGATTGGTGTTTAACGTCCAGCGATCGGGAGGGACCAAAAATGAATTTATTTAAAGCAAAAGAGGATTGAAATATTTTATAGCACCAACCAATCATATCACTGGAAATTAAACCAATCAGAAGTCGCTATTTATGAAAACTTAAATTTTTGAATTTTTTTTTATTTTGAAATCTTGTGAAATTTTTGAATTTTTTTAAAATTTTTGAAATTTTGAAATATTTTGAAATATTGAAATTTTTAGGAAATTTTGAACTTTAAATTTTTTTTTTTTTAAATTTTAGAATTTTGAAATTTTTGGAAAAATGAAATTTTATGACATTTTTTAATACTGATAAATTAGAAAAAATTTCTTTTCGTCTGCTGAGGAACTGGTGCTTCTAAATTTAGTAACATAGCGCCAGTATACGTAAAAATAGAAACAAGAAGTCTGGCTTCTTCACAGTGGAAAAAAATACATTAAATATTCTGTATATCACGTGACTGATTTAGCCGATGAAATTGTACGAAAACCACACCATATGTAATATTGACAAATATAGACACACAAGAGACAGATTATTCGGTCTATGTGTGAACTAAATCTCGTACAAATAAATTATACATTTTCCGACAATGAACGTACATTGTCTAGATCTATTTACTGAGTACCAGTCAGTGTATTCGGTGCATACTATTATCGGTTTTAATTGGTCATTTTGACTTGACTTTCTTTTATCTTCAAGTATGTATATTAAGGATCAGTTCAAAAGTTACACATGAAATTAAACTTGAATTTATTTATATTCATCTTAAAATTTTAATAATCCTCATCGAGTCTATATCGAGGGATTATAATTTTAACTTATATAATAAATTATTTTCAACTTGAACGATTCCCACTTTTAACACATTTTCATATTCGTTCCCTTCAGTGTTGTTTAATAATCCATTTAAAGCCAAGTGTTTAATTTATTTAATTTTTGACCGATTTTTCTACTCATCCCCTACTCATATCCGTTACAAAGACGTCAGATCTTGTTTTGATAATTAGGTAATCATATAAAAACACTTGTAACTTAAAACATACAATTTGTTTATAAGGGTGTTCTGATTCATTTATTTTATGCCATAGCAAGTCGGGTCACACACAAGAACGAAGCATAACCGTTTGAAAATAGAGTTAGAAAAACGTAGATCTTTATCAAGATTAGTGCACCGTGACTACGCGTTTCTGGAATAACCTTCATCAGGTACGCTCAAAATCGAAAGATTGGAAAGACAAATAGTTTAAAAGTCTTTGGGAGCAAGAAAACCAAAAGAAACCAAATCGGTTAAGATCACCTATGTCTGAGGGAGGAGTACCTTAGTTTTAATAAAAATTACATGATTTTATGCAAATTGCCGTTTAAAGTGTGAGCATGTGCGTTTCCAGTGAGAAAGATACCGCGTTTGTCTAATATGGTGATGCATTCATTGTAAGAAGAGTTTGAAGATACCAAAGGTGGCAACCAAAAGCCGTATATTGAAGATGGACAGACAACACAATGGCCAAAAGAAAAAAATACAATAAATGATCTACAAAATACTACACATAAAACTAAAGATAGGGCAACGCGAACCCCAGTTGAATAAACAATTACCAATGTAATTAGTGCCCACCAGGGCCTCATGGGAGATAAGCTTTTATTATTGCTAACTGTGTTACCCTCTTCAAATAAAGAACTTCCTTCCTTCCCTCTCCCTCGCCCACTCACTTACTAAAGTGTGAGTTCGATTCCTGCCCGTGTCGAGGTAGACTTAATTTAACTTTGTGATAAAATGATAATAAAAAAATATCAGTCGGAACTGTTCCACAATCCAAATGGAAAAATCGTAGACACGGACAAAATCGATATACCCTAACACACATTTTCACGAGTTCTCACTTTCTTGCCTTGGTACATACTTGTATTTCAATCAAAGTGACGGGGTCAAACTAGTTTTCATGATCCAAACCTCCCCTCAGAGTGAAATGTGATCATGTTTGTCAGTAGCTTGCAGCAGGTCTGAGGTTTATTCTGCCACTTATCATGTTTGTCAGTAGCTTGCAGCAGGTCTGAAGTTTATTCTGCCACTTATCATGTTTGTCAGTAGCTTGCAGCAGGTCTGAGGTTTATTCTGCCACTTATCATGTTTGTCAGTAGCTTGCAGCAGGTCTGAAGTTTATTCTGCCACACAGAATACCTATAACAATAAAGCTGATCACTACGATGTCATATCTAAAATATTGCTGTGGGTGGCCTTGAACACCCATGACGGTAATCCCAGCTTAGTGTTCTGTGTTGTTTGTCTTTGTTCCGTGTCTTGTGACCAATGTTACCCGTGTCTCTGGATTGTCTTATCTTGATTGTCCCTTCGGTAATAACTCTAAACGTTTATTTAAAAGGCGATTGTATCAAATTGTACCTAAAAACGAACAATTGTATATATTTTAAAAAATGTATTTGTGCAAAAATAAACAGGAAAACTGCATAAAATGTATCATAAAATGTGCATATACTTAATCATAATCCATAACCTTGATTTGTGGCATGGTATCGATATAAGACGAATCAATGGCGCCAAAGCTTGGATCTGGAAGCATGGATGCCGATGCTATGGATTCCGTTGATCCATGCATTTGCCAAGGTACCGATGTCTCTGCAACACTTAAGTCGACAAACAAATCGACCAGATTATCATCTGGTACTGAATTCCGTAGCAGATCACCATTGTTTAACACATTACCCTCCTTTCCGTCTTTGTTTTTTCTCTCTGCATTTTCTTTCATATATTTTTCTAAAATATTTTCTTTTGGTTTTTCCTTCTCTTCACCCTTTCCATCTAAATTTGATTCGCAACTTTGTTTCCGTTTCAACTCGGGACTTCCTACTTTTTCACCGTCTTTTTCCGTGACATTTTCGGAAGTTTCACCTTCTTCTTTTTTCGGTTCTGGTTCGTCCTTTTCGAAAAAGAGGTCACATATTGGCCAATTTTGTTTAAATTCGCATATAACTTCATCAATCTGTCCCTTAAAACTTAAGGTTTTAAGATTAAGTTTTACAGACTTTCTTGGCAATATATTTTTCAACAACATTGGGACAAAACCCCCTGCTAATGTAGCTAACGTTTGATTGGTTGATGAAATTTGGTGGACGTTTCCGAACGCCATTACTACTATCATGACAAAGAATAAAAATACAACAATAATGAAAAATTTCCCTGTTGCCCGAAGCAGATTTATATAAACAGGTCCTGGTGCACCATGAACTCTTACCTCACACAGTTTTTTGAAGAGACGAAGTGGTATCCTTGGTGTATCGTACGAATCCAGAAACAACAGCAGATGACCAATCCGCCATCTTGGCGTGGTTTTTTCGAACGTAAAAGCTGTTGGAATTTGATCAACAGCTTCTACAGGCTTGACGGTAAAGCCAATATTTTCTTGCATACTAGATGGTAAACTAGCCACCTTTTTTAAATCCTCAACTCTGTCCATGATATCATCAATCACAGCTTTGTTGAATGTCAAGTAACTTTCGTAGACATTACTATAACAATCATGCATGTACACCAACACCAGTAATGCCATGGACACATACCTCAAAGTACTCCCGGCATTCACAATAATTCCCATCATAGTAAATGCCATTATTTCAACCAAAATACCGGTTGCTTCTACAGCCAGCAAAATCATGGAATACAGACATGCTACACAAAACGCACCTACAAAAAACTGAACGATAAGTCTTCTGATGTTGTAAAGCGTTCCACTCCCCCATGTACAAGGAAACATTTGTTCCTCGTTTTCAGAAATTGACATTAATCTTCTGTGGACAGTTTTATCAATATTTGTAATATTTTTTTTGATTTTTCTAATTTTAAGAGTATTTTGTTTTTTATTTATCAATGGAGATTCAACATCCACAATTTGTTCTTTATAATCTATTTTATTTCGAGCGTGATAGAAAAGTCGGTATGTTAGATATACAGTCGGTAAACAATACACTGCAAATATCAATGAACATATTGGTGCCATTGCACATGCGTATACTGGGGCAACTACCAATGCCAACAAGCCCCAGTTTTTAAATGGCCATAATCCTATGCGGAGCAAAACTTGAAGAACACTTGTCCTTTCAACATTAAACATGTCTTGCAACGAACAACGTGCGATAGATTTAAATTTATCACTCACATTTTTGCTAGCTAATCCAACAATGAAAAATGCCAAGAAATAGAACACGTAGGCTGCTATAAATATTCCATGTGTCGGAGATAAAAATTGAATTATATTTGTTCTATGAAAATCATAATACTCCTTTATATGGAGAGATTTTGTAAATTCACGTCTCGAGTAGATTTCTTCTTCTTCAAACTGATAATACAAGAAAACACGCAAATAAAATGGAATAGGTATCAAAAATACCATTACAATTCTTATAAATGCCTGAGCGCACATATGCCAGGTACATGTATGCTTAATTTGTGGTTCAAAATTGGCATAGACACTTCGATCACAGCATTCTGTAAACGGATCCAAACCCTTTATTTTACAACGAACAATATTATCATAAAGGGTTCTTAAAAGACCCGTTGGTGGCTCATTTTCAGGTATAATACGTTTTCCTTTAACTTTAATTCTTAACTCTGGAACTTGAATAGGAATAATTTCATCCATTGGAAACTCTCCCAAACTTTCTTGAAATTTTTTCCATTCCGATATATCTTGAATTGTGAGACGTGTTTTGTATCTTACCGACGTTTGTGCACTCTCAGTAACAAATAACTTCAACTTCAGTTGCTTTTGTAACTTTACAACGTATTGAGAGGCCATGTATGAAACATCATACGTATGACTCGGAATCATGATAGGTCCAAAAAGAAACACCATTACTTTAACCAGTGATATACACACATATAATAAAGTAATCCATGCATCTTCCGGTTGATCGATACACAGAAGCTGTCCACTAGATTCCAAGTTACAACAACGGTTAATAAACTTGGCATATCCATTGATGTCTTTGACAACAGAGTTACAAGCATATACTATCCTAGCCGTATGAGATTCGTATTCTATCTGAGAACTCGTTTTCATGGTAACGTAAAAATCATTCAATATAAGTTCTCTGATCAAATTTGCCTTCGATTCGGTTGTAATGTTACTAAAACAACCAAACGGAACGTCTTGAAGTAAAACTTCAGAAGGTTCAACTCCAATCGTTAAGATTGTCATTGAAAGAACATCATAGTGAAACGACAGCATCAGCAATGTTCGGCCATGTTGTGTTCTAGTCCTATGCCATCTCCCCAGTTTATAATTTTCAGCAGTGTCATGGCTGAAGGGGTCAACAGAATAATTTTGCATTTTAAAAAAGAATTCGTTTAATGTGATTGATGGATTGTCCATATATTTGGCAAAACTTTCATCGATCGGTTTTAGTTTGCAATTTGTCTTCTCTGGTGGAACAATGGTAGCATTTGAACTTGATATCAGAGTAGCTATGCACATAAGTGTTATGATGTATGAGACAGGTAGAGCTTTAGTCTTCATGTCTGACCTAAAATAAGATAAAATGAAAATATTAAGTGATACATAATGTATGACGGGTTGAGCTTTTATAATCATATCTGACCAATAGTCAGTGGTAAAACGAATTTTAACTCGAACATAACGTATATGACAGACGGAACTCATAACGTATATGACAAGTGGAACGTTAGACTTCATGTCTGATCTACAATAAGATGCAATGAGAATATTAAGTGATACATAATGTATATGACGGGTTGAGCTTTTATTATCATATCTGACCAATAGTCAGTAGTAAAACGAATTTTAATCGAACATAACGTATATGACAAGTGGAACGTTAGACTTCATGTCTGACCTACAATAAGATGCAATGAGAATATTAAGTGATACATAACGTATATGACGGGTTGAGCTTTAATGAAATGTAAATGTAACTAAGCGTGCTGTCTGGTACAAAGCGAACATCATCATCATCTCGATCGTCGAATCTAACCTGTTCTCGCCATGATATAGCTGAAGATTGACGTTTGCAACAATCACGACAGGTGCCACATGTGGAGCAGGAACCGCTTACCCCTACGGAGCAACTGAGTTCACTCTCGGTCTTTGGTAGGGTTCGTATCGCTCGAACTTTAGTTTGCTGTGTAATGTTTTGTAGATCGTTGTTTGTCCCTTTGTCCTTTTTCTTTTGGTCATTGTGTTGTCTGTTCTTCTTCGATATACGGATTCTGATTAACCGTTTGGTATATTCAAACTCTTCTTACTTTTAACGTTATAGGATTTTTCTTACCTTTTACCTATTTATAGTGTGAACCGCGGATAAAAAAATAATGTTTAAAAATGCAAAATCAAACGATTGGAAGCGTACGGAGTCGTGTATTGTATACCATGATATAGCTGAAAAATTGCGCATTGTGTGCTATGCAACAACCAATCACTTATTCACACGTATATTGCAGAACTAGCTGATGTGCAGGTGTTTTAAAATAAATGATTTTTTTCCTTTTAAGCTTTGGATTTATATATTGTAAACCAAAAGAACAATAGACACATGTTGAAACCAATATCATTTAATATTTATGTGACAGATTTCAACTTAATCTATGGTCGTTTTAATTTCAAATAATAATATTACAAATTAAAATATACAATTCCACGATATTTAATACCACTCAACAAAAAATGTGCATTATATATGGAAATAAATAATAATAATAATAATAAGATTTTGTATTAGATATCATATTTAATGCGAAGTCTAAATATTTAGATTTATCAAATATACACAGATGTCCCCGTGTTAGGTATTCATGTGGACATAATTGATAAAAAATGTTTTACTTATTAGTTATATACTACTGGCATATTGCGGCGATGTCATATACGGTACATGTAGCTATATGGACGAGTGTCATTAAATGTGAAAAAACCCAGATCTATGAATTAAAGATATTATTGTCCATAAATTGACAAATAGATAAGATATTTCTGTTTACCATCTCTCCTACGGCAATATTTACATGCAAAGCGCAACCGTAAAGGTCATATCAAGGTTAGCTTTTTGCAGTGAGCCGGAGTTGTCAGAGGAGAGTCGAACTTACCAAGCGAGTAGCCCAACATTTATTCATTAAATACCACTTCTATAATCTCCAAAATATATTTATATACAAGTACACGATTTTGCTTTCAAATTATACTGACTTATAGTCGTTCTTAGACTGTTTAGAATTCTTCAATGTAACGTTCTAAAACCTACCTGTTTACCTGGCTTTGTTCTTGATAAGTGGTTCCAGAAAATCTCACACCTCAAGAACTAGTTATAATGATATTTTATTCATTTTTGAAGCATAGGGGTAGTAAAAATATGTATTTACAAATTTTGTGAAAAGCAGGCGTTTGAACATCAATCAATTTGAAAGATGATGCAAATGACCTCTGAATACGAACTCGTATACCTAATATCGTAAAATATCAACCTGCTCGACCGAATATGCAGTTCGCTCGCCTCAAGACATTATATTCTAACTCGTATGCAAGCTGATATTTTACCGTATCCACATCCAGGTAGCATTTACATATTTCCGTGGTAATTTGTAATTATTGTGTCGCCTTATTATAGTAACAGTAGCACGACTGGTGCCACTAGTGGAGCAGGAACTGCTTACTCTTCAGGAGCACATGAGTTCAACCCTGTTTTGATTGGTGGTTCGTGTTACTCCATCTTCAGTTTTCAGTGTAGTGTTTTATTTATCATTGTTTGTCTTTTTGTCTTGTTTATTTTGGCCATTGTATTGTCTACGGCCCTTCTTGTGGTTTCTAATTATACCCTTGTCGTCTTCAAAAAATTTCTTATTAAATTGTTATGATGTTAATCAATGAAAATACGAGAAAATAACAATATGCAGCCAAATTCTTTTACAACTGACTTTATTTTGATTTGTTAAATCAAAATTATTTTTGGTGGGTCAGAACGTACATAATATTTTTATTACATTCTGATTTTCCGTTGAAAATAACTCAGCATTAGTCATAACCCTTAGAAGTATGGGATTATTTTCTTAAGATCCGTTTTTAATTTGTCAAAAATGTTTTAAAACATGAGAGAGGTGGTATATCATCTAGTGTAAACAATATGTTATCGAGAAAAGAAGTCATAAATAAAATATATAAACATACAATCAGAGGATTTGACAACAAGTGATTTAACACTTATACAAATTCCTTTACTACGATGGAATATATCCAAATGGGATTTCGTTTGGTTTTATGGTGTTTAACGCCACTTTCATCAATATTTCAGTTATATCGTGGCGGTCAGTTTTCTTGGTGGAGGAAACTGGAGGACCCAGAGAAAACCACCGACCTGTCGCAAGTCACTGACAAACTTTATCACATAATGTTGTACACCTCGCCCTGATCGAGATTCGAACTCACATCATCAGTGGTGATAGTTGTAAATCCAATTATCATATGATCATGGCCAGGACGCCCCCTCCAAATGGGGTTTATCATCTGCTAATAGAACAATTCGTTCTACTTCTGGATGTGTAGATAAGTACACGATACCATCACATCCATGGTAGATCAATTAAATATGATGACAATAATTTATTTTCCGTAAAGAATGTCCGAATTGTGATATTCCCTAGTCGAGAGGGGTACTCCTTCTTTTTAACTAAAAATGTCGTCAAGTTTTGCAACAAATAAATCTGTAGAATCAGTAGATGGAATTCATCTTTGATCACGTGTAATAAATAAAAATGGCCACTTTTTTTCCCCGAGTTGACCATGATGTTAGGGAGCAATCATTTTCACACCGGGGGAGGGGGCAGTGTTTTTATTTTGGTCGGACCGATTTTTTCCCCTCTGAGTCGATGCGTCATTGGTTTTCAAAGTTTACAAAGCGTATGTTTCAAAATCGCTCAGAGCATAAAAATCTTTTATTGAGAATTTTTTTTCTACTCCTTAATAAATGCTAAAACTGAAGACTGCAATATGCAAGCTTGAAATACGGTCAAATTTATTTTTCAAAAAGAGTTCAGATACGAACAATTTAAACATAACAGTCCTGCAGTGTAGAATAATTTAATATTTTTTTATTATTATTATGGTTCAACTTTTGTCATTGTGTAAAAATAAAATATTAACTTACCTTACTTAGATAACATTCAACGAAGTTACCTATTTGAGTTTGTTTGAAAGAATTTATCAATTTAAATGTTTAAAAGTTGACTGTTAGTGGTTTTTCTTTGTACATTCCATTTTATACAACAGGTAACACTCCAGAAGATATTTTTTCAAGCTGAATCAAATTTGTATTAAAATTTTGAAAAAATATAAATCCACTTATTAACAAAGTTGAAAGTCAATTTAAATAAGTCAACTCAAAATGAAAAAAAGCTGCATGTCACAGTGTATACCTGATGTGACTTATTTCAATCTATTAAATAAAGCCATTCTCCGTATCCTTTTCCGAAAATGGTTATGTTCAATTTAACTAATGGTGTTCCTTTCTTCATATCCACAATTCATCAAATGGATAACATGTAAATTATGTCTCTTCTTTTACCGTAACGGTCACCCGGTGCCTTTATTGTAGGAGGGGAGTCCTGACAACTTCAAATATAGTGTCCTGTATACACAAACAGTGTAGTAAAACGTTTTAGTTATACCGAGAAATCAAAAAATTTTGAGATTCTAGGCGAGTCCTTTCCGGGTAGACCAATATAAAATATCAACGTAACCTTCTAAAGCATGATTTTAGAGCTGTACTCTATTCTATAATGTTGTTTTTTTTATCAAATAATCAGGAGTGGGTGTGGGAATGATTCATGAAAATAAATAAAGGCAAAGTGATTATCGGTGATTGTCGCATGTTAACATGCCCATGTACATACAGGCTAGCGAATCTAACACACCCATGGAACCTTGCGCACCCTTTCTTCGGAATAAAAAAAAATCATTTAAAAATAAACATAACTAAGACTGGAATCCCCTTTCCCAAGGTGTAACACACAGAACCCTCATTTTCAAACGTTGCTGGATCCACCACCACCCGTCCACGGCACCTTTTCAACTATATCCGAACTTATTGAACTAAACAAAAACCATGGACAGTTATATTAATAACGAACTAATTGGTGAACCCCCGGTCTCTTGAGGTGGATATCGAGAGGAGAGCTCAGAAGTCGGCCATCTAGTAGGGAAATCTCGTGTGACAAGTGGCCGCCACCTTGGCCCCACCATTCCAATATCAATTTGCGATGTACCAGGTATTAATTTATCATGTATTCCTGATATATAGTTATAAAGTTATAAGTTATAACGTCATTGCTGTACAAGTTAGATACATTACTATTGAAACATAAGAAGTCGCCCGTATTGGATATAACGGATTTCTTTTTCTGCATTCATGTACATTGTATCGCTATGTGGTTATACAACAGGGGCTTGTTACGATTTTTTTCCACTCTACTCTAAAAAACCATTAGAGTAGAGTGAAGAGAACAAAATCGTAACAAGCCCCTGTAGTTATACTTACACCAGGTTACTTTCACTATAGTGCACCAAATGACATAACCATACTCGTAAAATGGCAGTAAAATGACACCCACTCTTCATCCGCATATACTATTTATAGTTCTTAATTTAAACTTTATCTTAAATTGTCAAAATATTTCAAAGTGATTGACAGATACAAGTTATCACAAGTTACAAAGGTCATTCTATTTGATAACATTAATATGTTATTTTTAAATTATATAAAATAAATAATAATTATTCTACAATAAACGCCATTGACGAAACCACACCACAAACCTTCAAGTAAACAAAAGAAAAGTCGATTTTCACTCTCGAAGTACATGTACATGTATAGTACTATTAAACTACGGATAAGAAAAAATCTATGAATTTAAATATGTCAATCTATATATAATCTAATTTAATTAGATATTTAATTGCTCTCACCTTTTGAAGTATATGACGCGCGACGAGGATTTTTACGAAATTTGGCATCAAAAACGCAGATTTTTTTATGTTATGCGTTTAAAGCGTGGATTTGGATGAATTAAAAACGCGACATGTCATAAAAATGGGGAATGAAGATCTAATTTTAATTATGATAATGAAGTTTGTTAGTGACTTGCCACAGGCCGGTGGTTTTCTTCGGTTTGCTCCACCAATAAAACTGACCGCCATGATATAACTGAAATATTGTTGAAAATGGCGCTAAACACCACAAACCAACCATAAACCAATTATGATAATCACCATTTTATGACAGTTTTGTTTAGACCTACATTGTTCGTATATACATCTATGTTAGTTTTGTTATTATATATTAAAAAAAAGGGAATTTTCGTGATTTTGTGAAATAAGTGTATCATATATATACCAAATTGGGCGTCTGGCTCCCTCCTTTTCAGGTATGACGCGTACCGGGAGTTTTATGAAAGCGCGGATTGGCATATGTCAAAAGTTCGGATTTTTTGTTACTAAAGCGCGGATTTGGATAAATCAAAATTATATCATAAAAATGGGGGTTAAATATATACATTTTAATTTTAATTAAATTGGTATTAATCAATATTTTAAGACAACTTTTTTAGATCTACATTGGTCGTATATATAGAGTTTTGTCATTATACAAAAAGGAATTTTCGTGATTTTATGAAATAAGCGTATCAATTTATCCAACAACAAAAAAACTATACCAAATTGGGCCTTTGGCTACCATATATTTCAATAAATCGATTTTATTCATTGACGCATTTGCTAATTCATCAGACACCTATAAATGTTTACTGATAGTTAGTACAAGATTCTTGTTATATTTTATGACTATAATCAAGAGAAATCGGAATGAATGCAATACATGTATGTAATTGGCCACTTCAATGACAATGTGTCTGTTTGATACGATTGAGTGAGAGTTGTACATGTTCAACGCCAGATGAGCAATTTTCACCTATATCATGGCGAAAACACGTTAATTTTGTTCGATGAGTTGGTAATGATATCCGCTATGTGCTAGACAAACACACTTAATTGGATTTGCATAGTGCTAGGCTGCTAGCTCACTGAAACAACTGTCCGTGGGTAGACATGTCGCTCTGAATCCGAGCCAACCACCCCTTAATGCTGCGTGCTTATATTAGCGAAGAAGCTAAAACAAATTTCATTTTCTTTGGTTTGACCCAACCAGGACCCAAACCCACGATCTACCGCACTTGATGTGAGCACTCTACCAAACCTACGATCTACCGCACTCGATGCGAGCACTCTACCAAACCTACGATCTACAGCACTCGATGCGAGCACTCTACCAAACTTACGATCTACAGCACTCGATGCGAGCACTCTACCAAACTTACGATCTACAGCACTCGATGCGAGCACTCTACCAAACCTACGATCTACAGCACTCGATGCGACCACTACCAAACCTACGATCTACAGCACTCGATGCGAGCACTCTACCAAACCTACGATCTACAGCACTCGATGCGAGCACTCTACCAAACCTACGATCTACAGCACTCGATGCAAGCACTCTACCAAACCTACGATCTACAGCACTCGATGCGAGCACTCTACCAAACCTACAATCTACAGTACTCGATGCGAACACTCTACCAAGCCTACGATCTACAGCACTCGATGCAAGCACTCTACCAAACCTACGATCTACAGCACTCGATGCAAGCACTCTACCAAACCTACGATCTACAGCACTCGATGCAAGCACTCTACCAAACCTACGATCTACAGCACTCGATGCAAGCACTCTACCAAACCTACGATCTACAGCACTCGATGCAAGCACTCTACCAAACCTACGATCTACAGCACTCTACCAAACCCACGATCTACAGCACTCGATGCAAGCACTCTACCAAACCTACGATCTACAGCACTCGATGCAAGCACTCTACCAAGCCTACGATCTACAGCACTCGATGCGAGCACTCTACCAAACCCACGATCTACAGCATTCGATGCAAGCACTCTACCAAACCTACGATCTACAGCACTCGATACAAGCACTCTACCAAACCTACGATCTACAGCACTCGATGCGAGCACTCTACCAAACCTACGATCTACAGCACTCGATGCGAGCACTCTACCAAACCTACGATCTACAGCACTCGATGCAAGCACTCTACCAAACCTACGATCTACAGCACTCGATGCAAGCACTCTACCAAACCTACGATCTACAGCACTCGATGCAAGCACTCTACCACACCTACGATCTACAGCACTCGATGCAAGCACTCTATCAAACCTACGATCTACAGCACTCGATGCAAGCACTCTACCAAACCTACGATCTACAGCACTCGATGCAAGCACTCTACCACACCTACGATCTACAGCACTCGATGCAAGCACTCTACCAAACCTACGATCTACAGCACTCGATGCAAGCACTCTACCAAACCTACGATCTACAGCACTCGATGCGAGCACTCTACCAAACCCACGATCTACAGCACTCGATGCAAGCACTCTACCAAACCTACGATCTACAGCACTCGATGCAAGCACTCTACCAAACCTACGATCTACAGCACTCGATGCAAGCACTCTACCAAACCTACGATCTACAGCACTCGATGCAAGCACTCTAACCGTTATATCACTGATTTGATTTCCATACGTTTGACAACAATCCACCAACAACGAGTCAATTGTTCATAAGGAGATACCTGCCAGTGGCAATTAGTTTTTCATGTGCAAGAAGCATTGCATGCTCTGAACATGAGACAATTATACCATACATTACGTACCATCCGAAAGGTGTGCTGCCTATTTGGTTCGTTGCGTTGAGACGTGCCCTTGTCGGTAGGGTTAGACTTCGCATCTTTAAAACTACATGTATGTTTTATCTTCTGGGGTTTACTGGTATGTCTTTATATATACATTTTGTATTAGTCCGATTAAAATGTTATCTAGCCATTCTATGTAGATTTACCTGTTTAATGTTATGTAGCCATTCTATGTGGATTTACCTGTTTAATGTTATCTAGCCATTCTATGTAGATTTACCTGTTTAATGTTATCTAGCCATTCTATGTAGATTTACCTGTTTAATGTTATCTAGTCATTCTATGTGGATTTACCTGTTTAATGTTATCTAGCCATTCTATGTAGATTTACCTGTTTAATGTTATCTAGCCATTCTATGTAGATTTACCTGTTTAATGTTATCTAGTCATTCTATGTGGATTTACCTGTTTAATGTCACCTGTAACAGTACAGCTTTCAGCTATATCGTGGTTGTCCTTTAATTGGAGGAGAAAACCAAAGTTAGTAAAATGATGCGGTCATGCAAGTGTGTTTCACATGTCAGTGTGTTTCACATGCCAGTGTAATGCCAGCTCCATATATAATTGAGTGAGTAGCGTCGTTGCAATATTGAATTCGATACACGACATATTCACTCTTCGTGACAGAAGTTGTCATACGTGAAACATTAGTTCCACAAAAGAGAGCCAATGGCACTAACCATCACCTAAAGACACGGAAGACCATCGGAAGAATAGCAATGGTCAACATCATCTCTATCCAGAAGACAGAACACCTTTCAAAAAAACTATGTCTACATCTTACGATTCTTGCTCAATCTTTAGTTTTGTGTGGTGTTTTGTACTGTTGTCCTTATTATTTTTGACCATTGCATTGTCTGTCCTTCTTCTTTTGACCATTGTATTGTCTGTTCTTCTTCTTTTGACCATTGTGTTGTCTGTTCTTCTTCTTTTGACCATTGTGTTGTCTGTTCTTCTTCTTTTGACCATTGTATTGTCTGTCCTTCTTCTTTTGACCATTGTATTGTCTGTTCTTCTTCTTTTGACCATTGTGTTGTCTGTTCTTCTCCTTTTGACCATTGTATTGTCTGTTCTTCTTCTTTTGACCATTGTATTGTCTGTTCTTCTTCTTTTGACCATTGTATTGTCTGTTCTTCTTCTTTTTACCATTGTATTGTCTGTTCTTCTTCTTTTGACCATTGTATTGTCTGTTCTTCTCCTTTTGACCATTGTATTGTCTGTTCTTCTTCTTTTGACCATTGTATTGTCTGTTCTTCTTCTTTTGACCATTGTATTGTCTGTTCTTCTTCTTTTGACCATTGTGTTGTCTGTTCTTCTCCTTTTGACCATTGCATTGTCTGTTCTTCTTCTTTTGACCATTGTATTGTCTGTTCTTCTCCTTTTGACCATTGTATTGTCTGTTCTTCTCCTTTTGACCATTGTATTGTCTGTTCTTCTTCTTTTGACCATTGTATTGTCTGTTCTTCTTCTTTTGACCATTGTATTGTCTGTCCATCTTCTATTGACCATTGTATTGTCTGTTCTTCTTCTTTTGACCATTGCATTGTCTGTTCTTCTTCTTTTGGTCATTGTATTGTCTGTTCTTCTTCTTTTGACCATTGTATTGTCTGTCCATCTTCTTTTGATCATTGTATTGTCTGGTTCTTCTTCTTTTGGCCATTGTATTGTCTGTCCTTCTTCTTTTGACCATTGTATTGTCTGTTCTTCTTCTTTTGACCATTGTGTTGTTTGTTCTTCTTTTGACCATTGTATTGTCTGTTCTTCTTCTTTTGACCATTGTGTTGTTTGTTCTTCTTTTGACCATTGTATTATCTGCCCTTCTTCTTTTGACCATTGTGTTGTTTGTCCTTCTTTTGACCATTGTATTGTCTGTTCTTCTTCTTTTGACCATTGTATTGTTTGTTCTTCTTCTTTTGACCATTGTATTGTCTGTTCTTCTTTTGACCATTGTATTGTCTGTTCTTCTTCTTTTGGTCATTGTATTGTCTGTTCTTCTTCTTTTGACCATTGTATTGTCTGTCCTTCTTTGGTCATTGTATTGTCTGTTCTTCTCCTTTTGACCATTGTATTGTCTGTTCTTTTTCTTTTGACCATTGTATTGTCTGTTCTTCTTTTGACCATTGTATTGTTTGTTCTTCTTCTTTTGACCATTGTATTGTCTGTTCTTCTTTTGACCATTGTATTATCTGTTCTTCTTCTTTTGACCATTGTATTGTCTGTTCTTCTTTTGACCATTGTGTTGTCTGTTCTTCTTCTTTTGACCACCGTATTGTCTGTTCTTCTTCTTTTGACCATTGTATTGTCTGTTCTTCTTCTTTTGACCATTGTATTGTCTGTTCTTCTTTTGACCATTGTGTTGTCTGTTCTTCTTCTTTTGATCACCGTATTGTCTGTTCTTCTTCTTGTGACCATTGTATTGTCTGTTCTTCTTCTTTTGGCCATTGTATTGTCTGTCCTTCTTTTGACAATTGTATTGTCTGTTCCTTTTCTTTTGACCATTGTATTGTCTGTCCTTTTTCTTTTGGCCATTGTATTGTCTGTTCTTCTTCTTTTGGTCATTGTACTGTCTGTCCTTCTTCCTTTGATCATTTTATTGTCTGTTCCTTTTCTTTTGACCATTGTATTGTTTGTCCTTCTTCTTTTGGTCATTGTGTTGTCTGTTCTTCTTCTTTTGACCATTGTATTTTCTGTTCTTCTTTTTTGATCATTGTATTGTCTGTCTTTCGATTTACAGCTTCTGGTTACCCCACTGGTACCATCAAACTTTTCTTTGAAGAGAAGATGAAACGATTCTTTAAAAATCTTTGATTCAATAGCTTAGTACTCAGAACACATGAGGTTATGGATAGGGTTATGGCGTTTAACGCCACTTTCAACAACGCTTCAGTTATATCGTGGCGGTCAGTTTCATTGGTGGAGGAAACAGGAGTATCCGGAGAAAACCACCGAGCTGCCGCAAGTCACTGACAAACTTTATTACAGTCAACTCACAACGTTAGTGGTGATAGGTAAATTGTAAATATGTGCCATGCGATCATGACACCCGCATTCATTATGTAATTGTTTGCTTTTGGAGTTTAGTTATTTATCAGAGAGACATCTCTCTGGTTATATATCACTTTACTTTAAAGAAAAAATGTAAACTTATAGCCAGAACGTCTCAGATGGTGTTAATTTCGACATAAATCGCACATGCTATATGAAAATAGACGTTCATTTTTTCGTTTACTATCATGTACTTGAAAATATACAAGTACCTGTATTTATGATATTGACAATTCAAATATGTTTATTTAAAGTCGCATTTCTGTGTGTTAATTGGGACGCATGAAATATAGCCATCAATAAAATATTAAAAATAGATTAAAAGGTTGTGTCCAACAGATAACCTCAGTAAAATAATTCGTTTTCTTTAGTCAAGTTAGTTAAGATTTGAATAAAGCAATACTGTCATGTGGTTTCACAAATATGATTTTTCCATCAAAATATTTATCAATTATGGACTTTTTACGAGGACAAAGTTAAGTCATTAATTTTTATATTACATATGTTTTTCAATATTATTATTTAGATATTAAATTTTGAAATTTTATGAAAACTGAAATTTTTGATTATTTTTTTTAATTTTGAAATCTGATGAAAATTTTGAAATCTTATGAAAAATTTTGAAATTTTGTTGAAATTTTTGAAATTTTGAAATTTTGAACTTTAAATTATTATTATTTTTTTTTAATTTTAGAATTTTGAAATTTTTTGAAAAATTTGAAATCTTATGAAATTTTTGAATACTGATAAATTAACAAATTTTCTTTTCGTCTGCTGAGGAACTGGCGCTTCTAAATTTAGTAACATAGCGTCAATATACGTAAAAATAGAAACATAGCGTCAAAAACAAGAAGTCTGGTCTCTTTACAGTGGAAAAAATACATTAAATATTCTGTATATCACGTGACTGATTTAGCCAATGAAATTGTACGAAAATCACACCATATGTAATATTAGAGATTATTTATACTTTAGTTAAGATTTTAATAAAGCAATATGGTCATGTGGTCTCGCAAATATGAATTTTTTCATCTAAATATTAAAGATTATTTATTACACCAGAAAACCCTTTCGGATACCAGGTTACATCAATTATGTTTTTGAATGATATTTACATATTGATGTACAACAATCAATCAATCAATCAATCATTCTAATTTCTGTTCAGTATTTTGACACGACCTGAATGAATTCCATAGCTCGTATACAGTATCCTCACTATGATACCGTCAATCGTTTTAAAACTTTCAGTTGTTTGTTCCTTTATACAAAACTAAATTCTAAAACCGAAGAATAAAATAAACAGTGAGAATATTAAGCATTAACTAAGATCAACTTTCTTCTTTTTATACGACGGAGAAAATTTTGCAGTCGCATTATATGTTATGGGCTTGTCGTCATCGTTGTTGTCTGTCCGTCTGTAGACAACGTTTTCGGTGCAATAAATCTTGTTCCGTAGTTGACCGATAGTTTTAACAAACTGACCCTTATCACAGAATAAAAGTTGGAATTGATTTTGGAGACTAACTTACTTAACCCTTTCCAAAGACCAAACTTCGAGATTTAAAAAGTTGAAATATCGAGATAAAAAAAAATCGAAATTTTGATATTTAGAAAGTCGTCATTTTGAATTTAAGTCGGACATTTTGAGATTTAAAAAGTCGTTATTTTGAGTTTTAAGTCCATTTTTATGAAGCCCCCTAATACGCTTCCTCACACATATAAGCTAGTTTGGTTGATAAATAGACTTACGTTCTTCAGATAATACCTAGACTTTTTCATCCCTTAGCCGTGTTTATATATGGAAACAATAGCTTAATTCTGATAAAGTAGCTTATCCTATCTCTACACAAGATTATAGTGTTAATTTAAATGTGAATTGAACTGATTTATATTTTAAATTTTATGTTTAAAATTTGCATTGGTCTATCTATGTAGTGATGTAGAAAAATGTAATGGCAAAGTTGTAATAAATTTAATTTGTCAAAATTAGTCAGAAAAAATATATTTCAGAGATAAGTATTTTAATAGATCAATCTCCATTCATGTTTCCACTGTTGCCAGGATAAATTGAATGATCATAGTGACATAGCATTATGTACTAGTATGTCAGATTTATGTAAATATTGAAAGCGTCATTTTACAGAAATTATATTGATTATTATTATTATTATCATTATTGTTTGTTGATGTTTTTTGTTTGTTTGTTTGTATTTTGTTACTGTTTTGCTTCCTTGGGGGTGGGGGTGGGGGGTGGGGGGGGGGGGGGGGGGGTATACATCGTCATCATTCAACATTTCTTGCTCTTTTAGATAGATTGTCTACAGGATATGGTAATCATACATTTCAAAAGAAGGGGGTGAAAATAAAACACTAATTTATTCGTTTTGTAACACTACTATTACACAATCGGAAAGTGGCAACCTTTGTGTTTACATTGATCGATTTGTTTACAATAAATCAAAGGATGTTTCCAGTTTTCGTCTGGTTTAACATTTTTCTAATATATTTATGATATTATCTCAATTTTCTTTTGACAATTTTATTTATTTCATTTTATATATTTATTTGGAAAAAGAGAAAATTCACTCCTAAAAGGTTGAAAATATAATTACAAATGTATATGTATATTTGTATTTGACCTTTATATTATACCCGTCTGATGTCATTTATCAAAATCTAAGTCTGCTGCCAAAATAAGTCTTTCACAATTGAATTCCTCAAAATCTAGGTCTGGTGCCAAACATTTCATACTTGGCATCTCTTAAAATCTAGGTCTGATATCAAATATTTTACATTTGGAGTCCCTTAAAATCTAGGTCTGATGCCAAACATCTTACATTTGGAATTCCTCAGAGTCTATGTCTGATGCCAAACATCTTACATTTGGAATTCCCCAGTCTATGTCTGATGCCAAACATCTTACATTTGGAATTCCCCAGAGTCTATGTCTGATGCCAAACATCTTACATTTGGAATTCCTCAGAATTTAGGTATGATGCCAAACATCTTACATTTGGAATTCCCCAGAATCTATGTCTGATGCCAAACATCTTACATTTGGAATTCCCCAGAATCTATGTCTGATGCCAAGCATCTTACATTTGGAATTCCCCAGAATCTATGGCTGATGCCAAACATCTTACATTTGGAATTCCCCAGAATCTATGTCTGATGCCAAACATCTTACATTTGGAATTCCCCAGAATCTGAGTCTAACCTTAAATATTTTACATTTGGAATTCTTCATAATCTAGGTCTGATGACAAACATTTTAGATTTCTAATTCCGGTTTGTGCGCCAATCGATTAAGACATGGGTGTTCAACATGGATCCCATGGTTTCAAAGCAAATTACTGTATACGTGACTTACAATAGCTGAAGACAAAAATGAACCTTACAAATGAGATAAGACTGGAAACCCATTCGTGACTTATCTTGATGGTGTCATATTTTGCAATGATTTCCAACAAAATGCATGCAAATAAAAAAATATATAACTAGTTAGTGTATCTAAAAATATATATTCACAAATATAAAGTAGTTATTTGAAAATGTTTGCTTAGACTGCAATTTTGAAGGGGATTGTATAAGTTTTTATTATCACAACTGAAGAGTGAAAGAGCTTGAAATAACCTCCTCTAAAACAAATTCAGTATATTACAACAATTATTATGTCTCACAGTGTGCTCAAAATATATATAATAATTATAGACCAATTTGAAAGCCCAGGGTTACCTGCTAGGGTTTACTGTCTACCTATAATATATAATAGTGTCATGTATCGCCACACCCTTTGGTGAGCTATGTGTGATAATAATATCGTTCTTGACTGATGGCAGATTGCTAAACGTCCAGCGGAAAATATACCAATCCATGAAATAGTTTTCTTTTAAAATTTGCATATTTTGTTTTGTTTGACCAACATTCATGGTGTAAATACTGCAGTCCTCAAGATGAGAACCGGTCCTGGGGCCCAAGACCAGTAAAACTTTGTTCGGACCAGTCAGTTTTAAATGTTTTTTTTAAGAACTATATAAAAATAAATTAAAAAATTTGATTCGGACCAGTAAATTCAAATGTTCATTTCGAGGACTTCTACTGACATTTCTGGATGCCATCACTAGCGTCACGATTGTGGTTACCCCTGATATAAGAGGGTATTTTTCTAAATAATATATGTATTAAAATAGTTGCTGTTCATCGGTAAGATCCACTATTTTAAATATATAATAATACTACAAATCAGGTGGTACAAACTTAGCCTACTCGTACGTGTATTGTTGGAGACTGGTTCTAAAACCTACGGTGTTCAAGTCTGTACATAGTATTCTGTGTAGTGTTCGTAGATCATTGTTTGTTCTTTTGTATTTGTCCATTTTGTCCTTCAATTTACGGCTTCTGATTACATTCTTTGACATCTTCAGACTTTTCTTATTACATTATGTATTAGAGGGCTGAATTTGATTTGTTTTGTAATATGATTGTTTCCTTCAAAACTTACGATTTTATGTTCGGTCTAATAAAAATATTTTTTTAACCACAAACAAATATTTTATTATTTTATTGTTATGTACATCTCATAAATTGTACCTAATTAACATATTTGAACAGATTATTAGATTATTTTTTGTAAAGTCATTATTCTTTTTAAATATCGCAGGTTTCTCCGTTTAAAAAAATGATTGATGTCTTAAATAGGGTTAATTGGTTAGTTGGTCTCTCAATTACGATCTCGGAATTATTTTAATTACATGTGCATATCAATACTTCCACTCTTTGAACATGTTTTTCTTCATTTCATTCCATTAGAATCCCTCCTCTTTCTGTCTCTTGCTTAAGCAACTGTTGCGTAATATTGAATATATTATAAGTCAATGTTTGTCTTCAAGCTTAGATTTTGAGTTTATAAATATAGGACAGCTCTCACTTTACATTTCCCCGTAGTAAAATATTCTTTTCCCCTCCCCCTTTTTTATAGTGATTTAATGATTTAATTGTAGCAAGTGTCATAGTTTGTTAAAAAAATATATTTAAGTTTTTCACGATATAAATTTGCCTTATCAAGTAAAATAACGACTTACCTTCGAAAATCGAATGCTAAACCCTTTTGGTATTGCTAATATTATAACAGAAGCAGTGTGCATGGTTTCGTATTCCTCAGTTATAAAAAGTGAACGTTAAGTTAATACCACTTCAAATATACTAGGGTATAACTCAATAAAAAAAGATTTGGTTGAGAACATCCTACGATGACATGACGTAAACATTACACCTGGTTCACTCACCTGTCAGGTAAAAAACTTCAGACACTTTTGATAGATCGAAATATGATGGTTTGATAATAATGTTCTGTTCTCGTTTGCTTTGTAATCTTCAAATGAAAAATACAATATTGTAACTAAATATGTGGGTTTTTTAAATATATAGATCTAATCTATGTTATAATAGTATAAAAGCAAATTCATTTTCTTATGATATACTTTTTTATCATATACTTGTACTATAGTTGATAAAGCTAGAATTTTACCCTGTAATAAAACTTTGAGTTTTGTTTAGAATAATAAGAGGAGTCATGTTTATTTCACCCAGTTTCACAAAAATGCTCTAAGCGGGCTGATAAAGCAAGTTTATTAACTGCTTCCGGAATGTTATTACATGCCTTTCCGTCAATGTCCGTAAGTTCACTTCGTGAATTTCCGGAAAACTGTGTTTACAGACACGGCGGATTCAACTGTTTATATAAACAATTTGCACAGAAAATTATTAACTACCAATTTCTCTCCTATGATATTGAAAGTGGTTAAAAAACGTGCATTTAGTAGATTTGTATATTAAAACAATAATTTTCTTGTTCTATAACTATATATACATGTATTTAATTCTAGCCAAAATGACTAATATACATTTTGGTACAAATCAGTTATTTCCTCTGTTGAAATGTATGATAAACATATCATAACATGTCATTTTTCATATCATACCCTTTATCAGCCCTCGTTCATATATCATCCCTTGAGCCTATCGGCTCTCGGGCTGATATCATGACCTAGGACTGATAAAGGGTATGATATGAAAAATGCCTTGTAATAATCAATATATAATACATCGTATTCAGGGAGGACACCAATGACGACTTTCTGTGACTTGCGACAAGTCGTTGGTTTTCTTCGGGTACTCCGGTTTCCTCCTTCAATAAAACTGACCGCCACGTGATAACTGAAATAGTGTTGAAAGTGGTGTTTAATACCATAAGCCCTAACCCAATGATGACTTGACAATTGCAAGCATAATGTTGTAAAAAAATATAACGTGTTTCTTATCTGAATCTTTACACTTAATCAATTTGTGTATATCACAATATATTTTCAACGAATCGTAGACCTTTATTAATATACCTAGTCTAATAGTCTTCACGCTTTCCATCAAGTCCCACATAAAACTCACTTTCCCGGTAGTCACCCTCAAAAACACACGTTGGAATGGATTCTTAAAAAACCCTTTTAGAGAGATTTTTCTGACTGAGGATTACGTTATCGTATCTATCCAGATCCCTGCACCTACTAACTGCAACATTAACATAAATTGTTGTTCAAGCTGAGATATACAGCCTCAACAGGGATTTTTTGTTTTTCTTGTTAATTATCCGGCATCTGGAAAATACAATTCTATGCACCAAATAAAACCGGAACGAAAAAGTTGCCCAGATGTAGCATTTAGACATGCTCTTTCCGAAGTCCGTTGGTAAAACTGCCATTTAATCTTTTCTTTCCAACACATTTTGTATTATTTCCTTCTGCTCTGATTTGAGCTGTAGATGGAACTGTTTGTCCTGCATAATACGCTTTATATCGTCTTCCATGCTTACGTATGCAAATAATTTGGCGCGCTGCATTAAGTAGCTCTCATCATGCAATGCGTTGCTGTCATCATTCAGTTAGTATCGCGAGATCTGAGTGTAAGATGGTTATGAATGAATAGAAAATTGATTGGTGAAGCGATTTATATAAAGGTTTCGGATAGAAAATAAAATCCGATAGCCACGAAACGTGGAAATTTGCCGACCCGGAGTTGGAGCACAGGGGCTTGTTACGATTTTTTTTTATCACTCGACTACTCTAAATTTGCGGAATCCAGTAATGTCTTCCATCATCAATTCTACGTGCGATTTTATTGGTCGGTTATTTCTTTGCAATCCTGACCCTAAAAATAACCGACCAATCAAATCTCACGTAGGAATTCGGCCTCGTACTGACATGTAAACATGATGAAAGACAGTACTGCATTCTGCAAATTCTGTGAAGCATTGCTTTAAAGTTGCAGATAGGTAAAGATGATGACAAAAAGGAATCGAAATATCATAAATATATTTATTATGCTTCAAATGGGTACCAAATTATGGCGAATCAGGTGAAGACACCAATACAAAACTATTTTGAAAAAGTGTTGTGTGAAAATTTGACATTTGAGATTCTTCCCTTGTGGTTTTTAGCTCGACTTTTCGAAGAAAAAAGTCGAGCTGTTGTCGTCACTTCGGCGTCAGCGTCTGGGTCGCTTAAGTTTTTTGTCAGGGTCCATTTCTCAAAAACTATCAAAGGTATCCATTTGAAACTTGGAATACTTGTTCACTATCAAAAGAGGAACCAATTACAACAAGGCAGATGACCATGTGATTTGCATATCCAGAGTTATCTGCCCTTGTTTCGACATAGTACATAGAAATTTGGGATATTTTTTTAGTATAATTAAAATTTCTCAATAACTATCAAAGCTATTAACTTGAAACTCAATAAACTTGTAGAAAGTGTTGACCCCAATCTGTTGACAAGAGAAGACAACTCCATCTAGCATTTAATTTGAGTTATTCCCCCTTTTTGACTTCTAGAATTTCTTCATAGCCAGAAATTATGGGTACTTTGCTCATTTGCATATCTAAGATGGCGACGCCGGGACGTCTGCAATTTTCATATGATCTATATAGACGATATCATTCATAATTGCATGTGTGTCATTTTCTGAACTAATAATGATACATTGAATCAAGCTGAATTAAATGAAATAAAAATTAATGAAAACAATTAAATATTCGAGGTTCCTGGATGGACTAAATGAAAATCCGAGGCGACGAACCCTTTTTTGGTCTTAAGAGTCTATGTAAAAATGTCTGAAATACATAAAACTGGTGGCGTGTGACACAAAATTTAACAATGAATGACATTTGCCGATTTGGCGACATATTTTCTGAAATTAATTTAGATTCCTCAATAATATATGTAATTATGTTGACTAACCTTATATTTCTAGCTTCTAAACTCGGGGTTCCCACATTAAATATAATATGATCATTTTTGCATGATTGCGATATCAAAGACATGTCTAAAATCGTTACAAAACAAAAATATTTGAATTTTGACCGAAGAAAAACTTTGCGGAAATAAACAATAACTTTTAATTTTCGAATCATTGACGGACACATTGAATTTCCGTACTGTAGGCTATTTTTTGACAAATCTAATAAACGATCCATCAAGCTTGAAACTGCAGTCACGTGATCAAAATCTAATTTAAATATGATGAATATTTATGAGGAAAGTACCATCAATTTCTGGATATGTCAAAAAATGCTATTTCTCAATAATTATGATAGGCAGTGAAATGAAACTCGACATACCTGTTCACTATTGATTATATTTACCAATCTTGCAAACATATTTGCTTATATGACCATCATAGTTAGAAGTATGTATAACTTTGTAAATTGCTTAATGCAGTTTGATATCAGATACGAAAAAGTGGAACGTCCAGCACCCGTGGGTGGTGCTCTTGTTTAGAGTAGTCGAGGGATAAAAAAAAATCTTAACAAGCCCCTGTGGTTGTAGCGGCAAATCCGCTGTTTTCCTTATGGAGAGCGCTCTGACGTCCCACGGTTCCAGCAAGTCGAACAAAAAGCCGTCGGACGGCAGAGGAATCTCGGACTAAGTCTTGCCCTCTGATGTCTTATGATGTAAATCGTTTGTTTTCTGTGCACCAGCAGTGTATTTCAACATTGCAAAGCAATGCATGACATATCAATACTGACGTTAAACAACATGTAAATCAATCAAGCGGTAAACGAAAAGACTGGTTGACTCGAAGTCATGAATCTTGAATAGAGGATAATGTATCTAGATCGTTGTTTCAGTAGTTGACCGTCTTGTCTGATTGCTGCTGGATGCGGGCATAATAATCATTTCTGAAAAGCAACGCATGTAATAGTAGAAAAAAATGTACACTTGGCGTTAAACAACAATCACTCAGGCACACTTTTTTTACTGACAATTTGTTATGTGATTGGAGGTTTCTGGTCTTTTAAGCACGTATTCAAGCATAAATAGTTGAACATATAATTGATGACAACGTCGTGTGTGTCTATCTACGTAATCAAATAAAATGCAACATAAATCAGGACAATTGCAAAAATGTTATTTAAAATGGGAAATTATGACAGATAATATTTTTGTAGCTGAATAAGATTCGAGTTTTTTTCTCTCTCTCGGAACGGGACTGTTTGACTCGGAATCGGGGTAATGTGTGGGCCACATGTTTATCCGCGGACTGTTGTTTCAGTGAGCTAGCAGGTTAAAAACACAACTAAGCGTGTTGGCCTAGTACCTCATCATCTCATTTAAAATTAACTAATTCTCGCCATGGTATAGCTAAAAAATTGCTGAGTTGGCGTTAAACAACAAGCACTCACACACTCTCTGAACATTGACCGGTTTCCGTCTTACTACCTGTCCTCGATTGAATAGTATTTACATTCAATAAATAAGAATGCAAAGAAAAAATGGTATGAGGTATCGAAATGGAATTGAAAAATAATAACGTTTAGTTCCCTTCCATTGAATACATACGAGCACTATATGGATGTGAACGCAGTTCGTGTACGAACTAAACAGCTTATACTGTTTGAATATTAATCGATAGAAAAGTTTCGTTGTATCCTTTTTCGATGTAATCGGTTAATTAGCTTAGAGTGTTTGTTTGAATCTGACAGCTTTTCTCAGTCAAAAAAACAATTGCAAGACAGAGAACACACGGAGCGGTAACAATCATCGCACGACATGACCCAAATGTTTGGTATTATATTATATAATATACATGTATATGTATCGAGATTTTTGTCCGTTCGTGCTACCGGCCCCTAGCTGTGACTGAGAGTGATCGGAGGCATATGTCTTTGGTGAGATATACAACTCCATATCTTTTAAGAAAAGTTTGAAGATACCATAAAGGTAATTAGAAGCCGTAATCGAAGAAGGAAACACAATACAATCAGTGGCGTATCTAGGGTATGGCAAGTAGGGCACGTGCCCTGGGCGCCACTTGAAAGGGCCGCCACTGAGAGGTCTTAGCGCCTAATGTTCCCATATGGGAACGTCCTCAAAAAGATTTTTTAAATAATTTTGCAAAAACCATGTAATACACATAGACACGACTACCTGGGGAAATTATTGATAAATAATAAATGTAAAACGCAATTTTAGTGCTTGCCATAGGCACTATTTTCCGTAGATACGCCCCTGAATACAATAGTCAAAATAAAAAGGACAAAAGGACAAACAATGATCTACAAAAGAGTACACAGAAAACCAAGCATCGACATATATCCCTATATCCCAATTAACCCGACGGCGATATTTGCCAGTCTCGTAAATTATAAAACAGTAATTTGTAAGAATAATGTTATTATTATTAGTATATTAAGCGTCTCGTTGATTATTTTTAAGAATCTATGTACAGTTGGAGTGTATTCTCCATTACTTATTTTAATGACAACTGAAAATATTATTGACACAATCTGACAATTATCAAAAGATCTACAAAGATATTATTTTTCAGTAAACACAAAGACAAATTATTTTATTTTCAGAGTACGTTCAATTTATAAATGTTTATTTACTTTTGCTTGTTGATGGTGGAATTAACCATTTACTAAAAAAATCTACCTCAATAAATTAATATGAATGTGATATTAGCCATTGTTATTAACATGAATTGTTACTTTAGATACTTAGAGCAATTGGAAAACAAAATGTACCTAAATGTGCCAAAATATAATAATAATAATAATAATAATAATAATAATAATAATGAAATAATAATTTACTATAGAAACCAAGCAAGAAATAATTAAGATATTTTAAAGTTTTATTCCATGGAACAAGAAATAACTCATTATTCCCGTGGCAAACTGCACGTAGGTCAAATAACTGTGAGGGAATCTGCACGTAGCACAAAATAACTGTTTGAAATTGGCGCGCTTTTGCACGTCGAACCAATAACTAGTTATTTCCCTCAGCACGTCGAACCAATAACTAGTTATTTCCCTCATATTAGTTCAGTATAATAATACAGTTATGTCCTCCATGAGAAGTTAATATCCATAATTATTAAATCTCGAAAGGGTTATTTTCACTCGGTCCTACGGACCTCGGGAAAATAACCCTTTCTCAATTTAATAATTATGGATATTAACTTCTCATGAACGCCATAATTGTATATAATAATAATAATAATAATAATAAAATACTACTACTACTAATAATAATAATAATAATTCACTCTCTCTCTCTCTCTCTCAAATATTTTTGTTACTTTTAGGAAAGATATTTTATCATATTAATCAATCATAAATTGTAAGAACACATTTTTTTTGTAGTTGACTTGAGCATTTCCCATTTATTGGAATGCATCTGAAATATGTCAACTGCCAAGTAATAATTTGTAGTAAACAATATTATCTATGCAGTAACACTAGACTATAAATATATACTAGGATTTCTACAATAAACAAAATTTGCTACAGTAAAATAGTGAGTGAGTGATTGTTGCTTAACGCCAATTCAGCATGTTTTTCCTGCTATGTCATGGCGAGAACAACTTTATTTTCAGTGAGATGATGATGAGGTCCGCTTTGTACCCGATCAACACGCTTAGTTGGATTTTTATAGTGCTAGCTCGCTGAAACACGCGGGTAGACATGTCGCTCCACTCGGACACATTATTCTGATTCCCAGCCAACCAGTCTTTGCTCTTTCTCCTTAAGTTAATGCTGCGTGCTTAGCGGAGAAGCAACAAATATCAATTTAATAGCTTTTGTTTGACCCGACCGGGGTTCGAACCCATGATTTACCGCACTGGAGGCGAGAACGCTAACCATTACGCCATCGATGCGGTTAATAGTAAAATACAAATGTTATTTGAATTATAGTTTGAAATTAAAACTTAAGAAGGAAAAATAATTTAAACAAAATCCACAGAATATTTTTCTAATACCATGTGTAAGTAAAACACACAAAAAAGTTTCATATTTTAAGTCACAATTTATCGCGAAAAAACCCCAAAGAAAATAATGCCCCCCCCCCCCCCCCTCCCCCCACTGTGCGACTGTATTTGATGATAGACAGGAGAAAGGTTTAGGGGGGAATGGGTAGCACTGGGAACGGGTTAGGATAGTATAAAATCAAATTTGTTCTAAACTTTAATTCAAATACCGGTATGGCAAAACTGCTCGTTTTAAAACGAAAAAAAGTGTTGCATTTCTTAAAATGTCGGTGGCTTCTCAGACCCACCTGCCTCGGTAATTTTGGATTTGTATAGTAGTAGATCTAGACTATACAAATCCTTAAGCTTGCTTGCACCGCTGTTCAAAGATAATGGCATCAATAAGAATGCTCTCATCCCGCCTCGCCTGTCGCCAGATAGAGAAATAAAAAGAAAAGAAAAAAGAATATATATATATATGCTCCTGATACTCCCCTACGATCAAAATCTATGTCATAGATAATGTATTTGGGGATATCAACACTTCTGATAAGTTCCGGGGATATTTCCGACATTGTATAATATATTAAAACTACATATGTTAACACAAATTTCATTGGTTTATATTTTTCTTATATATCCAATGAAAACGTTTTTTGTATTTGACCTCATCAAAAATTTCGTACTTTTGTTCGAAACATTAATATTATGACAGAAAAACAGTTTAATTAACGTTATC
Source organism: Bathymodiolus septemdierum (assembly GCA_963383655.1). Lineage (NCBI taxonomy): Eukaryota > Metazoa > Mollusca > Bivalvia > Mytilida > Modiolidae > Bathymodiolus > Bathymodiolus septemdierum. The sequence goes on along the minus strand of OY726524.1, from coordinate 68,137,128 downwards.
AGAAACGAAACAAGGTAAACTGTTCAAATATTCTATTCACATACTGTACATTAGAATGAATTTATCTTATTCGACACAAGTAGAAAAATGTATTAGCAGACGAATTTTTGAAAATGAGATCCACCCCCTTTTAAGGGCTTTTTATTAATGAAGAAATAAAAAGTTTCAAAACAAAGGCGGTATAAGTGAAATAAAGCATTAATTGAAAATATTAGCTATCAAAGAATAGACACATATGACGATCGCCAAAAATATCCCTTGTTGAAAAGATATTCAATATCTTTGACTGAGTAAGTTTGACTGCTGATGCACAGGAACTTGTCTCTATCAATGGGAGGATCCACATTAATAATTCTTCCATTTATTGAAACAAGTACCAGTAGTTTGATACTTCATGTGTTGTTAACTGTCAACTCATTTGGCTTCATGTCTTTTTTTTACCCACACAGCACATTTTTATTTAATTTCTATTGTTTACAATGTAGATGGATCGTCAAAAACCATGGAATTGTGCCTCTCTGAAATTATCCATTAAACCCAATGCTAGCAAATCTTCTTCTTTCGTAATTCCCTCCTGTCTGGGAGCACTCGGACTGAACCGATAAAATATATATTTTATCTGTACACATTAAAAACACATAAAATTCTTTATAAAATATGAATCAACACTATCTGCCACCAAAATGTCCAGTGTATATACATCAAGTCGTGATTTTAAATATATAATCGGCAATATTTAAATTAAAGTTCTGTTTAGTGCTTTACTTGGTACGAGTAGCAGCGTTTTAAAATAACTTAATGTTCGTATAAAAATGCTATGAAAAATGTATACGGTCGGCTTTGAGTAGCATTATATTAAAATAACTTTAAAATGTTTGTTCAGGATGCTACTTTAAAAACCTAAAAATATGTACACTATCGGTTTGAGTAGCCTTATTTTAGTAGTGTTCATATATAATGCTACTTTTAAAATCTAAAATGTATATATATATATATACGGCAGTATTGTTTACGGCTGATTGCCCATACACAGAGATTTACCCCTTATCATCACACACTAACTAGACACTAGTAATGTTCATCCTTTTCATGTGTATCAGGTGGCAGTAATCTCTAGATTTTGTTTCGATTGTTCTAAGTAATTCTTTGTCATCTGGGAGAATGTTCCTTTTAACAAGGCATTGACAGTCTATCAATAGTTCTGTGATGGTCTTTTTGTTGTTGAAATAGTTAGTCCACACTCTACTTCCAATTTTGTCAATCACGTATTCCCTTTAATATTTTGAAAATGAGATTTCCTAATGTTTCTGTATGCCGGACAGCTTGTAAGAAGGTGTTGAAGGTCTTCAGTTTCAAGTTTGCATATAGGGCATGTAGGGTCTACAATGTACCTCTGCTTGGTTGAATTTAACTTTTAAGGTCTGAAGCATGTATGTTCCAATTAGCATGCATACTTTTGTTGCAGCTTTCCTGACATCCTTTACAGAATTTGAAATAGTATCCCAAACATTGTGAGTTTTTCCAATATTTAGATTTTCTAGATCTGTTGAGAGTAAATTTAGTGTTGATTTTTCTTTGCAATCTGATCTGAGTTTATTAGACCAATAATATGAAATAGTTCTTCGTACTTTATTTTTCCACTCTATTTTATTGTAATGACAATTCATTATTTCGATAAATGACGGGAGTTGATACATGTCTAGTATGTAAGTTATTCTAACAAAGAAGCTGGTTGGTTGACCCGCTGTATGTTGTCTCCATGCGATCTCTCGCATTGAGTTATTTTGACTCATTGCTATTGAGTGTAGAAGACTCAACTGTCTTTTGTGGAGCTTGGCATTTATTGACAGTACTCCTAGAAGCAAGTAGATTGCTGATGTTGCTGTTCTGTTTGGAAGAGATTGAATATGTTTAATGTTTAAATGTGCTTAGATGAAAACTGCAATGCCGTTAAATCTTTGTTTTGAAGATTTAAAGTTTCTAGTCCATATAGAAGGTGTGGGACAACATAAACTTGGTATATCTTACAAGATGTTCTTGGGTTGAGTCCATTTGTGCTATGTACGCCGGTTTTGATCAGAGAGCATAGTGTCCTTCTTGCTAGTGATATCCTGTCGTTAACATTAATCTTGTTTTCTTCAGACGTTGTTCTTCTTAGACCAAGATGTGTGGTTTCAAATTTAAATTCCAGTGTTATTTCCCAAAGTAAAATTATCGGTTGTTTCTTGTATTCTTTCTGTATTTCGCTTGTTGATACTTTGACTATTGTAATGCTTTTTATTGGATGAATCAGGAATCTGTGGTCACTAGAGTAATCATAAACAGTGTTAAGCATTTCTTGCGTTTCGTTTCGGTCGTTTGATAAAAGTATTGCAAATATCACAGGCAATTCTATCTATCAATGAGCGTGTTGACTACCAGGTACATTAATTATATTAGGCCAAATAAAAAAATATGTGTGGTTCCGGTTACCCTACCTACCCTAATATTTAGCCCCTACCCTAAAGATTTGTTTACCATTTTGCAATAAGCACCGTTAAAGTCACAATGTCTCTCCCATAGAATCAATGTAAAAAAAATATATAAAATAAAATCCCTACCTACCTACCCTGTTTTTTGTTTTAATGTAACCGGAACCACATATATATATTTTTATTTGGCCTTACATGGATAGTTGACCTTCCCATTGATAAAAACAAATGCCTGTGGGGAAAGTCTTTGTGGGTTTCCCTTTAAATAGCTTTTAAAATATGTCATTTTGAATGCAGTTATATACTTTTTTCGTGAATAAAAAAAATTGGGATTAAACCTTCCTGGACCCCCCCCAAAAAAATACCTGTGTTTCCACTAACCCAGCTGACCCTAATATTTTTTTTCGAGAAATTTTTATTTCAAATCTGGAATTCATGGTGATTTCCGTCCCCGGTTTTTCACTTTATACAAATCATGCCCAATTTCCTTGACAATAAGTTAAAATGCTTTACTGATTAAAATTCCGATTCCAGGTATCAAGTGTTTGACTTCGAACAGTATGGCCTCCGTTTTGGCAATTAAATTACATAAATGTAGCCATAAAGATGATGGAAAAAAGATTGTTCAATCAGTTTCACACAGAAGTACTTTGTTCGAACTGTTCGAAGAAGTGCATGGGCCTGTTGACTTCAAAACCGTAAGAGTATCTGTGGCTGTGGGCAAAAATGTGGACGGTGCATCAACTTTCCAAATGGAAGGACACATTTGTATCGGCGATTTATACGAAAGCTTGGGAATGAAGTATGTGGAATTTTCATGCAAACAGAACGAAGATGTACATCTTGGGGGGGGGGGGGGGGAGTGTACACCTACATGTCTACCGATCCTAATTTTTTTCAAGCCGTTAGCGGAAACACACATATTTTTTTGGGGGCGCCTTATGCCATTCAACACAATGCAATTTTTAAAAATGTATTAAAACTTAAATATTTAACTTTTCTTTCATTTGCAGAAATTACTTAAGATGAGTATTTATCACAGATTTGACAGAATTTCTCATACTATATAACTTATCTTTCATTTCAGAAATTACTTAAAATGAGTAATTATGAAAGGTTTGGGGAAGACCAAGAATCAAATGGTCACACAACAGTTGATTTACAAGCTGTCGGTGATCAGCAATCAAACTTGAAAGATGTTCACATTAAATTGGACAAGGAAGAAGATGAAGGAAATCTGAAGATATATTCCTCAGAAACCAAATCAGGTGTAGAATACATTGATGATCCATCAGCGAAACGCCAACTTACACTCTATGAGTAAGTACATCTGTAAACCAATATTTTATGAAATCAGATAAATTAAAACTTCAATATACTGTGACATGATTTGAAGAAGAAGGCTTAGAAGGCAGTCATATACAATATTAAACAATCAATATTCATATGTTGTAATAAATTCAATGTTAAAAGCCTCAGAAGAAATAAGTAAAATACCTACAACTTAATGTATCACTGGTATTAAACTGATGTTCGTAACTTTAGTTACCTACATCCCAACATGGCGGACACGGAAAATGGTAAATTAGAATATCCTTGTTTTCTCTTTATCAGTAGTGTTTATTAGTAAGTCCATACGGTATGATTACAGGTGGGAATATTAGACACTCGAATGCATACATAAAAATGTCGAAACTCTTATGAGAACATTGAAATATTAACTTGAAAAAAATTGAAGGATGTACGTAACTCTTTGAAGTGATGTTCGTAACGTTAGAAAGATATTTAAAGAGATGTCCGTAACTGCAGATTTCCATAACTATTAAATAATAAGAATGTGTTTAATTGCTCGTGAAGAAACAGTTTGAGAGATTGAATCCACAGCCACTCGAATTCCGGACCCCCCCCCCCCCCCCCCCTTTTTCCTCATTTGGTCCCTCCCACGATTATGGTATGGATCTTTGTCTGGAAGTATATCTTTGAACCATTTATCCATATTTTACAACATTTCGTGTTACAACTCTCTCGTTCTACTAACTTTTGTTTCTAGGTCCAGCTGCCGTTTTACTTATATATATGTTACAACTCTCTCGTTCTACTAACTTTTGTTTCTAGGTCCAGCTGCCGTTTTACTTATATAAGTAAAACGGCAGCTGGACCTAGAAACATATATAAGTAAAACGGCACATGCGACTTATTGACAGTTGAAGACTTGTTGATCCATGAAACATCGTAATCATGTCAATGTAAACAATTATAGACTTGCTACAATAAGTCCCTTTCTAACCTATTTGTATCTTGTGCGTACCCCTTTAATAAGTTTGCTGCTGAAAGCAATGTATCTGTACTACATAAATATTGTCGGAAAAGATATATTACCTATAGTAACATATTTACTAAAGTATACAAGAATATAGATAAGGGACTTGTAGGAAATCTATGTGTATAATTATATTTAACATGGGTGAAGGAAATTCATGTATGCGATCCTGATTTAAAAAACTATTGATATTAAACTAATTCATTTATATACCATCAAGACTGTTCAGACTAACATCCTGTCAATTTCAATGCATATTTATAAATATATATGTATTTGTAAAACTTGAAATGGTATGATATAAAAAAAAATGAACTTTTCGAAAACAGCTTTACCATAGATTAATCCAATTTTAATACTTACAAATTATAGATTCGTTAAAAAGTATTATAAATCTTTATTTATCTGTATTTAGTACAATAGTCAAACAAATTAATAATAAATTAATCTGGTTTCATTTCAGCATTAAAGGGAAATAATTAGATGTGTCATTCTTAAAATACTTGATCTGGTGTGTCCATTTTTATTAAAATAAGCAAAAAACACAAAGGACAATTAATTTGGTAATAATTCACGGCATATTTACACATAGAACTGTTAATTTACATACAAATATACTTTGTTAGAATGTATATATGAGACCCAGAATGGCCCTCATCGAATTTAATGATGATGTCGGAGGTCGCCATCCATGGGAGGTCCTAAACACCCAAAGGTCAGAAGTCAAAATGCCCTATTGCAAGGTCGTAGTTGATGAAAGACACTTCTAGAGCACACAGTCCAAGACCAAATAGAAATATCAAAATAATACTTACAACTACATATGTTGAAATGACTGCCGCATCGGCCTCAACACTATTAATTATCTGGTCATTCTCGATATCCATCGCTGTAAGATTGCAAAAGATTACAGGAAGCGCAAAGCCATGTGTTTATTATTGCTAATTGGAAACAAGCGTTGGGCAAGGTGTTCTTCTCCCGCTACCGTCATCTTTCGTTCATCTCACTCATTCATAACCCTCTCATCCTCCGCTCTGTATTTTTTCCCCCTCGTGCATTATATAATCTCTCCCACCCCTATTACCCTTTCTATCACTTCAGGGATGTTTTTCCTTGTTTTCAAATTTTATTCATTACAAAAGCATTGTTCTTTAAATGTTTTAAACATGATTTTAGAAACACCAAACTTTAAAGTTACCAACATCATATTTGAAAGTTACGAACATCGTTCAAAAATAATTCTACAGTTACTTACATCATTTGTACTTCTTAAAGTAGGTTTTGTGCCACATAGGAGAATTTACAGTTGATTTAAGCATATCACTACAGTTCATTGTTAAAATATCTATACATTTGAAATGACAATATTTGAAAATAAACTAAAAACAAAGAGAAAACAAGGATATTCTAATTTACCATTTTCCGTGTCCGCCATGTTGGGATGTAGGTAACTAAAGTTACGAACATCAGTTTAATACCAGTGATGTATCAACACTTGCATTTCTTTGTGCTGTTAACTTGTCATTGTTAACCTGTTTAATAGGAATATGTAATTACTAATATTTTCTATAAAATTGGTAATTTTTACAAGTATATTATGTTTATTTTGAAAACATCTCTTATCTCTTTTGAAATCAAACTGTAATGATGATTTATTGGTCCACTAGCTAAATTTTATCTGATAGCTCAACCCTGGAGTGAAGATGGTTGACATTATTTAAAGTAGAAGCTTTGACTGTTGTTTCAGTGAGAAAGCACTATGAATATATTAAGCTTAGACATCATCATCATCTCATCAAAACTTGTTTTCGCCATGAGATATAGTATTAAACAACAATCACACTCTCACTCTAAAACACTCGTGTAAAACCAAAACTAACAGAAATCTAACAATGAGTTTTTCATTTAAAGAAATTTTAAGAGATTGTATAGTGTATACTGATTAATTCACCTCCAAATATTATATAACATAAGTAGACAAATAAACTCGCAAGATGGACACAACTGTTTTAATCTTAAAAAATTGGCTCTCGTCTAAAACAATTCCTGGAAATATTTAATATACACTTGAAACTAAAATATTTCTATTGGAAAATGAACGGAAAACCATGAATATGGGAAAGATATTAATTATTTAATGTATTTTTCTTTATTTACAGATCTTTACAGAATTCCGTCAAGTCTATGATAGAACATGTTGTGTTCCGTATTGTATTGATGTTGTTAATATTACTAGACTTTACGTTGGTTGTTATAGACTTATCTGATTCAGATTGTAACAGTAATGATGTCTTAGAAAACATCTCCCACTTTATCATTAGTCTATTTCTGCTGGAAGTCTTTGCTAGATTATTCTATCAAGGGTAAGTGTATCAAATCTTATTAAATTGATAAATTTGTTGTTATTGTAGCATCTTCGCTAGCCAAGGGTTACAATCCACTTCTCCCCATTTGAAGTTGACGGGAGTTGGATCATAACCATTGGCAAGGGGATATGTTGTAGTACTGGTAAATAGTGGTGTTTATGTTGTTATTTTTCGTTATTGTTTTTCACATTTATGTGACAAATGTATTTTAAACCTTCATTAGCACTTGCTTATCAACCCATTTTTAAGTCCTTTGAAGTGATATCTAGCCATGAAAGGGGAACTATATATTAAGACAAGGACCACTAAAATTAGAAAGAGGGCTAACATATTTTGAGTGTTATCGCTCTGAAGAATACCTTGTAATTTTTGCCAGGTGCCAATCTCTGGATTTATTTAAGAATTGAATGCAATCTTTTGTAGTTTTTTTAGCATGTAAAAGTGTTGTCCAAAGTACATTAAAACAAAAATATTGACAATTTTGTAGAAAATGTACTTTAGTCAACACATTTACAACTCTATAAAACTACAAGAATTGCATTCAATACTACTAAGTCATAATCAAAATGTTACATTATTGAAATTGAAAATTGAAATTATTATTATTTGTTTTAATATTCTACATTTTTAACCTTTGTTATTGTGTGTTGTTGTTAGTTTTCATGATGTTTGAAAATAGTTGCTGGAAGTGTGTGTAGTTGAGTGGTTGTGCACTTCATTGACTGATGAAGTTTAAATTCTGAAGTCACATGTCAACCCTTTGGCCAATCACATTGGGCTTTCTAAATGAAATGAACACATAATGTAATTATATCCAAATAATAAAAAAAATGTCAGCAGTTTCTTGATAAATGTTGACAATTTTAAGAGATTTGATTTATATTAGACTCCAACTTGTCAGACACAATGCTGAACATGGCTGTTAGAACTAAGAACGTTTGTGAACTATTGATCACCAAGTATTATCTGAAGCTGTATAAGTATGATAAATTATAAAACTAGCTATACAATTGTTAAATTACAGGTCAAGTTAAATCTTAATTAAATTTGGAAGATTTTTAATAATAAATGGCAGCATAAAATGATCAACTCACTTTAGTTCCTCTGGTCAAATTACAAAATCTATATATTATCTTTGGTAATTTCTTGTACATTATGAAAAGATAATATTGTTAACTTTTCATATACATGTATTGATACAATGGTTTTAGAAGCCACTTGGTCAATGTAAACCAAGCTTTAATGGGATTGTCTTTGGGTGTTTTTTTCCCCTGCAAATACTGTTATATATCTGATGGCTTTACCTTTCATCTGAAATTCTTACCTGCACATAAAAATAAAGAAAAATATTCAAGTGGTCAAGCATTGACATTTTAAGCTGTATATATGGAATGAAATTTAATACTACTGCTAAATAATACGAGGTTGATTGCTGTAACATACAGTCTTTGCCTTAATTTTTTTTCACCTACTTGCCTGATAACCAAATTTAGAAAAAAAATCTATTTATTCAAACAAATTGTTTCATAATTTTCACTCGTCCGAATCCAGTTTTACTTGTCCCAGGTTTCGGACAAGTGGGTTAGCACGAAGAAAGACATACATATCAGGCCAAGGAAATAAGTACCTTTACTCTAACATTCATGAAAGAATAGGGTAGTAAGGGTAGGCACAATTGTAGGTAAGCAAAACTTTTTTTCACAGTTTTTAGTTAGGTTAAAGATGACCAGAATTTGGTTTTTACCAGTACTTGTCCAATAATAGCAATGAAAATTTAAGGGTATGTACTAAAAACAGTCATTCCCAAGGTCCGTCAGACATGTGGCAATGTACAGTAAAAATTGGTTTGGTCTAGTGCAAGGTTATTCGTTAGCAATGAAAATTTAAGGGTATGTACTAAAAACAGTCATTCCCAAGGTCCGTCAGACATGTGGCAATGTACAGTAAAAATTGGTTTGGTCCAGTGAAAGGTTATTCGTTACTGGACCAAATGACCAGTTAGTAATCTGAGCACCTCCTCTGTGGAGCTTGTGAATGTCCTGTAAACTTGATGGTGGGTCCTGAAATCCGTACTCCTTTACTGGACTAAATGTCAATTCAACTTCAATTTACCCTGGGAAACACTGCAGTAAAAACTAGGGTGATATTGTCAATTATTTGAATAAGGTACATATGCTGCATTTTTTTTGTTTTATTTTGACCAAAATCAGTCTTAGAAAAAATATTTTCCTGAAAGCACTGGTATGACAATTTTAACCATTGTTTATGTGAATATAAAGAAATTGTTCGTTTTAATAGTTTATCTTCAATTAAAAACATATCAAATTTTAGTACACAAATGTAAAAGAGTATGTTTTATCCCCAGGGATAATTTGCTTCAGTTATTTAACTGATTTCAGCTATTTTTTTTGTGAAAAAGAAATTCGGAAAAATTGCAGGATAGTCAATACAGGTCAAAAATGACCTTTTGAAAGGGGATGTAGATGGTTTTAGCTATTTTCATTGATTTTCAATTAATTTATTTTCTATACAGAATCCTCCCAGTGTATTCCATCCAATATGTTTTCGTTTGCATTAGTATAATAGAATTTTGGGGGTGATGTTTTTTAAATCCTTGCAAATTTTGATACACAAATGTAAAAAGAGTATAACTTTAATAATCTAGTTTTATTCCATTCTATATGTTTTCTGTAGTATTATTAATATTTAATTTTGGTGGTGATTTTGCAATTTAAAGCTGGTTATCTGTATAACCAAAGGTACGAGTATTATGATAAAAGGATTTGCAGAAAGCCCCGATTATAGATGACTACCTTATATAAACTGCTATGACAGTCTTTATTTACATAATTTCAAGTTGAATTTGAATTAATAGATAAATAATGGTCTTCCTTTCAAACCCTCTAAGTCTAATGCAAATAGAATTGAAGATTTTTGTACAAAAGGTATTTCATAAAGAAGTATAAATACCGATGTACAGACATTGAGAATTTATCACTTGTCTTATATTATATAATTAATCAAATCCATCTTTGCATTAAAAATGTTGAAGTAGAGTTTTAACTTTAAATGATTGAAATGGGCATCTCCTCCTTGTCACTTTACAAACAACAATATGAGTGAATAAACATAGAACAATGGTTGTCCTGCATATTAAATGCAGAGCTTATATATTGATCTTGATTTATTGTTAAGTCAAAGTGTGTTAATGTTTAGAAATGGTTGTTTATGTTAGCAAAATTATTACCTTGTAGGAGGCTAAGTTAACTAAGTAGAATGAAGACAATTTTAACCTGCACGATGCACCGCCAATGGTTGTTTAAGAGAAAAATTACGCATATGCTATGGCCACTGTTGATAGTGCATGTACTACAAAGAGAACGGTTTTCAAATTGCCAAAACTTCTACCGGTATATTTTATGCCTGAATGGTTATCGGTGTAATTTGTTATTTTGGTATTTTAGCAGATTATGCATTTTAGGCTTGTTTTAACAAAAATTAATAAAAGTCTTCTCTAAAACCATAAAGCCAATTTAACCAAACTGTTTGTGTGGTCCTTGGATAACCTTTCATACTTGTATCCGATAGTTCAACAATCAACTCAAAATTATAGGTTAATATAGAAATAGGACATAGTTTCTTTGCTGCCGGGTACAACCCGAGTTGACTGGTAATGCAGAACAAATCAAATACACAAGTCGCCTATAGGACAGGACATAATTGAGTGCCTTGTTTATGGAACAATAGCTTATGGTTGTTTTTGGCTTGTTGCAAGGTAAAAAAGTTCGACCTTATCAAAGCAGGGCAATCTATTTCTGTCTGCAGGCAAAAATCCCAGTGCCATATTTTTTACCTGCATGATTTATTGTTTGTTAACTTATTCTTATCATGGATATAAAAGAAATACATGTACTGCTCACATGATGTTAAGCCATCAGAATTCAAAATTGATATTTAAATATTATATTTGACCTTATTGAAAATAAAATAGAAATGTCTACAATTTTCTATATTGTATGTACACTGTAACTTTTGATAATGAGTTGTTCTACATCTCTTCTGTTTAATTATAATGAAAAGAAAGTTTATTTAAACGGTGATGGTCAAACATTCCAATAGACTTAGTATCAACAACAACAAAAAAAACCTTCTCTGACACCTCAAACCATTGAACATAAAATGCATTGGAAATCTGGTTATACAAATTTTGCTTACATTGACTGTCAAGATTCATTTAAAAATAGTTTCCTTGGAAGCCACTTTAAACAAGATTTGGCTCTGGTTTATATATAGTTTATTTTCACGATGCATTCCTCTAATTTTGTTATTTCATGTAGAGAACAATATGGTTATTTGGGAAGAATTAGTCTGTTCAACAGGCTCCGTGTGTTTTAAACTTTGTGGTTGATACTTGATGCATTCTGTAAATATTTGAATTTGTTATTTTCAGAAAGCAGTTTTTCCACAGTATAATAGACATTATAGATGCTACAGTAGTTATTGCCTCCTTTATTGTAGACATGGTCTTTGTTATACTAGCAGATACTAGTTCATGTAAATCTAATTATGCAAGGTAAGTACAGTCATACCTGCCCATGTGGTCACCTCTTAAGCAGTCACCTGTCTTAAAAGGTCACCCTTTTCTCATCCTGTCATAGAAAATTTCATATGAATAACGAACAGAATTTACCTCTTTTAAGAGGTGACCTGTCTTATAAGGCACAAAGGTGACCTCTTAATACAGGTTTAACTGTGTATTGTATTGTATACTGACTATGATCTCCTAAAAGGAGAGACTATACAGCAGCTTTTCCCAACAACTATCAGGGAGGTAACATAGCAAGGACCAAGTAGCGCAAGACCATTCAAATTTGGCATGGACTCCTGAAATTTTTCACATAGTAGCCAAGCTAGCTACTGATGTTTTGAATGTTACATGTGCCAAGTCAGTTTCTGGGTCCCAAGAATTTTGGCTGGGGTACTAAAATTGTTATCTTGGGTAACCCAGCTGGCAACTACAGCAAAAGTGCTAAGTTTAGTCCCTTGGCTATATTTGTATAGATTTATGTTATAATTACAGGTTTTAGTTTGTATAATGTGAGATGCCCATCCCTAAATTTTCCATGGAAATCGATTGAAATAGTGAATAGAATTTTATGGAATTCCATGGAGTATTGGAACCTTTTTTCCATGGATTTCAATCAAATGAAAAATGGAATTCCACGGAAATCTATGGAAAATAAGATATGGCCTAATTTTAGAGGATCAGGTCAAGTTTTGATCATACCTGTGAATGACTTATTAGAATACACCTGCAAATTTTCCTCATCACCTGTGAAATTATGTACATAACCCAAGTAATTGTTATGTCAAATATTAAGACCTTGAATTAAGTGCTTTCAAAATACTGGATAGTGAATTTTATAAAACATGTATTTATATCACAAACTTTTCAATAAGAAATTAAAATTAAATTTGTCAATTTTGTAAAATTTCAAATTTAATAATACATGAGACAATTCAACATAGCTTGAATTTGAAAAAAATCTTGCTTTATATAAATGTTGGTAGAAACATTACAGAAGTTTTAAATCTCAAGTTTTCATGAGCCTAAAAGAAATGCCTTGTAAGTTGCTTGGCTTCCGAATTTTCCTGTTTTGTATCAATGAAGGCCAAGCTTGTTACTTCTTTGATATTAAAGCTAATTTTGCTGTCAGGACAAGTTACAACAGAAATATTGTAGATGAAAGGGGTACTTAATACCCAGAATAATCCTCAATGAAAAAATTATGCTTTAAAACATTGAAATTGGAGGTATTGGAATACAATGAAAATATTTTCTCACCCCTTGGATAAAGTAGTCCGTTAGTTTAGGTGAAAAAGATTTTTCTATCTTACCCCGGCTCCAGGGTAAGACAAGCTACACACCGTTTTTCCCGCAAAATTGTTTTCCATTGTTGAATTAAATTGTTGATTTATAGTGTCTTGACAGTATTTTAATGTATTTCACAATAAAATACAATAAAATACATTTTATTTATAAATATATTATAAATGCTACTACAACAGCGATAAATGCCTGTAATTTTTTTTATTTGACGTTGGTCAAAGGGAGGTAATTGTTTTTATTTACGTTAGTTACCTAACAAGGGAGAGTACTCTATATTTTCTCAACGTAAACAAATATTGAAAGAGATGAGAAAAAGGGCAAACATCGTAAAAGGTGCAAGATTTTGTTATTGTAGAATCTATCACAAGTTTGTTAACTTTATTATTTTGAACCTCTTTAAAGTTGTAAAATGAACATCTTGTTTTATTTTATTACGTGGCATTTTGGTCCTGTGGCTGTGATACGGTTCGCAAATTAATGCACCAAACTACACAACAAGTAAACAAACATTGACACGGTAGAAAGGGGTGAGAAAAAGAGTCAAACACCGTAAAAGGTGCAAGATAGTAAAATCTGACACCCTCGGGTAAGATTTAAATCGTATTGGACTTGGACAAGTCTCGTCCGATACGATTTAAATCTTACCCTCGGGTGTCACAGATTTTACTATCTTGCACCTCTCCCGGTGTTAGACCCTATATATCTGAGCCTCTGGATTTATTGTAATACACTTATACAGGTAGATAATACAGAATATGTCAAAACTCACTTACTCAACAATTCTTCATATACATCCCAATATTGGAGTATATCACTGACATATTACATTGTAAAGCCAAAATACATGTTATGCTTAGATAAGTACATTAAAGACATCTTTTGAAATAATTGATTATATAAGACAGAAAGCTTATTGTACATGTATGCTCAAAGAGTTACGTGTACCAAATACTGACCGCCTTCAAGAAGTTGAATATTATGTCAGAGGTTGCATATGACAATCGGAAAAGGTTAGGACTATTTAAGAAATAAATCATGGAAGCCAGAATGTGTTTTGAGTTTTAACATACTCAAAGCACATTCTGGCTTCCATGAATTATTTCGATTCTGATATGTCTAAGAGCACAAATATGGTAGTATACTTTGATTGGAAGATGGTAATTTATATTTACGTTTGCAGACAATGTCGCACACAATTTATGCTGCCAAATTCGAGAAGATGATAATTCATCAAGTTGTACATTTACGACGAAAAAGTCAGTCACATGCAGCGGCGCATGTGCTAATGAGTTTATACCCAATCGATAAATCGCTTGTTTGTTCACAAAGCGAAAGAAGGATGCGATGTTAGAATTACAGGTTTAATAAATAAGTATTTAATAGAAGAGACAACATTTTTAATTAAGTTAAAAAACATTAAATTTCAGACTTATGGTGATAGGACGAGTTGTCCGAATCATCAGAATCACGAGGATATTATATATAATGGTACAACAGAGGAGACACGTAGCTACAGCTTCTAGAAGAATTGTATCACAAAATAAAAGAAGATATCAGAAAGATGGCTTTGACCTTGATCTCTGTTATATTACAGGTAACATTATATCATTTTAATGATATAAATTAGGTTAATGATCCAAATATGGTTGATTTTTCAATACAGTATTCCCCATCTTATAAGGCAAATCTCAACAAAGGTCGCACTTCTTATCAGGACAGATTTTAGATACATTGAGATAGTATAATACTACTAAATGGTCCCTTTTCAGAGAGGCCACTTTTTCATTGCAGAAGGTGTGGCTTTATAATTTTTTTTACAGAAATTCGCTTGTTGATGTGATATTGCTCTGAGAAATCATTCTTGCAAAACAAATCAGTGATAGTATATGTATATTATGGATGTACAATTAAACATTATTATATGTATAGCATATTTGTTTTCAGTAGAAAACAGAATATTTGTCACTACAGTAACTGCTTGATTGTTTATTTTATTTCAGAGAGAGTTATAGCAATGTCTTTTCCTTCTAAAGGAATGATGTCCATGTACAGAAATCCTGTAGAGGTAAATAATTATATTACAGTAGTCTCCCTCTTATAAGGCCACTCCTCCTATCAGGCCACTCCCAACAAAGGCCACACCTATCAGGCCACTCCCAACAAAGGCCACTCCCAACAAAGGCCACACCTCCCATCAGGCCATTCCCAACAAAGGCCACTCCTCCTATCAGGCCACTCCCAACAAAGGCCACTCCTCCTATCAGGCCACACCTCCTATCAGGCCACTCCCAACAAAGGCCACTCCTCCTATCAGGCCACTCCCAACAAAGGCCACTCTTCCTATCAGGCCAGATTTCAGATGCACTGAGATAGTAAAACACTACTAAATTGTCTCCATCTAGAGAGGAATGCCACAATATAGCTGAAATATTGCTAAAGTTGGCCTTAAGCGCCAATCAGTCAATGAATCAACCATCTAGAGAGGCCACTCCTTTTATAAGACCACTTTTTCATTGCAGAAAGGTTGACCTTCTATGATTGGGGCTACTGTGCATGGTGAAAACCTAGAGGATACATAGGTCTTTTGTAAGCTGTCCTGGGCCACAAGATAAAATAAGTTATTGTCTTTACTTTAATGCATATGCATGTATGTTATCTTTTCACATTGTTATTTTCTCCATTTAAACAGGTGGACCATTTGCAAACAAAACAAACATTTTAATGTTTTAAAAAAATATATTTTTCATGAATACACCAAAGCCCTGTATAAATACATTAAAATCACCCAGGAATGATGTCCATTATTTGTTCGGCAATTCCCATGTGCAAAATAAAATAAATTGGAAATTTTATCACAGCATTGTTTATATAGCCAATGAGGGATGTCGTATTAGAATTCTAAATAATTTTGTTTTGTAAATTTATGGCCTTTTCAATTTTGTATTACATTAGCTATAGACCTCAACAAAGATAGATGACAATTTTTACTTTACTTTATTAGTTTAATTGGTATTGTTTGAGTTAATAATTACATTACTTCTGTTTTTCATTGAAATGTTACAATATGATTGGTTATGAAGTGGTCACATGATTATAAAAAAGATGTTTCACATCCCAATGAAACTCAAATCCAAACTTGCACGTGCCTCCATGATGACGTCAGATGTAAACAATCAATGGCGTAGTAATTTCCAACAGCAAATAATCTAACACAAATAAAATTCACAACGAAAAATTCAACTATATTAAATTTTGGTGTGATTTAAATATAATTATAAGAATTGAATGCATTCTTTTGAAGTTTCATTGGGGTATGAAAGCGTTGATCGAACTACATTTTTAACATGAAGCGCTACCACGCTTCATTGAAAATGTACTTCGGTCAACGCTTTCATACCCCAATGAAACTTCAAAAGAATGCATTCAATTCTTAAATGTATCATAGCTTTAATTTTGGTATTGTTTTTATTCTAATTTCCCACTGAAATCTTTACAGGAAGTAGCCAGATTTTTCAACACAAAGCATAAAGACCACTACAGGATATACAACTTGTGTAGTAAGTTACTAATTATGAGAAGAAAGTTTAAATAGTGATAGTCAACAATTCCACCAATATCAACAAAAAAACCAGCCACCTCTCACCTCAAATTGTTGAATACAAAAAGACCAGGAGTGTGGCGATTGTGAGTTTGATCCCCAATCAAGTCAAACCAAAGACTATGAAGTGGATCTTTGTTGCTTCTCCACCAAGCACGCATCATTTAGAAAGACCAAAGACTTGTTGGCTCGGAATCAGGATAATGTGTCAGTGTAGGGTGACATGTCTATCTGCAGACTGTTGTTTCAGTGAGCTAGCACTAGAAAAATCCAACTATGCGTGTTGGTCTAGTACAAAGCGGACCTCATCATAATCTCATTGAAAATTTACATGTTCTCTCCATGATATAGCTGAAAAATTGCTGAGCTAGTGTTAAACAACAATTACTCACTCATTCACCACAACATTTGTCTATGGAAAGCCAGATCCTAACTTGGGACAGGCACATGATTGGATTCCATCCCTTCCCATCTTGATAATTGGATTTCTAACAGTAATACAGATATTAAGAAACAATTAAGAAATTACACATATTCACTTCCAGTAAAAAAGGCCATACACTATCACAAAAATGAAGAACAACATAAATATGGAGAGTACAAAAAAGGTAGAATCTGTCGATTAAAGACAAAAAAAATCATAACTGATAGTTATACTACAAACAGATTTAATATCAATTCAGTTTAAATAATTTTTTTTACAGGTGAAAGAGATTATGATGAAACATTATTCCATAATAGGGTGGAGAGAGTTTTTATTGATGATCATAATGTTCCGAGATTGAGGTAAAATTAGCTATTTTTGTCTTACTGGTGACAAATGTTTCTTTTGGCAAGTGTATATGGATAAGAATTTCGGTCACTAACTTTTCTTTTGTAACTTGTTTAAGAACAGATTTATACATACATGATTTTGTACACACAATGTTTCAGTACACAAAAGATACAATGTAAACTACAAGTTTGATTTTACAATAGATCTTTATATAATATACTTTTTTCTAAATAGCTTTCAAAATTCATAGTAAACAATTTAATTTAAAGATTTGTTTTAATATCAACCTCGCAATACTGCCTTAAGATCGAACCATTTTGTTTTAGTATGTTCCGTTTATACTGGGGACAGATATATCATATCATTGATGTCTTTACAATATATATAGAATATTTCATAAATTCACGACCCCATTCTAGATTAAGAACATCTGCAGACATCTATATATAATTTTTCAAAATAATTAAAATGTTGGTAATTTTTGTCCTGAGCTAATTCTGAGGTCACTGAACTAATTTCTTTTTTCTTTTTCATTCTATAAAGTTTGTCAAACAAATTGTCTTGTGACACTTGTGTACATTAATTTAACCTGTCTCACTTCAAGCTGTGGATAGTTTAGTTACACAATAATGCATGCTGTTATATGTTTAAAAAAATGAAATTTGAGCTAGTGTGACCTTTTATGAGTTTATAGTGACATATTTGGAAAATAAATTTCACTTTATGGATAAATTATACAGAGGAACATTCCTAAGCTTTAATTTAATTTCTTCAATATCTTTTATGACTAAGGGATGATTTTTTTCAGTTATTTAACTGATTTCAGCTATTTTCTGTTGAAAAAAATATTAAAAAAAGTAGGACACAGTTAGAACAAGTAAACAATGAACTTCTTGAGATTGGGTGTAGATGGTTTCAGTCAATTTTCATTTATTTTCAGTTATTTTATTTTCTAACCAGAATCCTCCCTGATAAATCAACTAAGAAGTGCACACTGACTTGTCATGTACAATACACAATACACATATAGTAGTCCCCCTCTTATAAGGCTACACATTTTGCAAGTGAAATTGTGGTCGTATAAAAAGGGTGACCTCTCTTAAGGGGGCAATTATGTCATATTTCACTATCTCGGTGGATCTGAAATCTGGATTGATAAAAGAGGTAGTTTTTGATCGGAGAGGCCTTTATAAGAGGGGAACTACTGTAGTGTTGATAGCAAAATTAAAGCAAGATTAGGTAAAGGGTAACATGTTAAAATTTTCAACTTCAACATTATTTATATCTAACTGTACATAAATCATCATTGGGTCATTTAAAAGCTCAGTCAACATCTAGTTTTTAATATCAATTCTTATACCAGTATTATGTTGTGCTTTGAATTAAACTCTGCCTTTTTCAAATCAAATATTGCCTGAATATGAATAAAAAAAATTGCAAAAGCTATGATCACGACTGGGTATGTTCCTTCTGCAAGAATAAAAATGCAAAAGATTTTTTTTGTTTTTTTGTTAACTTAAATCCAAAAGGCATAATATCGAGTATCAGTACATTAATTTGAATGTAATCACCTCAACACTTGTGTGATCGAGTGATCAAGTGATTGTTTCTTAATACCAAATGATCAATTTGTCAGATATATCATGGCGAGAACAAGTTACAATCGACTGTCAAATTCTTGATTGAAACAGGTGGACAGATAATGTCTGAAGCAAATTTGAAGGAAAAATTTGATCGTGTAAACACCTTTACTTAATCAAATAAAACTGACTTCATATTAACCCTATATCTATACATTTCAGAGAGATGGTTGATTTCTGTAGCAATGTGAGAGAATTCATGGCCCAAGATAAACAGAATGTGATTTCAATACATTGTAAAGGTGGAAAAGGTAGAACTGGTACAATGATATGTGTATGGCTTATAGACTGTGGACTGTTTGGTGATGCTGAGGTAGGTACAGGCAGATATGACATGGGTTGTAGACTGTTTCAGTCCTCGAAATGAAAATTTGAATTTACTGGTCCGAATCAAATTCTTAATTTATTTTTATATAGTTCTTAAAAAAAAACTGAAAAAAAGTTTTACTGGTCTTGGGCCAGAGGATCGATGATCATCGTGAGGACTGCTGTTTGAAGATATAGAGGTAGCTACATTCTTATGGAATGTAAATCCGTGCCGTATTATTGAATGATGGATTATTTTTAACGTCAAGAGAGCAATATCTCAGCGATATTCAGGACGAAGGGCTGTTTTGAAGGTGCTTGGGTAGGTACATGCATATATGTACATGGTTTGTAGACTGTGGTCTGTCTGAAGATGCAGAGATTTGTACATGCA
The DNA here is from genome assembly GCA_963383655.1 of Bathymodiolus septemdierum. Taxonomy (NCBI): domain Eukaryota; kingdom Metazoa; phylum Mollusca; class Bivalvia; order Mytilida; family Modiolidae; genus Bathymodiolus; species Bathymodiolus septemdierum. Next base: position 68,117,368 of record OY726524.1, on the reverse strand, counting down.
GATATGACATGATTTGTAGACCTTGAACTGTTTGAAAATATTGAGGTAGGTACATTCAGATGAACTGTAAGTCAATCCCACATGTGTGGAGAATGTCACACTATTTGCCTGTAAAACACGTTGCATTAGCTTCTTACAGGCAATAGGTTGTTAAGAGTGGCCGTTTGTGGCTCATTGTAAGGCCTTGTTTTCCTATCCAATCCATAATATCCTTGTTTTCTTGTGCCAATCTTAACTTCCTTCCAGAGTTCCATCTCGGTGCCACTTTTATAATCTACATGATTTACTGTTTAACTTGTTGTCATGAATATAACTGAAATACTGTTCATTTAATATCAAAAAGCAATCCATCAATCAGGCCTAGGGACAGTCCTAATTAGGAAAAGAAAGTTTAAACAGTGATGGTCAACAATTCCACCAATTATAACCAAATTTATAATCACTTCTGACCTCATATCACTAAGCATATAAGAAACCACGACAAATGATGATGGAAATACAGGTCCTGACTTGAGACTAGCACAAAAATTTGGGGGTTAAACCCATTAATGGAATCCGAACGTTCGCCTCTTGATAAGTCATGGCTTTAACTGGTATCATAAATTATATTGATCCTTAAAATTGATTGAAATACCTGTAGTTATATTATATTTTACTGTTGAGAATAATGAAATATAAGTTGGAAAAATATGATTTTTTTTTTCCAATCTAATAATTTCTTAAATTTTATTTTTATTTGATATTCAGTTTTATAACATAATTTTATATTGTAACAGACAACAAATTCCACCTTTAATACCAGGCTTGTAAAGTTGTAGTTTACAGTTCTGACCAATTGTTCAACAAGAAAAAACCCATGACTTTAGTGTCTTATCTGTCCATTTATCATACATTTATAGGAGAGTTTAGAATACTTTGGTGATAGAAGAACAGATTTAGCAGTTGGTAAAAAGTTTCAAGGTGTTGAAACTCCAAGTCAGGTATTTATTTAATCAATTATTTATAAATTTTCAAATTAGAATAATTAAATATATTCTGGATTATGATTTAACCTTGATTTTTTGAAAATTGATATTTAATTTAATTTAAACATATTTTATTGTCTAAATAATGACAATAGGATCAGACACAAGTTTTTCAACTTAGAAAATTGATATGAAATTCATAGTTGGTTGAAAGACAGAAAATGAATGAAAATTAACTTTTGTATCTGTTGTTCATATAATAATCATAGTGAAGTCTCCAATACTGAGTTCTACTTCTATCTGATGTGTGTGTGTGAATAAAAGTCAGAGAAAACTGAAAGGGAAATCAAGAATGGACAATGGCAACATTAGGCACACAAGACACAGGACGAAGACAAAAAACCCACAAAACAACACAGAAAGCTAAAAAGATGATTAACACAGACTCCAACAAAAACCGCAGGGAGAACTTTAGTTCTTGGAAAGGGTTAGCAGGTGGCTTGTAACTGAAGTTACTATGTCAGTAAAGGCTATTTATAGGCATATTTTTATGGACTATATACTCTATGGTTGTCTAGTGAATTTTAGCCATAGGCATAGCTGCCAGTATATGAACTTCTCTCTAATTTTGAATTTGAAATCTGGTTATTGCTTGTGTTGGATGTTTATGTAGTAAAGAGCTTACCAAATGTTGCCATATTTGTCAAGTTTTTAAGAGATTGAATTAACATTCTACTTCTATGGTATAACATTCAAACAAAATGCTATTAGCACTGATATTTCTAAAATTGAAAACAAATCTCACGTGATGACATTATTTAGACATGTCATGTGTGAAATAGAATTATATTAAGCATTTGTTCACTAACCTGGCCAAAGGCCATGTGAGCTTTTCCCATCACTTGGCATCCGTCTTCTGTTAACTTTTCACATTTGAATCTTCTCCTCTGAAACCGCTTGGCCAAATAAACCGAAACATGGTAGGAGGCATGTATAGCAGGTCCTCTATATAGATTGACCTCTGAGCCTCTAAGTTTTTTTCTTAATTTTTAAAATATTGCAAAGTACGATGTTTTGACTGCCATAAAGAAATCACAAATAAAATCTAACAATACCATAAATTAGAGAACACACACAAATATCACTAGACAATTAAAAGAAGAACCATTCTTTTCTTGTATCACATTTTATCTTTTGTTTTTGACTGTTTTTTAATAGAGTAGATATGTTGGATATTATGACAAAGTGAAGAAGAATATGGATGGCAAGATACCTGTTCAAGTGCCCAAGTTGATGACCACCGTAAAGATCTACAATTTAACAGGTTAGCTGTAAAATCACGTTCTGTGACAAGGATTATCAATTTCCTCCTCTCAAAATAACAAAGCTAGTAGTTTCACCCATCACATTTTGGCAACAATTGCTGACAGTTTTGATATTTTTAAAAGGTAAAATATGTTTTTGTGAATTTTATAGCATCTTTTAAGGAAGCTTAATTTGAACCCAAATTTAACTCAAATTAACTTGAGTGAGTGATTGTTGTTTAACACCAACTCAGCAATTTTTCAGCTTTATCATGGCATCAATTATCCTGAAAATGAATTCTTAAAAAGATGTATAATTCCATTCTCAGGATTTTCTTTTACAGGTACCACTTGTATTGTTGTTTGTGAATTACTAAAAATTTTACTCTAATAAAACATTTGATCAATTAATCTGTGTGTGTATTTTACAAAATAAATCACTGGAGATGGATTAACATAAGCTTGCATACTTGTTTCAGATTCCACATTTTGGAATGATTGTATATTAAGTATTATTCATGTCTTTCTGAATTAAATGTTGTTTAAATCAAATGAAATCACTATGGTTGTATCCTTATTTTAAATCACATAAAAACATAAAATAGCAAGCTTGTTTCCAAATCCCCATTTTGTAATGATTTTTCGTGTGTAGTATGGATCATTTATGTTTTTCTAGAATAAATATTTTTAAGCCAAAAGAAATCACTATGGTTGTATACTTATATTACAATGCATTTTTGGACTAGTGTTAGGGTTATGGTGTTTAATGCCACTTTCAACAATTTTTCAGTTATATCATGGCGGTCAGTTTTATTGATGGAGGAAACCAGAGTACCCGTAGAAAACCACTGTCCTGCTGCAAGTCACTGACAAATTTTATCACATAAAGTATCGAGTATACCTCACCATGAAAGGGATTCGAACTCACAACTCAATAATTTTGTTGAAATGACCATGTAAGAGGTGCATATTATACATTGATGCATACTATACATGATAATTTATGGTAATTATTTATTTGTAGGTATGGGTGATAATGATGGTAAAGACCTCAGTATGGAGTTAAGAATGGATGGTTTACTCATTTATGAATGTAATTTTGGTAAAAATATAAATTGTGAGGTAAGGAAGATCGCATTGATGATGTAATGGTTAGCATACTCGCCTCGAGTGCAGCAGATCGTGGGTTCAAGCCCTGCATAGATCAAACCAAAGACTATAAAATTGGCATTTGTTACTCCTCTGCTAAGCATGCAGCATTAAGGAGTAAGAGCAAAGACTGGCTGGCTCAGAATAATGTGTCTTTGAGTAGAGAGACATGTCTACTCAAAGGTTGATTGAATACTTTTATTTTTAAATTATGTATTAATGTTCAGCAATACAACTAGAACTTTAATTCTCCCTCAGTATTGTATAAATAACTCCCACTAGTGTAAATGCCAATTTCATTATCAATGTTGCAATATCCCTGTTAAGCAGTTACCTGTATTTAAAGGTAATTTTTTCTTGTCCTTTCATAGAAAATTTCATATGAATTGAACCTCTTTTTAGATGTCACCTGTCTTGTAAGGACCCTTTTTCTTGGTCTCAAAGGTGACCTCATAATACAGGTTTGACTAGTTATTTTGATATTTTATTACAAGTCATGTGATGTTATGATGTATACAGATATGTAAAATTAGTAAGATATGGATATGGATGTAAATGAGACTATCCAACACTACACCTCAACACAAACAACACTTTTATTGCTGCTCTGACTTGTATATTTCAACAGTGAGCTTAACACATACTCTAAAATAAGTGTGAAATGGCCCTTAGTCTGTAGTTTAGTGGTATTCTTTACTTCTGCCGATAAATGCTACATCTGGAAGTAAGAAAGGACATGGATATAAAAGAACATGAGAGACTTTCCAACATTACACATATACAAATTCAATAAAGGAACAGTGATTGTATTGCTGTTCTGCATTTCCTTATCGTTTTCATGTTATTTGGTGTATAAAATTACATTTGCTAAATGCAATGCTATCAACAAGATTGTTACAAATCGTTTACCCTTATTTTATAGCTGTGTAAACTGCCTGACAGTGATAGCGTTGAAGTCAAATTACAGAATTGTCCTGTTCTTACAGAAGATATTAAAGTCAGATTCTTCTCTACTGCAGTATGTAATATGGATTTAGGTTTCCTTGATAAATTATTACAATATTTTAGCTTATTAAATAGTTTATAAAAAACACAATATGAAAGTAATTGTCCAACAGCTTCTGGTGATTTTGTAAGCCATAATATTGTCCTGTGAAAATGTGTCCGATTGTATCTTTTTCAAATGAAAAATCCACAACAGACCAAAAGAAGTCACCTCTGCGCTTTATTCTGTCCTCGGACTTTATCATAAAAAACAATTGTAACATAGGACACTATTTAATCCTACAATTTTCCTGCTCCCATTCATTGTGGTCCTGCATTTGTAAGATTATTTCCACATTCCTAACTTTAAAAAAATTAATATTTTTACAAGAGTTATTTCCCTTCAGTCTGCAAAATGTTTTTATGACATTGTGTTTGTCATAAAGACTATGCAACCACAATTTTTATACTCCAGCAATGTTTTTCTTAAGTAGTTTGTTCTGATGATGCTGTGAAGCATGTCAAAATAAATAAAGCCCAAAATTAATGTAGCAATGATGCATGTTGTTGTCTTTTCTTAGAGATATTGATTTATGTATGTTTAAGACAAACACAGCATACTTCAGGGTATCCTATCTTGTTGCTCTATCTAAAGTTATTAAATACAAATGTTGGTTCACTTATTGATTTTTAATTAAAAAAAATGTGTTTTTTGTTTGGTTTTTTTATTAGTATTAATTTTCATTACAGAAAAATGTACCAAAGATTTACGACCATTGTGCCTTCTTCTTCTGGTTTCATACTGCATTTATAGAAGATAATAGGTATGACAAGTAGTTATGGGAATCAGTCACATTAATTTAGAACAAAACAAAATATCGCTTGGACTAGTTTGGACAAATAATAGACTAGTCCATGTGTGTGTGTATTGACTGAGTGCCTGAAGACAGTAGTGAAGTACATGATAAAACAGTTTTCCCATAGCATTCTCCGAGTATCTTCTTTCAAAATGTTTGCTAAACATATTAATTTTTTTCAACACTAGGAATCAGAATCGAACACAAGGTTTAAAAATCGATCATTGGATCATACTGACGTCCGACTGATTAGTTGATGTTTCCGATTGATTTTTTTTTCTTGGACAGTACACTCACAATTATCTATTTTTTTTATAACTTGATCAGTAATATCTCTAATTATGGTTCTTGTTAATTGGCTCGTATACACTGGGACCTTCATTTGTAAAATATTGAATCTGCAATTACAATGATGATTCCTACTATATATAATAACATTTCCTATAATTCCCCTCTTCAGGTCCTCCACATGAATGATCAAAATCATATTTACAGATCTGAATTTAATCCTAAGGGTAAAAAAATTATGTGTTAGATTTTGTTCAATTGATTAAAAGATCCATAGAACTTCAAAATATCAAATGGTCTTAAGTTTGCATAGAATTTTGTTTAATAATTGTTGTTTTATTTAACATTTTTGTATGATACAACATTAGGTGATAATGTTTGCTAGTGACTTGCAGCAGTTTGATGGTTTTCTCCCTGTTACCTCTACCAATAAAACTGACCACCACCATATACAGTTAAACCTGCTTTAGTGACCACCTCTATTTAACAATCACTTGTATTATGTGACCTTAACTTTTACTTCCCTTCACAGTACATTTGATATCAATTAAACCTGTATTAAGTGACCCTATTTCACTGTTCCTTTGGAGGTCACATAAAACAGGTTTGACTGTAACTGAAATATTGTTGAAAGTGTGTTAAACACTATAACCCCTAACATTACTGTTTTTACCTAGGAATTTTATGATTTTAGGTTGTATCTGTGCAGAGAGGAAATAGATAATCCCCACAAGAAAGAAGGGAAGAAGTTTTATAGTGAAGAATTTGCTGTTGAAGTGTTATTTCAAGATCCTGAGAAAGAATTATAGTTATATGAAGTTTTCAACAGAGAAGGTGGAAACTAGAAGATTGTGTATTTTTTAAGGAAAATTGATCCCCATGTAAAAATAACATTCCTATTTAGATTATCAATAGAAATCTTTGAAATATTTAAATCTTTACTCTCTTAAATGAGATATTTGTTATTGCTATAAAAATGTATACCAGCAAGTGCTAAGTTTTACAATATTAATAATATTGAACAATATACCACCAGGCACTATCATATATTTTTTAAAATTGATAAAATATATTTTGTATAATTTCTACTATATTATTGGCGGCTTTGTTAGCAGGGTGTTTCAGGTGGTTCACCTTTGAACGCAATCATGTGGGTTTATACCCTGATACCCATTTCGAATGTCAAGATTTCCAGATGTCTTCCCAAGGCCAGGGTTTTACTAGTCTGTTTGCTATATCTGTCCATGCTTTCCTACCTAACAAGTCTGGTAGTCATGATATAGCAAAAAGAAGAAATGTAGAAAGTGACATTAAATACCAATACCTCTATATGTTATATTATTACAATGATAATGTCTTCCAGATGAGTTATGCATGAAAAGTATTTAACGATTCGGCAACACAGCAACATTTGTCATAAATATCATTAGTTAATTCACTCATATTATACATTGTAGTATAACATTATGTGATAAAGTTTGTCAGTCACTTGCAGCAGGTCGATGGTTTTCTCCGGGTGCTCTGGTTTCCTCCACCATTGAAATTGACCGCCATGATATAACTGAAATATTGTTGAAAGTGGCGTTAAACACCATAAACCAAAACCAAATCTATACATTGTAGTAACAACTGGAAAATCTTGATTTATAAAGGCTGCTTTGTCATAAAAGTTTATGTAAATTAAAGAGCATCATTGGTAACCCACAGCTGATCATGCTCCAATTATTATCCACTCCTCACCTGTGGGTTAATTGGGACAGAAATCTTTGTAGTCATGTGGTTATTTTAAAACACTGGCGACTGTCATTATAGTCTATCAAATCACAGCTTTTAAATGTATCTAAATTAAGAAAAGACATCCTTGCAAATTATGGGAGCTGCCATTTTTCTGTATAGCTTTTTCACCTCACAGGAGATTAACAATATCAAGCAATAATTTTGATTGGTAACTATTTATACCATTTTTTTTTCATGAAACAAGGATTTTTCTGGCAGTTCATCCATGGGTGATGAGTGGAGAGCAATAGGAGTGTGATCAGCTGTGGGATACCGATGATGATTAAAGAGTTTTTGAAGTGTATATTCAGCAATACTCGTATTGTTATAGTCAAAGTGTTGAAAGTATTTTTTTTCTTTTCTTTTTTACTGTTACAAAATATATGTTATATTGAAAGATTTATTTAAAAGATTGTGCAATATTGATTGAGATTAAAAATTTGTTTATTTGTTTATTTTTTACAAGATTTATTTAGTGCTATCAGATGGTTGTTAAAGTTTAAGAGAATGAGGGCATTGATGTGCAATGTTATTGTTTTATAAATCCTCAAGAAATGAAACAATTTAATATATCTAGTCATATATCAAAACAAAGTGAAATTTCGTAATTGTTTTATAAATCCTCAAAAAATGAAATAATTTAAAATATCTAGTCATATATCAAAACAGAAAGTAAAATTTCTACATTTTACAATTAATATTTTATAATGTCATTTTTTGGGGTCAGGTTACACTATCTATTACAAATCAGGTTGAATATAGTATTGTGAAATGGTGGGCATAACTACTTTGTGTTAAGGTGCATTTACACGGTCAGATTTTTCCTTCAAGCTTTACCTGTGCACTGTTTCAAACACGAATTTGACCCTGTAAACAGTCAAATATATTTGATGGTTCCAACAAATATTGGAAGGGAATTTGATAGGTGTTTAGACTCAAATTTGTGTTTCAGACAGGTGGACAGATAAAGTTTGAAACAAATTTGAAGGAAAAATGTTATTATGTAAAAGCACCTTAATCAACTCCTTACAGTTTATTATCAAATGATTTCAAACCTATGCACATCAGGACTTATTGAAGATATGCATGTGACTTTTTAAATGTTGTTAGTCATTTTTATACAGAAATTTACAAAAAATGTTACGACTTTAATTTGTATTTTGCAATTTTTTCAGTAAATGGTGTTGGGGGCTTATTGAAGATATGCATGTGACTTTTTAATGTTGTTAAGTCAGTTTTATACTGAAATTTTTACAAAAAATGTTATGACTTTGTACTGGAGGAATTTTTTCTTCAGTAAATGGTACTTATTTTGTGTAATCAAGTCCTATTACAATTACTGATATTTTGTACATTCCATATGTTAATGTCTTTCAGATATACGACTATTTTGCCAATTTTTTACAACAGTTTAAGCATTAAAACATTTAGCAGAATTTTGCAAAGCAACATATGTATATGTATGGAGAGCTTCCACCTTGTAGAAATTTAGATAATATATACACAAATAAAAAAATATATATTTTAACATTTATTTTGTTTTTCCTTTAATCAAGGTGACTGCCATTGTATTAATCAACCAGTGTAAAAGGGATGATGTGGTGTTGTAGTGAAGCGTGTTCAACATTTTTGAGTGATTTGTTGACTATTTTTCAGCTAACCCGACCTCAAGGGCCATATTAGCATTTGCCATGACTTGGTATCTGTTGTTTTTTTCATTAAACTATAGGTCCCGCTTAATCGAAAATTGGGCTGAACAATCCTTTTAGCATCTACTTTAAAACTGAATGTGATGATCATACATATAATCCAACTTTGCTGCTGTTACTATAAATAGATCATAGGCAGTAAAACACATCTATTGAGCAAATAAAGCAATTTTTCCCTACCAAATTCTCCTCTGAAACCACTAAGCAAATTAAATTCGTACAAGGGTAGTCCTTATGTGGTCTTCTTTCAAAATTGTATACAACAGTATGGCTGCTATTACCGGGGTACTAGAATTTAGAAAAATATAATTTTCTTCAAATTGCCAAGTCTGCTACATATTAAAACTAAAGCTTTATGATAATTGACTGTATAACATACAATGTATTAAGAGTTTCAGTGAAATTTGTAATAATATTTTTTTTGGAGTAATATGCAAATTATGTCTTTTTTACCAAAAATTTATTTCAAATCTTTTCCTCTGAACCTCTAGACTACATTAAACCAAATTTTAACTTAAGTTTTTACATAGTCTCCTTCCAAAAATAGTTTGTGTGTTTATATGTTGATTTGGAGAACCAAAATGGGTGCCAGCACTGGACATGGGTCAACATATGCTCCAAAAAATATGAAAAAGTCTTCTCTGAAAATTTCTAACTACCGGTCATGAAACAATCTGTACATGATTGATAATTGCATGGGCCGATATAGGATTTCTTTAATAGACAAAAATTCTTAAATAACTCATTGCTATATAATTCAATGTAAGATCCTACAAGAAAGGGTCTGTTGTGGTAAGGATCGTATGGTACAATGTAGTTGGATTTACAACTACCTATGCAATCAGTGTCTACCACCACTAAAGTGAGTTTAAATCCCGCTCATGGCGAGGTGTACTTGATACAACATTATGTGATTAAGTTTGACAGTGACTTGCAGCAGGTCGGTGATTTCACCAATAAAACTCATCTTTATGATATAACTGAAATATTGTTGAAAATGGTATTTAAACACTAACCTTAACCCATCCTACAAGAAATGTAGAAAACAATTGTTTTAGAAAATGCATAACAGATTTTTGTTAATGAATCTTTACTAATTAACTGCATACAGTATTTTATAGATTTTTTTGGTCCAATAATTGGCCAGTTTAAAACGATTATAATAAGTAGAGCAATACATGCTCCTGGGAATGTATGGTTTTCTTTTGAATCACAAGTAGATGTTTAATTTGTTGGCATACAATGGTAAACCTGCATGAAACATTTTGTCTTGTTTTCCTTGGCAGGAATTAATTTAGGTAAAACCAGCAAATAAACTAGGGTACAAAAATGTTCAGGGTTATTCTCTTGAATGCAAAATAGAGGCTCGAAACATTTTATATTCATTTTAAGCATAGTGAGTATATGCAAAAAATTATATAAAGAATATCATATGAAAACTATTGATCGGCCAAGTCTGAGAAAGTCTCTTAAGTCTAATCACTTTCATCCAAATTCTTTGATTTTATACATAAGATTCTGACAGTTTTTCTTTCATGTTCACTTACACCCAAATCCTTCACTTTTTTACATGACATGCATGAAGTTCAGACAGCTAATCTTTCATATTCACTAACATTCAGAGCCTTTGATTTTCACATGAGTTTCAGACAATTTTTCTATCAGTTTCAGGCTTTCCTTTCATGTTCACTTTTATCCAAATCCTTTCTTATTTCAACATATTAAACAAGATAGGGACAACAAATTGCATGCTACAATGTATTTGAGGCCTGGAAAAAACAGATTGATAACATTTTTGGCAATATCAATGTAGGGCACATTCGAAATTCCACCAAACTCACACTGTGGTCACCAATATAAAATTAAGTGTACACCCATAGTCAATATTTTCGATCGTGGGTACCCAATGTGATTCAATTAGCCTTCTATGTCCATATGCAAAAACTATTCTTATTTATGAGTTGTATAAAGGAAATTCAGATCAATACGGTTGTTTTGAATCATGTCAATTCCGACCACGTTCCGTCTTTTTCGTGTCTTGACGTCTGAAATGTTCGGCAGACGACTTCCGGTGTTTATACTATTACTGTGACAACATCAGCATATCATAGTCGTAGATGCGGTAGATTATAAATAATTGTAATATGGTGACACCAAGGAAACGGCTGAATAAATACTGGTGTTCGGTACCCCACTATCTGTCTGATAGCAGCAAATAAAGAAAAAACAAATTTAATTTTAAAGAAGTAATTGTCTCTGCATTGAAGTCTTTGATGCAAATAAAATACTTTAATTGATATGTCTTTTACAGAAAATGTTAAGATTGTTTAAAGTTGAGGATCGAACGTTAAAACGGCACATATCAATTGGAGTTTTTGTTGTGTACATTGACACCGAAGTCCAGTGCTTTACATTCCATCGAAATCACGTGATCTGGCAGACGAAAATAACAAAATTTTGACAGAATGGAAATGATTCGAAACAACCGTATTATTAAATTTCTTTTCCAATGACAGAAGGGAAAGCATATTAAAAAAGTCATTAAATCATAGAAACTCTTCCAAGATTTACCGATGTATGATTTTCAGTCTCAGTATTTGAAGTAGCTATAATGAATAAGTAGTTTTGATTGGGTGAACTTTGGTAGTTAATATAACTTCACCAGAGGCTAGTAATTTATAATTTTGATTATTTTCACCCATGGGAAATAATTGCAACTTTGTTGACCCAACCGTAAACTTGGTGGAATTCTGAACACGGCAATAGACTTGTCTTAAATGATCTTTGAAAGTCATGGGTAAAAAAAAAAGCTTATTTTTTTTTATTTATTTACTAATTGTCCCATCCATGTGCATTAGAAACCTCATTAACATTATCTCTGACTGTCCTGTCAAGTACAGTATAAACATCCTTACAGCTTTTTACTGCTAAGTCAATAACTTTGCTGAGATTGTCTTCATGTAATCTAGAATTCATTTCTAAAAACACGATCTGATCCGATTTTGGCAATGTTGCAACAATTATTTCTGGTCCTCCCGATGATTCTTCCAGATAATTTATATCAGCTATAGGATTGTCATTTACAAAACTTGCAGAACAAGCACAAACAAAGTCTTTCATTGGAATGCCAGCATCAATGAGTGCAAGAGTTGCTGCATTTACACTAGCACAATAATTACCTCCATCAGATTGCAGAACTTCAACAAAAATGTCAATCTGTGAACGTGGATATAAATTTGTCAAAATTGCTGCATCAAAGGTTTGTTTCAAGTGCATTGTCATTTCTTGAGATTTCCTATCTCCTCTTGGTCGACGCTTTCTTTCCCCTGTGCTAAAAGTTGCCATGCTGTATTGACAATTTACTAACACCCTATCTTGTAAAAGTTTGGCCCTACTGCCTCTGATTTCATGGGGGCCATAAACAGCAGCTAAAACTTTTGTATTTCCTTGCTCAATGTAGGCTGATCCATCTGCTTGCTTAAAAACACCTAAAAAGAAAAAAAATCTTCTATTTATCTTGTGCGACTTAAAAATGGAAAATATAACATTTGATTGACTGGCAACATATTTCTTGTTATAATAGAGATCACAATAAAGGGCTACACCCAGTCTTTGCCTTAATTTGTTTGCACCTACTTGCCCGAAAGCCAAATTTAGAAAAAAACTTCTATTTATTCAAACAAATTCTTTCGTAATTTTCACTTGTCCGATTCCAGTTTTACTTGTCCAGGGCTTCGGGCAAGTGGGTTAGCACAAAGACTGGCTACACCAAGCAAAACAAGTCGTCGAGGAAAAGTTCAAAAGGTGTATCTTAAAAGTAAGTGTGGACACAGTAAATTGTTGGGCCCACTGTAATTTGGGCATTTATCTCATTTTACTATTTCAAGTGTTGTTCCTCCTCTCATATTGGAAACCATAAGCAGCTAGGGCAAATCTGATAGAAAAACATGGGGTTTAGGGTTATGGTGTTTAATGCCACTTTCAACTATATTTCAATGGCGGCCAGTTTTATAGGTGGAGGAAACCGGAATATCCTGAGAAAACCAAGACCTGCCGCAAGTCACTGACAAACTTTATCACATAATGATGTATCTAGTACACCTTGCATGAGTGGGATTCGAACTCACAAGAATAACATATGCAGGGAATGTTATAAGGAATATAATTGAAAATAATTAAACAATCAATTCGAAGAAAATAAGCAACAAACGTGTCAAAATTAAATGAAAAATATAAATTGTGTATATCTTCCACAATAGACAGTTTCTGACTCGATTTTAAAATTACATGCATTTGCCATTTTTTATCTTGGTTATCTCCCTGATGGAGGAAAGAATGTTTCACATGGATATGCTTTGTACAACATTAAAAGAAATAAATATAAAATGGTTTGTGCAATCTGCAGAATTGTCATTCGAAAAAGTCATCTTCGATAGGAAAGCTGTAATTTTTCCTATATTTGCTATGCAGTTGTATTTTAATTTTTTGTTTTACATTTGTCATTTGAATAACATTATACATTACTGGGAGCCCCTATGCTACACCATAAATATCATGTTGTGCTATCCATTTTTACAATTTGTTACTTAAAACAAATTATCCAAATTCTATAAAAAAAAAAAGAACAAGAAATATGTGCATCACAAAATACACCTGTCTATATAAATTATCAAACGGTATAATGGTAATGACCCCAAAATAAATAGGGTTTTTCCTCTTCCACAGGGGAATCATGTGGCCAAGTTTGGTAAAGATCCAATATACAGAACTAAAGTTATCGTGCGGAAACGATCCTTTGTCAAAAATTCTCTTTATAATAATGGTGACCTTGACCTTTGGCCTAATGACCCAAAAATAAATAGGGTTCTTCCCCTTCCACAGGGGAATCATGTGGTCAAGTTTGTTAAAGATCCAATATACAGAACTAAAGTTATCGTGTGGAAACGACCCTGTTGTCAATATATTTATAGTAACAGTGACCTAATGACCCCAAAATAAATAGGGTTCTTCCCCTTCCACATGGGAATCATGTGGTCAAGTGTGGTAAAGATCCAATATACATAACTAAAGTTATCATGCGGAAATGACCCTGTTGTCAAAAATTCTATTTATAGTAACAGTGACCTTGACCTTTGACCTAATGACCCCAAAATAAATAGGATTCTTCCCCTTCCACAGGGCAATCATGTGGTAAAGATCCAATATACAGAACTAAAGTTATCATGTGGAAACGACCCTGTTGTCAAAAATTATATTTATAGTAATGGCGACTTTGACCTAATGACCCCAAAATAAATAGGGTTCTTCCCCTTCAACAGGGGAATCATGTGGCCAAGTTTGGTAAAGATCTGATATACAGAACTAAAGTTATTGTGCGGAAACCTGTGTGGACGCCCGCCCGCCCACCATACCCAATCACATAATACGGAGACGGGCGTATAAAAAGTGATGTTGCATAATGAAAAACCAAAAATTTACAATCCATTATTAATAGTGTCTGATGTCTTTGTGAAAACAGCATCTTGTATAAATATCAAGAAACTCTTATTGTTGCTTTCAAGTAAAATATTGATTGATTAGATTTTTGGTGTTTAATGCCACTTTCAGCAATATCATGGCGACCAGTTTTAGTGGTGGAAGAACCACCGACCATGGGCAAGCAACTGGTAAACTTTATCACTTGCAACTGCGAGTCAAGTGCACCCTTTTTTTTAATTTACAACGCCGGGCGCGAACCCACGCCGTATTGGTGATAGGCTTGTACGAGTTGTTAGGTAATCCAACTACCTAACTCTTTCAGTCACCAGGGGCCCTCTAAAGTATTGAATGACACTGATAAATTTAGATAAAAACAGTTCAAATTTGGCATGTCAAGTGCACTCTTGATAAGTGTTATAATGAACCCGACTTGTAATTTGATAAAATAAAAAACACAAATTTATCTTTAAAATATATAAATGCAACAACACCTTTGACATTTTTTGTAGTCAACATATTCTACATGGGGATACTTTGTATAACATTAAAAGATAGAAATATAAAACGGTTTGTGCAAAATTGGCATTCACCAAAGTCACCTTCGGCTTCAACAGAATGATACTTTTTTATGGAATTTGTAGCGAGTGATTGTTGTTTAATGCCAACACAGCAATTTTTCAGCTACAGTTGTATATCATGGCGATAACAAGTTAATTGGCAATGAGATGATGATGTGGTCCACTTTGTACTAGACCAACACGCTTAGTTGGATTTTTATAGTGCTAATTCACTGAAACAACAGCCCTCGGATAAATTATCCCGATTCCGAGCCAACCAGTCTTTGCTCTTTCTCTTTAATGCTGCTAAGCAACAAATACCAATTTTATAGTCTTAGGCTTGACCTGATCAGGATTCGAACCCACGATACAAATGTATACCGCACTCGAAGCGAGCACGCTAACCATTATTATGCATTACACAACCGGAATTTGTAAGTTTTGCTTTACTTGCTATACAGTTGAATTATTGCAATTTTTAAAGACTGCTTGATCCCACTGTTTACAGAAGTTGTATCTTAATGACTTAAAATGGTAAAAAATTGCCAAATGTACGATGTTTTCAAGTTTAGAGGTACCTTTACAGCATTTGCAAATTAAACAAGGGCAACGCAAAGCGTGGCGTATCCCCTCGCCTAAAAATTAAGATTCTCTTAAGGACTAAGTATGTACCAAGTTTGGTCAAAATCCATTGAAGGATATTGATTCTAGAGTGTTCACAATCTCGTTGAGATTAGGATTCTGAAGAAATTTTCTGTTTGTATCTTCATCCTAATCTCGTTTCAAGCCCTATCAAGGGTATTCTTGAAATTTAAAATTTGGCCCTCTGGTGCATTCCGATGGATATTTTGGCATGGACGGATTGTGTCAGATCAAGTGCAGGTAAGATTTCATATATAGACATATTTTCTAGTTCAAATCTGCAAAAATATTGATATTTCCTTACCTTTTACAGCGTATATCTGATAAAATAATCCAAAATCCACTTCGAACTGTCCGCCATTTTAGTGAACTCATGAAGTTGAACTACACCATGTGATCAAAATCGTCACAGATTTTGTTACAGCCTATTTCTAAATTAAAGGTCTATGTCAAATATTTATTGTGTATAAGCAAGCATATCCTTTATGGGCCGTTGATTGGTTTTAATACAATATTTATAACAAAATTTAAAAAGTTCAAGCCGTGTATACGGGATTTTTAAATTATAATAAAATATTTGACATCGACATCTTGAATCTAGAAACAGGCTGTAACAAAATTCGTGACGATTTTGATCATGTGGTGTAGTTCATAAGTTCCCTAAAATGGCGGACAATTCGAAGTGGATTTTGGATTATTTTATCGGATATACGCTGTAAAAGGTAAGGCAATATCAATATTTTTGCAGATTTGAACTAGAAAATATGTCTATATATGAAATCTTACCTGCAATTGATGTGACACAATCTGTCCATGCCAAAATATCCATCAGAATGCACCAGGGGGTTAAATTTGAATAGCTTGATTAATGTGTGTGAAAAGTTAAAGTTTTTTCGAGAAATTCATAAAAGTGGTGCAAGACCCCCATACATTGATATCTGTAAATTAAAATCAGATAGATCTTTGCTGAGCAAATTTCGGCTTAGTGCTCATTCTCTAGCCATTGAAAAAGGTCGTTACTCAAATATAGAGACAGAATCGTGTCTGCCTGTCATGTGATACGGGAGAAGTTGAGAACGAATATCATTTCTTTTCAACTTGTCCACATTATATATCTTAAAGAAAAACATTCTTACAAAACGTTAACATTAAAATAGTTAACTCAAATATTTCATTAAGACACATGTCTACTTTTTAATAGCGGTTTGCCAGTCACTCTTAAAATTAGTCAATTTTTTAAATGATTGTTTCTTAATGAGAAAGGCCATTTAGAAACTGGCTATTTTAATATAGCACTATATACCACTGTCGTTCCACGAGTCTGTCATTCTGTATTGTTTCAGTTTATGCCATAACCATTTACTGTAAATGTGTTCGTGCAAATAAAATATTGTCTATTGTCTTAAAACAAAATATCTGAATCCTAAAAAAAATTTAAATGATATACCGGTATTTGACTATGTGAAAACAGCATTTAGCACACTTTCGAATAAGTACACATAAACTTGAAATTGAAAGGGGCAGATACACAATTTCAAAAACTGCATTTGAAAATAGAATATGCAAACAATGTAACTGTGAGGCAGTTGAGGATGAAGAACACTTATTAATTAAATGTAAAAAATATTCCTTTGCTAGAAATACGTTCTTTTCTAATATAAATAACATTTTTTTTTTTTGAATTATCAGATAGAAATAAGTTTATAATATGGTTATTAAGTAACGAAGACAGAGAAATCTGTAAAAATCTTGCATTTCAATAAGAGATTTATCAGATAAGTAACTGAATATATTTATGTTCTATAACTAACAGTGCTGATTCATGTTTATATATATATGTATACCAGTGTATTGTTTATATATACTATATAGTCTACAAATATTTGGGTATGACTCCCTCTGGTACAACTGTAGTATTGTTATTATTTTTTTTTATATTTTCCTTGTATTTCCTTGTTTTCTTCTTTTTGTTTGTTCTACTTCTAGTCATTTGTGCATTCTTTCATAAATTCATGTTCCTTATGCCTTATGGAGCTTTCTTTATTAATAAAGAATTTGAATTTGAATATATAAATATCAAGGACACTAAGAGATGTTAATAAAAACAAATTGACTTTGGAATATCGAGTGCACCGTTTCGGCGTTTGATATTAGTGTTAATGTTATAATGGACATAAATTTGAAGAAAAATAAAATTATCTTTCAATCTTTGTAGTTTGTATTCTTTCTTTCGAATAAACAATCCAAGAGAAAAGGCTTTGCAGTAAGAGTGGTCTGCAAATAATATTAACCTAATTTGCACTGAATTCTTCTGAGCTCGTGTGGTTTTCTACCATCAATTCTAAATCCTTGGTCTGAGAGCAAATTTAACCCAGCCATGTTTCAGAATTTATTGACATTACATGTGTTTCCGGTTTAAAAATAATTTAAAACGAGCATTTTCATTGGTTGATGACTTACTATTCCTCGATATTAACTAATCAAGGATCGTCTTATAAATTGTTGTAGGCTTTTCTCCCAAAATGGCAGGAGGTGAAAAGTTTTTATTCCCTCATGAAATTTCAAGTTATAACGCTGTGGATTGGTCAGAAGATGCAAATATAGCGATTGCAACAGATGGAGGGATATTAATTCTGGTATTTAGGCAATACAACCCGATATTCTCTGGCTGCCTTTAAATTTTCTATACTCACTATATCCTCGTCTGACAATAAGTCGGTCAGTCATTGGATAATGTTTGATTATTTTGTTCATGTTTGAAAAGTAAACATTTTTTTTCTTTTTAATTATCTTCCTCATCTATTCTTGCTCACATGTGTAAAGTTCCATGGAAAAAAGATCGATAATAATTACATACTGACCCATATTTGTTTACCACCCCTTTTCCAAATGGCGTCGTATGACGTCACATAAGGTCGGTCAAAGTTCAATAAAGCACATGATTTTGTCATAGGCCAACCAAACTTAAAAAGTAAACCAGATTAAGAAAGTACAGTATTTTAGCTTTTTCAGTGTAATTGATTTGTCTGAAAAATTTCAAAAGATGTTTTTTTTAAATAGTTTGAAATTGAAGTATTAAAGATTAATTATTTGATACAAATATTAAACTTGCTTACCCACATAAAAAGTTTTTAATCCAGTGAATTTGGTGTTTTTGCTTTTGTCAATACAATCTATTAGACCGACATATTTTGGTAAAACAATTAATGACTGATTTCAATTTATTTTAATCACATTTATTATCACAGAGTGGTAACAATACAGTTTTGTTGATGCTATTTGTAATAATGACAGGTTTTTTTTACCCACACAATCTCATTTTTCTGTCTGGTTTAATTTAATTCTCTGTTCAATTTATGCTATAAATTTTGATTATTGCTGTTAAATTAATTCTTTTTCTATCTTCTCTGTGATTTTCATTTCATTACCCCAAGAAGTAAGGGGTATATTTGTTATTAAAGCAGCAGTGGAAATGCAAAATAATATGCCATTTTGTGACTAATGGAGAGCACTTGCATGTATTTTCCCGGTAAAATCAGCCATTTTCTAGAAAATGGTGGAATCTGAATGATCAATCATCATATTTTCAAAGTATTTTAAAATACAATTTGTTTGGCCTACATTCCAGAAACGGTCATGAACTGTGATGTCGATTATGTCAACAAACCGGAAAAATACAAATGTTTGGGGAATACCATCGATGGAAACATATTTAACAAGCATAATGATCAGGAAAAAAAGACATTAGTAAAAAGGATCTTTTTTACTTGCATGGAATTTATTCAATTCAAACTTCCCTGTTTTAATCTCATCTTGTAATTTTGACGTTGAAAAGTATTCCCTCTGTGTTTATGTACGCTATGAATATACAGAATGACGTCATTGGTCTCGTGCTGCGCGAGAATTGTAAATAAAAACAAATGACCGAGTAGATGTCATGGTAGGATACTTGAATGAATCCGGGTCGTTTCGCCCTCATTTATTAATAGTGCTTTAAAAAATGAAATATGGAAAATACCATTGCAAATATTCGTATTTTGGATGTTGTAAGGCTTGTTCATGGGTACTTTATTTTTGTCTTCCTGATAATTAACATACTTTCTTGACGTGTTTGATATTATTTACACACTAGTTCTATTGTTATCGATACATAAATTTAGGTATTCAAATGTTGGAAATACCTATGTCAAAAGAATTCGCACGTGTCTTAGGACAAATAGTGACATCACTTGAACACCTCGGCACTGTGCCAGGTGTTCAAGCTTGAACCACTTCGGCACTGTGCCAGGTGTTCAAGTGACTTGTCGATGACAAAAATGGCTGCATTTAATGGACCCATTTAATTGGCTAAATATGTACAAGTAAATTCAATATTTTTGATATTATATATTTTTTATAAACAATATCGCTAGAGTGTATGTCAGTTACCGACTTCGATCTCTGGTTCAAGCTAGGTAAACACCCTCGCCCGTGCTTCGAACACGGGCTCAGGTGTTCATCTAGCTTGAACACCTCGATCTCAGTCGGTAACTATTACGTATGGCTTCACTTTTTGACACCTGATTAAATGTGTAAAATTTCTTTGTTCACTTTCATTGTTTGACACCTGATTAAATTTGTAAAATTTCTTTGAACAATACAGTAATAAATTAGTATGTATGTATTGTTTGTTCTGCATTATCTCCAATAATTATCAAATATTATAATATAACATCATGAGGTTAACTCCATTGTTTATCATATATTTTTATTATTTTGATTTTATTTTTATGTTATTATTTTTTAAATAATAAATAAATAATTACCAAAAAATTGTCGAAAAAGGATTCATCTATTATTATATAATAGCGATTAAGTGGGGCGAATCGACTCACTTTGCAGGGCGAAACGACCCGGTACCACTTGAATCCATCTATAAACACTCTTCTTCATTTATATGATCATACTATAACAACCCATTGCAACTTATGGTGGAGAGTTATGGGGTTTAGCAAATTTTACAGAAAAGTCAAAAGGCTCCCATTTATATAATATATATATAAGGATTGGGAATTTGAAAAAATTAATATTAAGTTCTATAAATATATTCTGGGAGTGAATAAAAGAACAACTAATTTGGCTGTTCTTGCGGAACTAGGTAAATTTCCTGCTTATATTTCGGTTGTATGTTCAATCTTTATGTATTGGCACAGAGTACAGTCAAATCCCACCAGTTTACTGAGGTCTGCTTATGAAGAGTATAAAGAATTAAACAAAAAATATGGGATATCTTGGTACAAAAGTATAGTATATCTTGCTGAAAAACTAAAAATAGATTTAGAAAAGATCAAGAATTTTAGTAGAGATAAACTCAAATCCAATTTAAAAGATTGTCTCAAAAAAAACTTTATAAGTTTTTGGCGTGAAGAGAGGACATCGTCATTGGGTCTTAATGAGGGTAAACTAACCACTTTTTATAAAATTAAGGAAACATTTTCAAGAGAATTTAATTTAGATAGCCTTTGCTTCAAACAGAGAAGCATTCCTACTAAATTTAGACTTAGTGCTCATTCCTTACGAATAGAGACTGGCAGATATGAAAAATGTTGGAATGAAGGTGGGAATGTAAAAAAAAACTGGATAGGGAACAGAGAAAATGCTTATTTTGTAATCTTGATAAGGTAGAGGATGAATTACACTTTCTGTTTGAATGTCCCTTATACATTAAAGAAAGATGTCTTTTTGTAAATGAAATACAGATTTTATGTAGTAATTTCCCATACTTGAATAATTCCGATAAACTATATTGGTTATTTAACTATGAAGAACCTAAAATATATATGGCGATTTCAACCTTTTGGCCAAAAAAGTTTTGAAACAAGAAAGGCAGTCAATTGTAAAGACAAATCCACCTCATCTCCTTCAATTTAGATGGTACTGTAATATACAATGTAAGAAATATTGTAATTGTATGACAGTAATGACATTATCATTATCATTATTATTTATTTATGTAAAATTCTATCTATATTTGGATTCTTTCTGTCTCTTATGTAAAACTCTCTGTATGCCTCAAGTGGATCCGAATTGGAAATACAGATATTGTATTGTATTGTATACTAGGCCTAAATAGCTATATTGTATTGACACTATTGTCCACAAAATACATGACAGTCAAACTGGTACCACTTTTTTCACATACAGTACCGAGGGTGACTATGACAGCACGAACCACTTTTTAGATCACCTTGCCAAGGGCAATGTAAGCTTTTGCCATCACTTGGCGTCCGTCGTCAGTTAAATTTTCACATTTTAATCTTCTCCTCTAAATTTAAACCGCAAAGCCAAATGAACGAAACTTGGTATGAATCATCTATCCTATGGAAGGTCCTCTATAGTGATTGCTCATTTCGTCCCGATTCGCCAACAAACATGGCCACCATAGGCAATTCTTGTTTCTGGTTGGTCGATTCCTTAACAATCTTCTCCACTGAAACCGTTTATCCAAAAGAACCAACACTTGGTAGGAAACATCTCTGAAAGGTCCTCTGTAAAGATTGCTCATTTCACCCAGATCCATTAACAAACAATTTCTAAAAAAATATCCTCTGAAACCGATTAGCCTGTACAAAATTTCCAAGGCCACCATTGACAGTTCTTGTTTGTGTCTGATTGGCCAATTAAAAAAATCTTCTCTAAAATGATTTGGCCAAATTAATGAAATTTGGTAGCAAGCACCTATGGGAGGTTCTGCATAAAGTTTCCTCAAAACAGAATGAAAGGTGGGCAACACAGGGTCGGCCCACTGAGCCTCTAGTTTGCATACCGGCGGTAACTCTACTACTCATAGAGGAAAGAAAGATGCAAAAAATAATTAATCAGTTATCCAATTTTTGAGAAAAAAATATCTACTGTCAGTGTCAGATCATATGGGTTCAAGACCTGGCCAGCCCACACCAAAGACTATAAAACTGGTATTTGTTGCTTCTGTGCTAAGCACAAAGCATTAGGAGTAGACTGGGTGAAGACTTAAGTTGTTTAATTTGTGTCTTATCCTTTTGTCTCTTTGAGTTTGATACATAAGATATGTTTAAAGTATTAAGGAGAAAGAGCAAGGACATGTTAGATCGGAATCATAATAATACGTCAGCGTGGAGGGACATGGCTACCAGCATACTGTTGTTTCAGTTAGCCAGCACTACAAAAATCCAACTAAGTGTGTTGGTCTATTAGAAAGCAGACATCATTTCATCAAATTGTAACTGTTCTTACCATTGTACAATACAATACAATACAATATTTTTTATTCCAATTAGGGCTCCTCAAGGGGCAATAACAAATATACATTCATAATTATATCAACAGTTACAACAATACAGAATGGAGATATATGTTTTTAAACAAGACAATTCTAACTATTTAAATGATATATGTTACAAAAAATATATAAATAAATAAATAGGCCGTGTTCGGCAGCACGACCCGATGAGAGGCAATGAGTAATGTATAGTTGCAGTGTATCATATGGTAGAAGAATGGACTACATAAATGCGATTACTTAGCTGGAGGAGACACCAGGAGACGATGCTTAAGAATTGTGTTTTGATTCTCCCCGTGTCTGATCCAGCAAAGCAAGCGGTTCAAGTAGTAAAACATCATGTGTTTGATGAAAGGACTGTGATTACTTAGCTGGAGCAGTTCGAGTAATAAACTAAATTGGGAATAAATAGATGTATACCTGAAAAATTACTCACTGGGCATTAAACCGCAATCACTCAGTAAAAAAAATGGCTTGTTGGCTCCAATTGCTTTGTCATTAAAATGGTGATGCAACCCCTCTTCAACATCATTGTTACTGGAAGAAGTTCCATGACAGTATATCCTGTAGTACATATGATGTCATACATGTACTTTTGACATATGTGACAAGATATATATATACTTTGTCCACAATGTAAGATATGATCATCTCTTATTTCTCATTTCAGACTTTGCAATGGTCACCAACATCTTTGGATTCTAAACCAATGTTTTACCAGTCTGTCTTGCCATGTCCATTTGAACCAAATAATATGTTGGGTGTGACTTCTGGGCAGTATTATCAACTAAAGAAAGAATCAACTATCGACGAATCACAAGAACTAGCATTAGATAGAACTATTTGTCCCATTATTAAAAGCACAACTTCATTTACTACTTATAAAGCTGCTAAATGGTCTCCACGTGGTGGAAATGAATATGGAAAATGTATTTTGGCAACTCTTACTTTAGATCATAGATTGTGTATTCATTCAATGGGGAAAATGAATTCCAACTTCAAATTACTCTTTGAATTATCTGATATATATGCCAAAAAAGTAAAATTGAAAGATTTGAACTTTGGCTGTTTGAAAGAAGCAATTTATAGAATTTCTGCGGTTGAAATGTCTTGGTCCCCTGTCATCACAGTAAAAGATGCCAAATTTTCAATATTGTCTGTCGGCATGGCTAATGGTGGTGTTGTTTTATGGAAAATCAGGTTTCCTTGTACAGGACAAGATGACTGTGAGCTTATCACAAACATTGAGTTGAAATCTGGCTTACCGTCAGCCATGACTTGGAGTAATAAGATTTTGAGTGGAAATGTTGCATGTTGTATCGTTGGGTTTGATTCAGGGATAATCAAAGCTATTTCTGTCAACATAAATATGCCAAATAAGACAACAACGTTAGATTTATGTGACAAGTCTGATTATATGAAAGTTACAACTCTAAGTGCACAAGCCGTCGAAGATGACAAAATTACCATTATAGCAACAAAAGAAATTTTTATTCTGACTTACGAAGTTGAAGTGATTTATAAAATTCTTCGTCTTTTTTCATCTTCTCATACTACTGGTGATTACAATTATTTTGCTTCAGGTCTTAGCTACAACAGTGGAAATTATGCCCTAAGTAGCTGTGACGGAACTATCCTCACTTTTACAAAAGATACAACCTCACAATGTAAACAATTGTCTCTTAAGCATACTGGTGATTTCGAAACAACGTGGTCATGTTATGGGGTTTCATTGTCAAACTGTGGTCTGTTCAGTGCAGCTGCATTTAAACCATCAAATATCTGCGAAGACAGGCAACTGAGACCTGGAACTTTGGAAATTCAGATTTTACCCATGAACACTGACAATCAAGCTGACTGTTTGCAAAAATTTCTATTAAATAACCAAGGTCAGGATGAAATTCCAGAGTGCATGGAAGTCTTCAGAGAAAATCTTTGGGAAGGAAAAAATCCACTCCCGGAAATAAATGAGCTATTTAGTCAGGAAGAAAAATGGTTTGATTTCTTGCCGAAAGTTCTACGTATTCTGCGATATTTCTTACTTGCCGTTCAAGTACGCATTCCACGTTCAGATAAGGAAAAGAGTGAAGAGTTAGTTTTATCTGAACGTAACATCAGTAAAATCACTGACATACTTATTTGTAAGCATATAAGTACATGTCTTAATAAAGTTATACAAATAAAGTCACAGTTACAAAATAATGATTTAATAGCTCTTTTTGCAATGATAAAATGGATGGAGCGTAATAAAGAACTATTTAAATCAACTTCATTGGAACAGATTGTTAAGAGAATAAAGGCAGTATTAAAAAACTTGAATCACAAATTTCTATGTTGTATTTGTGATGAGGAATTTACAGTTGAAGATAGGATCTATAAATGTAAACATGGACATATTTTTGGAGTGTGTTGTCAGACTACATTACCATGTTTATATAATGTCAGGACTTGTACCGTGTGTAAGGCTGTTGCTGTAAGTGTAGAAGATGTCAGCGTCCTTTCATGGCTTGATATTAAACCATCACAATGTGTTCTGTGTAATGGCTTTCTTGTGTAGTTAGTTTATATATTTATAGAAATCTACTTGAATAAATAAACAATACACTACATACTTTGATAAATTTTGATTTGATATCAGTGGATGAAAATAAGGTTAGGGTTATGGTGTTTAACGCCACCCTCAACAACATTTCAGTTATATCGTGGCGGTAAGTTTTATTGGTGGAGGAAACTTGATAAAACCACAGACCTGCCGCATGTTACTGACAAACTTTATCACATAATGTTGCATAGAGTACACCTTGCCATGAGCTGGATTTGAACTCACAACTTACGTGGTGATCGGCAATGATTGCTTAGGTAGTTGTAATTCCAACTACCATACGACCACGACCATGACAGCCCCTTGGATGAATATATTTTTGGTAGATACAGGATATTAGATGAAATACAAACAAATGTTTCAGTTGTATTATTTAAGGATTGATCGCAATTTTTGTTCAGTTCATGAAGAAATAACCTCAATCAGGTTGTACACACCGTGTAATCCACGTAGGGGGTTACACAAGGGTGTGTACAATCTGATTGAGGTTATTTTGAATGAACCGAACAAATAATTTCGATCAATCCTTATAAATTAATTCAAACTTTTTTTGCTATGATATTGAAAAATATATTTATTTTTTCAAAATAAGGCAAATAATCAGAATTTAATTTAAATAGCCCCAAAGGTGCCTCATTTAAAGAATATCACCTGATGACAACGGCTCGCGACGCCTTGAAAATGATGTCTATTTTTTAGATTCAGTACATTTACAAATAACCTCAACTTTTTAAACCAATCAAAACACGTATAAAATGACATGTGACTCTAAAATTAATTTATATATGTAATGGCAATCAGGTTGTTTGGAAAATCTCTTTAAACATATACACAGGTACTATGATATCATGACCACATCTGTGATGTAATGGTTTAGCGTGATCAACTCAAGTGTGGTACATGTAGATAGTGGGTTCAATCAAAACCAAAATTGTAAAATTGGTATTTGCTGCTTCTATGCCAAGCAGCATTAAGGAGCAAAGGCTGAAAGGCACAAAATTGGGAGATCGAGTCGAAACATTGTAGTGTCTATCCATGGACTGGTGTTTCGGTGAGCTAGCACTATAAAATTCAACTATATAAAGCCCGTTAGTCTATTACAGAGTGGACATTATTATCATCTCATTGAAATGTAACTTTTTTTGCCATAATATAGCTAACAAATTGCTAATTTGGCAATAAACAACCACAGGGGCTGGAAACAAAAATTGCACAAAATTACCCACAGCTACTATAAATAGTACCGGTGCTATTTGGTCCCTTTCGGATAAGTTTATCTTTGAAACCATAAGAGGTAGAGAGAATCAATCTTCGTTGTACACAATACTGCAAGGTCTTGACACAATTGGAAAAAAAAAAGCATAAAAAATTGGATGCATAATAAAAATTCTGTCTACCTTTCAAATATGTAAAATTTTGGTATTTAAGCACCTTTTCCACAATAAGACAGGTTATTTTCTTTATTGACTCATCATATATTAGTAGGTGAGCAAATTGAACAATGTGTCTATAGGACACAGATACCCTCACTTGCAGCTAAACTGACAGAGGCACAACACTGGAATCTAAAGGGACAAATCCCATCTTGGCCTGTGTATTGTGGTAAAAACATTATGCAAAAATCCCAGAGTACCAGCAGAAAACCACTGACCTGCTGCAAATCAATGACGAACAAGAAACTTGATTACATAAAATTGTATCGAGTACACCTCGACATATGAATGGGATTCGAACTCACAACTTTAGTGGTGATAGGCACTGATTGCATAGGTAGTTGTAAATCCAACCACTATACGACCACGACAGCATAACTATAGAATCATAATAAGAATAATAGCCGAATTGGAAATTGACCTGTGTACTGTGGTAAAACATAGTTTAATTTTTTTAAATGATTTGCTTGTGCAAACAACATGGAGTTATTTAGCAGAAACATGATAAATGATTTTTTTTAGCAAATCAAACAGCATATCGATCTCCAGAACGGAAAAAGTAGAAATGTCCAAAATCAAAAAATGTCTGCCTTTTATGGTCCCTGTAGCCTTTAATTGTGTCCTCTAGTTCAAAGTGTCTGCCTGACACTTTTACATACATGTATGTTATAGTGTTCAGCAGACACTATTTCATATCACAATCTATAAAATTTTGTCCGGGGGGACACTTTAACATAGGACATTATTATGTCTTACCCTAACCCTAAACTAGGACACAATTTCATAGCACCGGACACTATTTCATATCGCAATCTCTATAAAATATTGTCCAGGGGGACACTTTAACATAGGACATTATTATGTCTTACCCTAACCCTATACTAGGACACAATTTCATAGCACCTGACACTATTTCATATCGCAATCTCTATAAAATATTGTCCGGGGGGACACTTTAACATAGGACATTATTATGTCTTACCCTAACCCTAAACTAGGACACAATTTCATAGCACCGGACACTATTTCATATCGCAATCTCTATAAATTATTGTCCGGGGGGACACTTTAACATAGGACATTATTATGTCTTACCCTAACCCTATACTAGGACACAATTTCATATCGCAATCTCTATAAAATATTGTCCGGGGGGACACTTTAACATAGGACATTATTATGTCTTACTCTAACCCTAAACTAGAACACAATTTCATAGCACCGGACACTATTTCATATCGCAATCTCTATAAAATATTGTCCGGGGGGACACTTTAACATAGGACATTATTATGTCTTACCCTAACCCTATACTAGGACACAATTTCATAGCACCGGACACTTTCATATCGCAATCTCTATAAAATATTGTCCGGGGGGACACTTTAACATAGGACATTATTATGTCTTACCCTAACCCTATACTAGGACACAATTTCATATCGCAATCTCTATAATATATTGTCCGGGGGGACACTTTAACATAGGACATTATTATGTCTTACCCTAACCCTAAACTAGGACACAATTTCATAGCACCGGACACTATTTCATATCGCAATCTCTATAAATTATTGTCCGGGGGGACACTTTAACATAGGACATTATTATGTCTTACCCTAACCCTATACTAGGACACAATTTCATATCGCAATCTCTATAAAATATTGTCCGGGGGGACACTTTAACATAGGACATTATTATGTCTTACTCTAACCCTAAACTAGAACACAATTTCATAGCACCGGACACTATTTCATATCGCAATCTCTATAAAATATTGTCCGGGGGGACACTTTAACATAGGACATTATTATGTCTTACCCTAACCCTATACTAGGACACAATTTCATAGCACCGGACACTTTCATATCGCAATCTCTATAAAATATTGTCCGGGGGGACACTTTAACATAGGACATTATTATGTCTTACCCTAACCCTATACTAGGACACAATTTCATATCGCAATCTCTATAATATATTGTCCGGGGGGACACTTTAACATAGGACATTATTATGTCTTACCCTAACCCTAAACTAGGACACAATTTCATAGCACCGGACACTATTTCATATCGCAATCTCTATAAAATATTGTCCGGGGGGACACTTTAACATAGGACATTATTATGTCTTACCCTAACCCTATACTAGGACACAATTTCATAGCACCGGACACTATTTCATATCGCAATCTCTATAAAATATTGTCCGGGGGGACACTTTAACATAGGACATTATTATGTCTTACCCTAACCCTATACTAGGACACAATTTCATATCGCAATCTCTATAATATATTGTCTGGGGGGACACTTTAACATAGGACATTATTATGTCTTACCCTAACCCTATACTAGGACACAATTTCATATCGCAATCTCTATAATATATTGTCCGGGGGGACACTTTAACATGGGACATTATTATGTCTTACCCTAACCCTAACTCTATACTGGGACACAATTTCATAGCACCGGACATTATTACATATCGCAATCTCTATAAAATATTGTCTGGGGGGACACTTTAACATAGGACATTATTATGTCTTACCCTAACCCTATACTAGGACACAATTTCATAGCACCGGACACTTTCATATCGCAATCTCTCATATCGAAATCTCTATAAAATATTGTCCGGGTGGACACTTTAACATAGGACATTATTATGTCTTACCCTAACCCTATACTAGGACACAATTTCATAGCACCGGACACTATTTCATATCGAAATCTCTATAAAATATTGTCCGGGCGGACACTTTAACATAGGACATTATTATGTCTTACCCTAACCCTATACTAGGACACAATTTCATAGCACCGGACACTATTTCATATCGAAATCTCTATAAAATATTGTCCGGGCGGACACTTTAACATAGAACATTATTATGTCTTACCCTAACCCTATACTAGGACACAATTTCATATCGCAATCTCTATAAAATATTGTCCGGGGGGACACTTTAACATAGGACATTATTATGTCTTACCCAATACTAGGGCACAATTTCATAGCACCGGACACTATTTCATATCGCAATCTCTATGAAATATTGTCCGGGGGGACACTTTAACATAGGACATTATTATGTCTTACCCTAACCCTATACTAGGACACAATTTCATAGCACCGGACACTATTTCATATCGCAATCTCTATAAAATATTGTCCGGGGGGACACTTTAACATAGGACATTATTATGTCTTACCCTAACCCTATACTAGGACACAATTTCATATCGCAATCTCTATAATATATTGTTCGGGGGTCACTTTAACATGGGACATTATTATGTCTTACCCTAACCCTAACTCTATACTAGGACACAATTTCATAGCACTGGACACTATTTCATATCGCAATCTCTATAAAATATTGTCCGGGGGGACACTTTAACATAGGACATTATTATGTCTTACCCAATACTAGGGCACAATTTCATAGCACCGGACACTATTTCATATCGCAATCTCTATGAAATATTGTCCGGGGGAACACTTTAACATAGGACATTATTATGTCTTACCCTAACCCTATACTAGGACACAATTTCATAGCACCGGACACTATTTCATATCGCAATCTCTATAAAATATTGTCCGGGGGGACACTTTAACATAGGACATTATTATGTCTTACCCTAACCCTATACTAGGACACAATTTCATATCGCAATCTCTATAATATATTGTCCGGGGGTCACTTTAACATGGGACATTATTATGTCTTACCCTAACCCTAACTCTATACTAGGACACAATTTCATAGCACTGGACACTATTTCATATCGCAATCTCTATAAAATATTGTCCGGGGGGACACTTTAACATAGGACATTATTATGTCTTACCCCAACCCTAACCCTATACTAGGACACAATTTCATAGCACCGGACATTATTACATATCGCAATCTCTATAAAATATTGTCTGGGGGGACACTTTAACATAGGACATTATTATGTCTTACCCTAACCCTATACTAGGACACAATTTCATAGCACCGGACACTTTCATATCGCAATCTCTCATATCGAAATCTCTATAAAATATTGTCCGGGCGGACACTTTAACATAGGACATTATTATGTCTTACCCTAACCCTATACTAGGACACAATTTCATATCGCAATCTCTATAATATATTGTCCGGGGGTCACTTTAACATGGGACATTATTATGTCTTACCCTAACCCTAACTCTATACTAGGACACAATTTCATAGCACTGGACACTATTTCATATCGCAATCTCTATAAAATATTGTCCGGGGGGACACTTTAACATAGGACATTATTATGTCTTACCCCAACCCTAACCCTATACTAGGACACAATTTCATAGCACCGGACATTATTACATATCGCAATCTCTATAAAATATTGTCTGGGGGGACACTTTAACATAGGACATTATTATGTCTTACCCTAACCCTATACTAGGACACAATTTCATAGCACCGGACACTTTCATATCGCAATCTCTCATATCGAAATCTCTATAAAATATTGTCCGGGCGGACACTTTAACATAGGACATTATTATGTCTTACCCTAACCCTATACTAGGACACAATTTCATAGCACCGGACACTATTTCATATCGAAATCTCTATAAAATATTGTCCAGGCGGACACTTTAACATAGGACATTATTATGTCTTACCCTAACCCTATACTAGGACACAATTTCATATCGCAATCTCTATAATATATTGTCCGGGGGGACACTTTAACATAGGACATTATTATGTCTTACCCTAACCCTAACCCTATACTAGGGCACAATTTCATAGCACTGGACACTATTTCATATCGCAATCTCTATAAAATATTGTCCGGGGGGACACTTTAACATAGGACATTATTATGTCTTACCCCAACCCTAACCCTATACTAGGACACAATTTCATAGCACCGGACATTATTACATATCGCAATCTCTATAAAATATTGTCTGGGGGGACACTTTAACATAGGACATTATTATGTCTTACCCTAACCCTATACTAGGACACAATTTCATAGCACCGGACACTTTCATATCGCAATCTCTATAAAATATTGTCCGGGGGGACACTTTAACATAGGACATTATTATGTCTTACACCTGCACATGCCATTGTGTATAAATATGAAATTATTTAGTAAATGGAAACTTATGTTGTTGAACGAAACAAACATGTATATTTTGGCAAACCAAAGAGCAAAACTCCAGAATGGAGCAAGTGGTAAAATCCAAAGTAGATCCTGGCCTGCCTTTTATGGTCCCTGACCTTGTATATAAATTTCAAATGATTTGCTCAAGGGAAACTTAAGTTATTGAGGAGAAACCAATTGCCAAAGGCACAGGTAAAATATCTTATCCGAAACAAATGAACAATACATGCTCCACATACAAAAAAATGCCCTTTTGACACCTTTGGGCCTCTTGTTTAGAAACAGGTATGGATAAAATCCACCTAATCGATGCAAAGCTGTATTATGTGCCAAGGACCACTGTTTTCAAATTTCAGGAGGATCGGTTAACTAGCTATATATAGAACAAAAGTGATCGCACAGTATCCATTTTCTATAGATAGACAACAATGAATACTGCAAACCCATAACAAAATATGCAAATGAAAATCCAAGTTTTGAGACGAGCACAAAAATGTGACTGGGCTAAACCTGTTATAGCAGACCCGCTGCTAGTTTACCCATGTTTCAATTGGTATTGTGTTAGGAGTTTAAAAAACTGCAATTGGAACTGATCTATTGAAGGAATACAATTGCCTTTGTTTACAGGTGAATCCTATTGTTGGACATTTAAACTTCTTATTGTATGACTGGAAGAGAGAAGTCAATCATCCATTGATTAAAACTCCCCTAAAAAAATTCAACTCATCTTATATATGTATAGATGTATATGTACATGACCTATAGAAAGAAATCAGTCCATTTTTTACATTAGAGAAAAAGGAAAAACATTATTTCAACTCATCTGGTTTAGGACTTGAAGTAAAACATTGATCTCCTTTAATGTATGGAAGACTTATCATTAGAAAGTTGATGAGAAATACAATTAGAATCCAGTCTGTCTGATTGTTCATAATTTCTTGTATAAGAAAATATGTAAAAAGATCCTTTCTGGTTCCTCTCGTATGATATTTGAACTAACAATCAAGCAAACGTTTTTTTCCTTCTGAAATTATCTTCCCTGTGATTATATTTTACGATGAGGCTAGGCCAAGAAATCAGTTCATGTTATACATGGTCTTCTGGAACACCTTGTGGAGATGTTTGTGATGGAATCATTGTTGTTTTTTTTATCTAGATTGTCCCTTTTCTGAATATTACTTGAAACATGAGTGCTCTGTGTTTGCCTAATCAGCATTTATAATGATGGGAGACAATAAACCAATTAGAAGACGACATATTTAAGCTTGCTTATAATTTTTGTGGTTGATGCTCTGCTGTTTAACACACTTGTAATTATATATATTATATCTATTTTTTTTTTACCTTAATCCTATTAAACTATTTTATGGTACCGTGAGCAATATCAATATTTGAAATTATGGGACACTAATTTGAAAATTTTACGGTCACTACAAATAACCACAGATATATTCTGTTTGTTGTAATCACAATCTGGACCTTTCCTCATTCATGACATATTACTGGGTATGTGACAAGACTGACAAGACTGGTTGCCACCAGTGGAACAGGAACTGCTTATCCTTCCAGAGTACCTGAGTTCACTCCCAATTTTTAGTGGGGTTCGTGGGGTTTGTGTTGTTTTATGTTTTCTATGTAGTATTTTGTAGATCATTGTTAGTCCTTTTGTCCTTTTTCTTTTGGACATTGTATTGTGTATCCTTCTTCAATTTACAGTTTCTGACTACCCCTTTGGTATCTTCAAACTTTTTGTGCTTTTCATAATATTTATTTTCAATAAGCATTCCAAGTATCAAAAATGTTTTTCTCTAATGATAAAATTTATTGGCTTCATATGAATGTTTATCAAATGACAAAGTGGGATTGAGTATTATGGATAATATGTACCAATTTATCCAAAAAGCAGTATGCAAATAACATCTAATTAGGGCCCGGGTGGCTCAATGAGTTAGGTAGTTGGATTACCTAACAACTCTTACAAGCTATCACCAATACGGCGTGGGTTCACGCCCGGCTTTGTAAATTACAAAAAAGGGTGCACTTGACTCACAGCCTTACGTGATAAAGTTTACCAGTTGCTTGCCCTAGATGGGGTGCACATTATGCACCAATGCACTTTATGCAACGGTAATGACAGTATTTCTTTCTATAGGTCATGTACATATACATCTATACATATATAAGATGAGTTGAATTTTTTTCTAGGGAGTTTTAATCAATGGGTGATTGACTTCTCTCTTCCAGTCATACAATAAGAAGTTTAAATGTCCAACAATAGGATTCACCTGTAAACAAAGGCAATTGTATTCCTTCAATAAATCAGTTCCAATTGCAGTTTTTTAAACTCCTAACACAATACCAATTGAAACATGGGTAAACTAACAGCGATCTGCTATAATAAGATTTCAATCCTCTAGTTAACTTGTCTAAAAAAAATTATCTGTAGCAACAAAAGTATGTACCAAACAGATATATTGAAAACAAACAACAACAAAAAACTGTTGTATCAGATATGTATTGTATTAAAATAGGTAACTATAATACTGGAACAATATAATTGATTGTATCATCTAATCTTATATGTCATCGCTAATAAAGTGAAAACATTTTGCAAGACTCCATTAAATGTTTTTTACATTTGATTTCTGAAGCAAATATATTGGGTTAGGGCTATGGTGTTTAACACCAATTTCAACAATATTTCAGTTACATTGTGTATCGTGGCACTCCGTTTTATTGGTGGAGGAAACCAGAGTACCCGGAGAAAACCACTGACCTGCCGTAAGTCACTGACTGCACAGGTAGTTGTAAATCTAACTGCCATACGATCACGACCACGACTGTTCCACAAATATATTGGATAAAATGGATAGTTGCAGTCAACGAGCACACTGCATAACAAAATAATACCTCACAATGCAGGAAATATGACAGGTTTAAAAATGTAAAATTCTGATATATAAATCACTCTACATGTATGTTATTTCATTATAAACACTCAGTATTTATTTTATCATAAACACTCTATGTTATTTTATACTAAAATGTTAAGACATTAAACATTTTTAAGAATCATCTGCTGCCTGATTTAAAAGATGTTCACGAGGTACAAACGTGGCATCAGTTGACACATTAGATGCATGTGATGATTGTATATATGCAATATGGTCCAACTTTTCACCGATTTTCTTTAAAACTGGTCCTACACCAGAGCCCTGAAATAGATAAAAGAAGATTCCTTCACTATTGTATCATCAATGACCTTGATTTCAATTAGTAGTAAATCTGGTGAGACCTTTTCAGCACAGCCAGATTTATTGATCGTCAAGTACTTAAAGGGATGATTCTGAATAGAAAATAATTGAAACTTCAATGAAAAATAGGAGAAAGCATCTGCACTCTCGGTTAAAAGTTTTTCATCTGATCTTACCTTGTCCTTCAATTTTCTGGGAAAAAAATTCAGAGGTAAATAGTTGAAACCGGTAAATAACCCCCCAAAAATCATCCCTGTATTTAAAATAATTTGGTAAAAAAATGAAAACTTTGCAAAGGACAATCAAATGATTATTCATGTGCAGTATCCTTGAAGTTTCAATCAAGTTTGTAGTTTCATAGTTCTAAAACAAATATTAATTATTTTTCTGATATGGTTCTTTGTTCAATATGCTAAAAAATATTTCTTGCAGTGGTGATCATCTTGGAATACAGGTACATACAGAATAAATTGAATACAACACATAAGATGTTTTGCAAAGGACCCTCCAGCAACAAATTTTTCTTTTAAATGGTTGTGGTTTCAGATAAGAATAATTTTGAAATAATTTACCCATAAACAGCGATGAAATTATTTTTGTCTATTACGGTATTCATATCTTACATTATCTATCGTTGTCATTGTCACTATTTTACATTGTATTCTTTAACCATCTTATTTTCTGGTTAAATTATCTATTGAAAAACTGTTGTCCCTTAACATGTTAATTAATTACAATTTACATGCTAACCTGTGGTTGTTAAATTTAAAATATTGTCTCTTAATTACATGTACTACTTATTACCTGTGGTTATTAAATTCAAAAAAATTGTGTCCCTAAAGTTAAATACACAAACTTACCTGTGTATCTGTTGTTCTGTTAGTCTGGAATTTAATTCTAATCATTGTACCCTTATTCAAGTATTTAATCATCTGTTTTATTTTCACTTCTAGGTCATGGTCCTCTATCTTTTCTCCAACTTTAAACATTTTCTCAGATTTCCTTTTTTCTTTCTTCCCATCTCTTTTCAAATTCTCAAAATCTTTCATCATTTTACCAGTAACAAGTTTATAAGACAGAGGTAAACTGACAGTATTACCTTGTAATTTGACCAATTTATAACCTTCTTTACTAGCATATTCTCTAGCATCACTTAACGTAAACTTTCCAACAAGCAAATCTTCATGAGAAAATAACTGTACTAAGTCACTTTCTTTAACAGTAACTATCGGTCTTTTTTCTGTTTCTACGTTTTGTGTTTCATTGTCAGTTTTAAACTCCTTCTTGACTTTTACATGTCTTACATGATTGTAGTCTTTTGCACTTGTTGCTTTGGATCG
Organism: Bathymodiolus septemdierum; assembly: GCA_963383655.1. Classification (NCBI taxonomy): domain Eukaryota; kingdom Metazoa; phylum Mollusca; class Bivalvia; order Mytilida; family Modiolidae; genus Bathymodiolus; species Bathymodiolus septemdierum. The sequence continues at coordinate 68,080,559 of OY726524.1, read as the reverse complement.
GACACTATTTTGTGAACTAATACATGCACTCCCTTTTTCGAATTTGTCAAATTTCGTATGACATCCGGTATTTATTTGGTAATGATTACCTGTATGTAAAGCTGTAACAACTTTAATGTTTCCTAAGAGGACTGTGTTTGTTATAAAGCCATGTTTACATGGTATAGAACCATAAGAAATTCCAATTCCATGAAATGCTTTTAAAACCCTGAATGGTGACATCAGACGCATCATGCAGACTTGATTTCTATCCTCTTAAATATTAATATCTACCATTTATATTAGTTCCAAATATCCAAAAACCTGGAAAATAAAAAATAAGAAATAATAAAGCGGTTCTCAACAGCTGAACATGCAGTATTTATATAGTCCTTGGGTTTGATCCGACTGGGCTCGAACCAACGATCTACTGAACTTCACCACAGCATGCAAACCATTACACCACCAATGCAGTTCATAAGAAGATAGATTGTTTATCAAATTCAGTGGAGCAAGAGTTTTAGCTATACATGTATATTCATTTGATGAGAACAAGTATACCGTAAATCAATTAATTATAATAATGTAGGTCAAATGGTGTCATTGCGATGGGCATATTAGCCGAACGTTAATTTGCCACAGGAAAAAAGGAGGATGTAATTGATAATGTCAGAAATAATTGCCTAGCAATTAAGTGGCTATCAATATTAATAACCATAGTGCTTGCCCATTAATAAGGAGGGGCCGTCGTGGTCGTGATCATATGGTAGTTGGACTTACAACTACTTGTGACATCAGTGCCTATCACCACTAAAGTTGTGAGTTCGAACCCCGTTCATGATGAGGTACTTGATACAACAATGAACATTATGTGATAAAGTTTGTCAGTGACTTGCGGGTACTCCGGTTTCCTCCACCAATAAAACTGACTGCCACGATGTAACTGAAATATTGTTGAAAATGGCATTAAACACCATAAACCAACCATTAATAAGGAGCTAGTTGCAAGTTGTCTTTTATGCATAAGTAGCATGGAATTCTATAAACTCAGAGTCTCAAGGCACTCATTTACATTTCTTTCAAAGGACAAGTTGCATATTTGATTTGTCCTGTTCAATCTGTTGCAGGGATTTCATCCCACAGCTGAGAAACTAGGCTACTGTTACTAGGTCCTATTTCTATACCCTGGGCCCAGGGTTCCCTGGAGTTGTATAATGACTGGAAAAATATCTCTATTGTGAAAAATAAAATGACCATGATTCTGATATTGAGTAAATCAGAACTACAATTTCATTGATGCAGCCACATGTGATGCTAATATTGAATTTTGGATCTTAGTACTTATGAAATATAGGGGCTGTCATGGTCGTGCTCGTATGGTAGTTGGATTAACAACTACCTGTGCAATCAGTGCCTATCACCACTAAAGTTGTGAGTTCGAATCCCGCTCATGGCAACGCCGCAAGGTGTACTCAATACTACTTTATGTAATAAAGTTTGTCAGTGACTTGCGGTAGCTCTGTGTACTCCGGTTTCCTTCAGTAACAAAAAACAAAACTAACCGCCATGATAAAACTGAATATTGTTGAAAGTGGCGTTAAACACCCGAACCCCAACACCCTTATGAAATATTGGGACTGTCATTGTCGTGATCATATGGTAATGGTAGTTGGATTTACAACTACCCATGCCATCAGTGCCTATAACCACTAAAGTTATGAGTTCGAATCCCGTTCACGCGAGGTGTACCCGATACATCATTATGTGATAAAGTTTGTTGAAGTAACTTACGACAGGTCGGTGGTTTTCTCTGGTTTTTTTGGTTCCCTCAACCAATAAAACTGATTGCCACAATATAACTTAAAGTGGCGTTATACACCATACTCATAACCCCTCTCTTATGAAATAAATACACTTTGTTAGCCTGTACGAGGTTGTATACAAATACATTGTGCCGATTGACAAAGAACAAATAAACTCAGGACGAATGGATCTGATGCCATTCTGTAATAAGGAATAGGGGCTGGACCATTGCATGAAACAAGTGCTTGTTTGTGACTGGGTCATTGAACTAGTTTCAAAATTTGAGTCAGATCAGGAGTGGTTCATTAATACATTATATTATCAACCATCACTGACATAATTTTTGATCTGCAATAATAAAATCACAATGATTCGCTACGAAAAAAAACCTACACAACAGTAGTAATAGTAAAGTATGTACTTTTGCTCTTCACCATATATTTGTCAGTTTTCACTTTTGATGACCGCTTTTCTCTATTTTGCTGTATCGTGTTATCAAAGTAATTTTCGGATATGAATTCATATTGTTTTTATGTAGACATTAACACAAATAAGATTAAAAAAATCCTTCTTTAATTTGTTTAATATTATCCGAACTAACCACTAAATCCGAAACTAAGAAATAGGTAAAAATACAAAGATGGCAGCTACCGGAGTGGCCGCTCCACAGACTGCAGCGGAAGACGACGAAGCTTGGCTGTATGGAGGTAATACTACAATATTGTATATACTTGCAATCCTCTGATTTTCTATTCACAAAGAATTAGCATTGACAACAATTTGTGAATAGAATTGGATCCAAAATGAGTTAATTTAAATTACAGACAAATACAGTAAAGAAAAGGCCATGTTCTTCAGTCAGTCTGCTATTCTAAATTTGGCTTAGGACATACATAACAATAACCTCAAAAGCCAGGAAGATCTTAAGATTTTTGACACCTAATTTACAGGTTCCATGCATTCACAGTTACTGTACGTGTGGACAGGATACTCTTTGGTGTCTCCCCTTTTTTGCTGAATACAGAATTTTTTTGACAGATCGAAAATATATAGGGTTTATGCAATGCACTACTACTAGTATACCATAATGTAATGTTACTGTTTTATAATTATTTCAGATGATAATAAAGAATCACAAGGCCAAGCAAGTGGGTAAGTTGAGTAAAATTACCTACATGCATAGGCACTAGACGTTGTGTCAATGTGAATATAACATAAGCAATGCCAATGTGCAGAAAATAGTGTCCAATATATATAATAATAATTATTATCAATATGAAACAGTGCATTAAAAAGTGTTGAGATTTTTTGGGCCGAGATATATCGGTGACAACTTTTTTTAGGGCCAAATCTAATCTCATTCAATCGAATTGTCGTTCCTTACGAAATCTCAAAAGTTAACTTCTGCGTAGAAACAAAAATTCTTGTCAGTAAGTCAGAAGAGATTTAATAAATATAAAAATATCAATATAAGTAAAACAAGCTAACAAAATGACTTTTATTACACACAGGTTCTGGGTTTCAGTGGTATCTGACGTACGAGAGAGGGTATGAGACTTAGGATCACCTTTGCACTTTTATGTTAAAAAGATCTTCATTAGTTGAGTGTGTTTGTGTATTACACGGAACGTGTTTACAATGCGTCAAGATTTTTTTTATTCATCAGTGTGTGGCCATGTTTGTCAAAAAATCCTAAGTACACATTTTATACCATAAAGAGCTCGCTGACGCTTGCATATTATATATATTATTATTATATATGTTGGACACTATTTTCTGCCCATTGCTTATGTTATATCCATATTGACACAACGTCTAGTGCCTGTGATATTGTTGTAACTTGTAAATGCAGGTATTTGACTTTGAATGGAAAATCATTTCTTCAATATTTCTGTGAATACCCAACTGGAGACAGTATTTGAGGCTGTGTTAGCGGTAGACGATCGCCACGTCGCATTTTGCGAATATAACGGTAGTGTGGCGAGGATAATTTGTGTAGCAGTAGCCACACTGGCGAACGAAAAACTTTTAGAGCGTGCATCTGACAACGGTCTTTTATTATGTAGAAAGTCAACTTCGAATAAAACGCGTTGTAGACAATGATTTGATCGATGTATAATATCCAAAATGATTTTAAAAAGTGGGTCAAATTGATTATTTCTGGTAGTTTTTTCATTTGAAATAACATTATCCGGGTCCCATTCCGGAAATAGTTTCGAATTTAGTCACCGACTGACTGGTTTCCTAAATTACGCTTTATTCTGTCTGTCCTTCTGTCTACGCTTGAATCTAAAACCAGTAAATTATTTGACAACGGGAAGGTCAAGCATGGTACCAGGTCCGTTCGCCCTAACTACACATTAGCCCTGGGTCTGTTCGCCGTGGGTTTGTTCACCCTAAAAGTGGGTCCGTTCGCCCTGATAATTAAAAATATTTTAATGAACATTATCTTATGAATATTTTAATTTAAAATAAAGAAGTAATGATATAGAAAAATATTAATTTAAAGAAAAAATATGAGCTTTTGGAAATTAATTAAGTTCTTTTCAAGCAATTATTAGGTACATGTATATGGTTTGAAATGTTTAATTGAAATTAATGATTGTTGATTTCATCATTACAATTATTGATTGGAATTGGGGATTATTGTATATCTTTGATCTATATATTTTCGTTAATTGATGCCAATCACAGGCACTTGTGTATTTTAGGTACATAGCGAGCATATTGTTGACTCTACACAAGTGCCTGTGTGCCAATGATGGCTTTGGTTCTGTCATTATGCACTTTCGATGTAAGCTTGGTATGAGTTAAACGACGTTGAAACAAACTGCAAACACAAAATAATTATATACCTCACAGCTTGTGTTCTTTGATCTCCTGCTATTTCGTGTGACGGGTGTGAAATATATTTATGAATTAAAATGATTATTGTTAATCAAATGAGTATTTTAAAATGAAGTGTGATGCCTGAAAAAAATTTTCTGACATATATTTATGTTCATTCTTCATACCCTTAATATAGTGTTATTCAGAGAAGAATGAACATAAATATATGTTAGAAATTTGTTTTTCAGGCATCACACTTAAGGTGTATAATCTTGTCAGACAGGATAATCAGCTGCAGTTTATTTGCAGACCATGTACCCTTTTGCATTGAATATCAAATACTATACTCCAGCACGTGTTTTATATTCTGTCTCATGTTGAATAAATGTAAATTGAATGATAGTTGTTAAAAGCTTCAATTTATTTAAAATAAGAGCAAATATAAAATGGACACATACAATTTCTACAGACTCTCGATTCACTCATCTTTATCTGCTTTACTTATTCCAAGGGACTGAAATATTTAGCTTTGCTCATTATCGAAACATACACTTTAACATGGTACGTATTAAACATATCTCAATTTATTAAATATATCATCAAATATCATTTATACTTCATTTATTTTTAATATTCTACATATATATAATTATCAGAGCGAACGGACCCAGGACAAACGTGTATTAGGGCGAACAGACTCGGAACCGTCGAGCATGGCCAAGCGCCAAGGATCTATTTTATCTTTTTTTGGCAATGTCAACGGCCCCACACACAGCAAAAAACAACAAAATCATACGAATATTGAATGTTCTGTTTATCTAATGTTCAAAGTTTGTTGTTTTTCATGATAATATATGAATTATTATTGTTAGTTAATAATAAAGTTTTGAACTTTCAACTGTTTTATGCTCTTTGTGTATATTTAGTGTGGCTAACTGAAATTGAGTGTGGCTAAAAGAAATTATTACCCATTAGCCACAGTGGCTAATAAAAAAAAATGTCTACCGCTAACACAGTGAGGGGTTGCAAATCTCCCTCTTTTCTTTCCAATATTCTCTCGATTGTTTGAAATTTTCATTTTGTGTAGATCTGAATCTATTGTTGTACCTCACGATAAAATGTGACAAAAGTGTTAAGTGTGAAGTTATGTTCTCTTTTGTTGTTCAAGAGTTATGGAATTTTATACTGGTGTTTCATGTACATTATAATGTAGTTGTTTATTTAGCTATATTGTGTTGTGGCTACCACAATTTTTAAGGCAGGATAAAGTATGAACAGATACAAAATGTATAACAAACTGACCATGGCCAGTGAAACCCCCAGCAATGGGTATAAGGTAGGTTTCCTGATACTTTAACTCTTGAGGTGTTATAAGGACCCGAAACCCATCCAGTGAGGTTGAGCATGTTGTCGTAACTCTTGAGGTAGTATAAGGGCTCAAAAACCCAATCTAGTGAGATTGAGTTTGTTGTCAGAAGACAAAGACCTTAAGTATTCGACCTAATCTATAGTTTTGAACATCTTAATTTCTTTCTATGATTTTAACTTTACTTTTCTACTGTTTTGTAGGACTGCTGAACCACAGAAATCACACAACAGATCTGATAAAAAAGATGACAGAGAAGCTGGAGAACTGGTATAACACAAAGATTTTAAATATATACAGTCAAGCCTGTACACATTTTTTTATTAAGAGGTCACCTTTTTGAAGAAGATGAGGGTTAGAGGTTATAGTGTTTAACGTCACTTTCATCAATATTTCAATTATATCGTGGCAGTCAGTTTTATCCGTGGAGGTAACCGGAGAAAACCACAGACCTGCTGCAAGTCACCAATAAACTTTATCACATAATGTTGTACCGAGTACACCCTCTTAAAAGGACAGGACAAGACATAGGTTACCTTTTAATACAGATGACTGATTAATAGCTCGGTGACCACTTGGGCCATTTTAACTGTATAAAATATTGATGATTGGTTATGCAAGTTTAGATTTCTGAATAGCTGTCTGAATTCCATGTCGAGCAAAACATATCAACGATTTCTTAAAGTGACGTCAGTGACATCAATATAACGTCATGTTAGAAATCAACAATAATGTTTGTATCACACATATTGCTTGATGATAGATATTGTTGATTATAAATGGAAAATTTACAAATCATTGATAAATATGCATATGGCTAAACTATAGGATCAGGACTATAGGTGTTTGGTGCTTTTTTCAACACCATTGTAGTAATAATGTTGTAATCAATGCATTATACTGATGGAGGAAGTTAGGAAGTGCTCAGTCAAAATACCTGAGTAACTGGAAAACTTTATTACAAAGATGTATTCACATATATTTTTCTGAATTTTTTTCTCAAGAACACTGTAATTTTCCTTTAAAAAAAAAGATAGTCTTTATTTTTCAGTAAGCTACATGTTTATCTTGTTAAAAACAAAATATTATGTTATGTTTTATCCATTTAAATGATTTTCTCTTCTAAAGCTGTTCAGTTTAGACAGGTTCAGATTTTGTCTTGAGAGCTGTCCAATTTAAACATGGGCTGTACTATCTATTGCAATGTGAAAGTAAAATAGAAGTGACAATGATAGATCTAATTATTTCAGAGCGGAGAAGAAGAACCACAAGGAAAGGAAAATGCTACAGAACAAGATTCTGAGGATGATGACGATGATTCAGATGATGATGTCCAGGTTACCATTGGTGATATACAATCATTTCCCATGAACGAGTAAGTCACAAGGACAGTGAAAACATGTTTATTTGAGCTACTGTTGGTGTATACATACAACTCCACCTCACAAGATGGAGCTTTCTGATGTGTAATTATTATGAAATATTGATCAAATATCATATCGCTGATGTATTGCTATAAACTAAATAAGAAATAAAAAGTTAATTTACGGGGGTTAGGATTATGGTGTTTAACGTCACTTTCAATAATATTTCAGTTTTATTGTTGGAAGCAACCGGAGTACCTGGAGAAAACCACTGACAAACTTTATCACATAATGTTATATTGAGTACACCTCGCCATGAGCGACATTCGAACGCACAACCATTTTGTATGAATCTAGCTTTCCATGGCTATGTTAAATATGAATGATTACCGTGAAAATATGGTGCTGTGAAATTGTAACAATTCATTGTCCATATTTTGCCTGTAATGTATTCATGTTAAAATCTATGGTTTTATTGTTGACTAGAGTTTATAACTATACAGTAGCAATAGTAATGGAAAAAAAACTTGAACTGCAATATTTTTATGTGTTTTTTTTTCTTTATTTCCTTCTTTCTGATAATAATTACTTTCTTTTTCAGTGCTTCCAGAAATTTATTTAAAACACAAGGTGGATACCACAAATCTGCAGGAGGAAGTAAGATTGTCTATAGTTAATGTGATATTTTGAGCTCACCTGGTTCAATGGACTATTGTCATTATTGTCTTTATCGTTTTCACCACCCTATATTAACCTCTTTTTCTCTGAAACTAAAGTTTACATGTATGTTCCTTTGGGGGTTCTCATCATATTTTGTGATTTTGGTGCTATCTACACTTCAACATGGCTGCCTGAGCCAACAATGTGATTTGATTGTTTAAGCCCTTAAGCTCTGTTGTTCAAAAGCTACTTAGTGGTTTGAAATCTGATATGGTGTAAATGATTCCGAAGTGGTTCTTTACAAAAAAATTGTAAGGCAGATCGGAAATCCTAAAATGGCAATCGTCGCAGAACAGTTTAACACAGAACCCATTATGGGAAAATGAAAAAATAATTCTTTGAAACCATTGAAATAGTTTATATGAATCTTGGCTAGAAAGTTCCTTTGATGGGACTCACTCTACAATGTGAACTGATTGAAAATCCAAGAAGGCCACCACCGCAAGACAAATTTCACAAAGGTTCATTGAGATTGAAAAAAAGTTTACTGCTCGACATGCTCAACAAAAGAGATTGTATTTAATATAAAAGTTTTTAATGAACAAACCAAATTCTATTGGATTTTGGAACTGCACAAAACTCGTTGAAACAACTAAAAGTAAAAAAAAGATAGGAGAAAGGAAATGTAACCATATTCAGCATTTTTTTCCCAAAAAGGAACCAGTATTCTACAATGTAATATAGTCAATTTATTTTCAACAATTAAAAAATATGCACAAAATTTTTAAATTAAGCAATACACAAGGGAGATAATTCTTTATAATTTCTATTATGATAAATCATGATGCTTATAACGACCACATGTATTTGATTCCAGAACAGTTTATTATAAAGAAACTTATAAAGGACACATTGATTTACACAAACATCTCTAGATTTCAATTTGTTTTGAATTTTTTTTGTTTTGCCATTCTCAGAAATCAAATTTACTATTATGTGGCAAAAGTAACCTAATATTATATAATTTTTTATTTTTTTTATTTTGTTTTTTTCATGATTTAGTAAAGTAAAGATAATATAATCGTGATATTTTAATGTAAATTTTGTAGTCAGAAAGACAATATCACATGTAGGGTAGGAGGAGAGTTTCATGCAAAATAAGTCCTCCATTGTTTTTCATACTAAATATATATAGTTAAATATGTAGCCAGTTCTATAATGTATACCTATGATTTGTTGTAACAGGTGGTGGTTCAAGACCAACATTGTCCTCAGGAACAACTAAAGGTGTTGATGTAGATGCTGTAGGAACTATAAATGGTGTATCCACATATGACTTTGATCTAGATGGTATACAGGCTGAAGATAAGCCTTGGAGAAAACCAGGTCAGTAACAACAAAATATGATTTTAGCAAGAAAAGATATTGATGTAAGAGAATGTAAACAAAATTCATCTGCAACTCAGATAAAAAAGCAAAAGTTAAAGAATGGTTGTTCTATTTGTTTTCTTCATCTATTTTTTTATAACAGTAGTCTTAGTTATTTTTGGATCTGGGTAAATCAAATAGTCAAAAAGGATTTGGATGTAAATGGACATGAGATACTGTCCACCTTTCTTTAGCTCACCTTTTCACATTTTAAGCTTCTCCTCTGAAACCCCTCAGCCAAATGAAGTGAAACTTGGTAGGAAGCATCTATGGAAGGTCCTCACTAAAGAATGCTCATTTTGTGCCGATCCATTAACAAGCATGGCCGCCATAGTCAATTCTTATTTCTGATTGGGCGATTTTTTTAAATCTTCTCCTCTGAAACCGCTTGGCCAAATGAATCGAAACTTGGAAGGAAGCATCTATGCTAGGTCCTCTATAAACATTGCTCATTTCGTCCCAATCCGTTGACAAACATGGCCACCACAGGCAATTCTTATTTCTGATTGGTTAATTTCTAATAAAAACTTCTCCTCTGAAACCGCTTGGCCAAATGAATCGAAACTTGGTTGGAAGCATCCTTGGAAGATCCTCTATTAAGGTTGCTCATTTAGTTCCGATCTGTTAACAAACATGGCCACCACAGACAATTCTTGTTTCTGATTGGCTGATTTCTAAAAAATCGTCTCCTCTAAAACCGCTTTGTCAAATGAATCTAAACTTGGTAGGAAGCATCCTTGGAAGGTCCTCTATAAAGAATGCTCATTTAGTTCCGATCCGTCGACAATCATGGCCACCATAGGCAATTCTTGTTTCTGATTGGCCGACTTTTAAAAATCTTCTCCTCTGAAACGGCTTGGCCAAATGAACTGAAACTTGGTAGGAAGCATCTATGGAAGGTCCTCTATAAAGATTGCTAATTTCGTCCTGATCCGTTAACAAACATGGTCACCACAGGCAATTCTTGTTTCTGATTGGTTGATATCTAAAGAATCTTCTCTGTAACCGCTTGGCCAAATGAATCGAAATTTGGTAGGAAGCATCCTTAGAAGGTCTTCTATAAAGAGTGCTCATTTAGTTCGGATCCGTCAACAAACATGGCCGCCACAGTCAATTCTTGTTTCTGATTGGTTGATTTCTAAAAAATCTTCTCTGAAACCGCTTGGCCAAATGAATCAAGACTTGGTAGGAAGCATCTATGGAAGGTTCTGTATTAAGTTTCCTAAAAGCAAAATGAAAGGTGAGCAACACAGGCTCAGGGGGCTGAGCCTCTAGTTACACTTTAACTGTAAATTAAAGAAAAGAACAGCACTTTTATTGCTGTTCTACATTTCACAATCACATTTGAGTCTTCAATAATGAGCATAACTTATATGCCAAAACTTTTTACGTCTGTCTGTAAATGTAACATCTTGGCATCTTTGTTGCTTCAATGTTAGATAGTGTATAGTATTTCATTTCTCAGATGGGTTGTCGTGATCGTATTGTAGTTGGATTTACAACTACCTGCGCAATCAGTGCCTATCACCATTAAAGTTGTGAGTTCGAACCCAGTTCATGGCGAGGTGTACTCAATACAACATTATTTGATAAAGTTTGTCAGTGACTTGCGACAGGTCGGTGGTTATCTCCGGTTTCCTCCACCAATAAAACTGACTGCCATGATATAACTGAAATATTGTTGAAAGTGGCATTAAGCACCATAAACCAACCATTTCCCAGATGCAATGTTATCAACAAGGAAAGTTTAATTGGACATGATAAGTATTTAAAAGTAGCTGATTCAGCCTTTCGTATGTATTGTAACTGTGTACTTATATTAATTTTTCCCTTAATGGAGAAAACATGTACTAAAACTGAGTAATAACTTAGGAAATTTAATAAAAAAATTGAAATACATGTATGAGAAAATGTTATAAATTGATTTTGGTTTCTTTTAAATGTTGTATTTCAGTTTTATAATATTTCTTTTAAGCAGCAATTTTATATTGATAACTGTACTCAGTAATGATTATATTCCAATTTTTCCCCCTACCTGTATAATTTCCATATATTTCTCCAATTTTATGGATAGATACAAGTTTTTCATTTTTTGTAAATGAAAATAAGAATTTGACTAACAGAAATTCTTGTTTATGTTTTTATCCAGAAAATAAGAATGTTTTAGATTTTGTTCACTCTTGTTCTTGATGTTAATTTTAATGGAATAGTCAGGGTTTGTTTAATGACTTGTTTTGATTTTTATTGGTGCACATTATCACCGAAGAAAATCTTTCTATTCTGACTCGTTGGCTCATAATCAGGATAATGTGTCAGAGTGGGGCGACATGTCTATCCACGGACTATTGTTTCAGTGAGCTGGCACTATAAAAATCCAACTCAGCGTGTTTGTCTAGTACAAAGCGGACCTCAACATCTCATTTAAAATTAACTTGTTCTTTCCATGATGTAGCTGAAAATTTGCTGAGTTGGCATTAAGCAACAATCACTCACTCACTCTTTCTATTCTAGATGCTGATATTACAGATTATTTTAACTATGGTTTTAATAAAAGTCTTTCTATTCTAGATGCTGATATTACAGATTATTTTAACTATGATTTTAATGAAAGTCTTTCTATTCTAGATGCTGATATTACAGATTATTTTAACTATGGTTTTAATGAAAGTCTTTCTATTCTATTCTATATCACAGATTATTTTAACTATGGTTTAAATGAAAGTCTTTCTATTCTAAGTGCTGATATCACAGATTATTTTAACTATGGTTTTAATGAGAATCTTTCTATTCTAGGTGCTGATATCACAGATTATTTTAACTATGGTTTTAATGAAGAAACCTGGAGAATGTATTGTGAAAGACAAAGACGAATGAGAAATGACAGCACTGGGTCAAGTGGAAGAATATATGTAAGAAAAATGCAGCCTGAAATTATTTTACATTATGTTGTCCTTTAAAAAATAACTTACAAGGTTGTTATTAACCTTTGTACACAATTTATCCTGAATACTAAATTTCTATTTTTCTGCTTTTTCAAACATTTCTAGTCTAGAAGAAATTGCTTAAATTTGCGTAGAACACATTCATTCTGTACCCTATGATCACAACCCATTCTACCATTTAAATTAAATGTCCTTAAAATTTGTATGTGCGATCGTTTCTATATTGAGATAGTATTACCACAAACATTTTTCTCCCCAACAATATAGCACTTTTTTCTTTCTGTCATGTTTGTATCATAAGTTATTTATCTAATATAACACATGAATTGATGTTTATTAACTGATACTCTAAGACGTCTAGCTACTGCAGTAGCACCATGCATCAGTGCCAATAGACCCTATGCACTTAGCATAATGAAGATATAAACCTTATGAGAAATTTTTGTTGACTGATTTTGGGAGCAAAATGTTTAAGTGATTTTTTATGTAATTTTTTTCTGGTAATTCAGATGATTTATGTTATTTCAGACAACAGTAAGAACTACAGGTGATCCAAAGAAAGATTTAACAGGTAATATTATAATATTGTCAATACTAATAGCTTTATAGTTCCTCTTACTGTAAAAACATACACCAGATGAGCCAGAGGGGAAGTTCCTATTATGAACATTAACCAAGGGAGGTGTTCCAAGGCTCACCAAACCATGCGAAGTGGACGACTTTTTCGCCTTGGTTTCAATGAAATCGTCCAATTTCTGTCAAAAATCGAAGTTTTAGTTGCCCTGTCAGTCTTTTCAAGTCAGTATTTTTCTCACCAATAATCATACTTTTTCTTCAATATTCACGTAAAAGAAGCTCCCATGTTCCTGAAATATGACCCATACAGGGTTTGATGTTCAATATTTTATTCCAAACTCGTTAATTGCATCCTTTTTAAGATCATTGTGCAGCACGTTCGTTTTGTGAAAGGTAGGGGGACATGCGGTAGTGGGGAAAGAAACGTTAAAATTTTGATCGATTTTCGGAAGTCTCCCAGATTTTCCCTCGCTTCGCCCTTAGGTCAACTGAGAGAGAAGTCAAGTCGCCCTGTTTTTACTATGTGTGGTGAGCCCTGGTGTTCAAGTTGTTGTTAATAAGATTTTTTTTTTTTTTGTGGAGAATTCATTAATTCACAAATTAAAATTGGTAGACATTTTTCTCACCTTTTTGTGACAGTCTCAGTGTTGTAATAGTTAGCATGCTCACATTGAGCGGTAAATCGTGGGTTTGATCACAGAATTGTTCAAACCAATGGTTAGCATGCTCACATTGAGCGGTAGATCGTGGGTTTGATCACAGAATTGTTCAAACCAATGGTTAGCATGCTCACATTGAGTGGTAGATCGTGGGTTTGATCACAGAATTGTTCAAACCAATGGTTAGCATGTTCACATTGAGTGGTAGATCGTGGGTTTGATCACAGAATTGTTCTAACCAATGGTTAGTATGCTCACATTGAGTGGTAGATCGTGGGTTTGATCACAGAATTGTTCAAACCAATGGTTAGCATGCTCACATTGAGTGGTAGATCGTGGGTTTGATCACAGAATTGTTCAAACCAATGGTTAGCATGCTCACATTGAGTGGTAGATCGTGGGTTTGATCACAGAATTGTTCAAACCAATGGTTAGCATGCTCACATTGAGTGGTAGATCGTGGGTTTGATCACAGAATTGTTCAAACCAATGGTTAGCATGCTCACATTGAGTGGTAGATCGTGGGTTTGATCACAGAATTGTTCAAACCAATGGTTAGTATGCTCACATTGAGTGGTAGATCGTGGGTTTGATCACAGAATTGTTCAAACCAATGATTAGCATGCTCACATTGAGTGGTAGATCGTGGGTTTGATCACAGAATTGTTCAAACCAATGGTTAGCATGCTCACATTGAGTGGTAGATCGTGGGTTTGATCACAGAATTGTTCAAACCAATGGTTAGCATGCTCACATTGAGTGGTAGATCGTGGGTTTGATCACAGAATTGTTCAAACCAATGGTTAGCATGCTCACATTGAGTGGTAGATCGTGGGTTTGATCACAGAATTGTTCAAACCAATGGTTAGCATGCTCACATTGAGCGGTAGATCGTGGGTTTGATCACAGAATTGTTCAAACCAATGGTTAGCATGTTCACATTGAGTGGTAGATCGTGGGTTTGATCACAGAATTGTTCAAACCAATGGTTAGCATGTTCACATTGAGTGGTAGATCGTGGGTTTGATCACAGAATTGTTCTAACCAATGGTTAGCATGCTCACATTGAGTGGTAGATCGTGGGTTTAATCACAGAATTGTTCAAACCAATGGTTAGCATGCTCACATTGAGTGGTAGATCGTGGGTTTGATCACAGAATTGTTCAAACCAATGGTTAGCATGCTCACATTGAGTGGTAGATCGTGGGTTTGATCACAGAATTGTTCAAACCAATGGTTAGCATGCTCACATTGAGCAGTAGATCGTGGGTTTGATCACAGAATTGTTCAAACCAATGGTTAGTATGCTCACATTGAGTGGTAAATCGTGGGTTTGATCACAGAATTGTTCAAACCAATGATTAACATGCCCACATTGAGTGGTAGATCGTGGGTTTGATCACAGAATTGTTCAAACCAATGGTTAGCATGCTCACATTGAGCGGTAGATCGTGGGTTTGATCACAGAATTGTTCAAACCAATGGTTAGCATGCTCACATTGAGCGGTAGATCGTGGGTTTGATCACAGAATTGTTCAAACCAATGGTTAGCATGCTCACATTGAGTGGTAGATCGTGGGTTTGATCACAGAATTGTTCAAACCAATGGTTAGCATGTTCACATTGAGTGGTAGATCGTGGGTTTGATCACAGAATTGTTCTAACCAATGGTTAGTATGCTCACATTGAGTGGTAGATCGTGGGTTTGATCACAGAATTGTTCAAACCAATGGTTAGCATGCTCACATTGAGTGGTAGATCGTGGGTTTGATCACAGAATTGTTCAAACCAATGGTTAGCATGCTCACATTGAGTGGTAGATCGTGGGTTTGATCACAGAATTGTTCAAACCAATGGTTAGCATGCTCACATTGAGTGGTAGATCGTGGGTTTGATCACAGAATTGTTCAAACCAATGGTTAGCATGCTCACATTGAGTGGTAGATCGTGGGTTTGATCACAGAATTGTTCAAACCAATGGTTAGTATGCTCACATTGAGTGGTAGATCGTGGGTTTGATCACAGAATTGTTCAAACCAATGGTTAGCATGCTCACATTGAGTGGTAGATCGTGGGTTTGATCACAGAATTGTTCAAACCAATGGTTAGCATGCTCACATTGAGTGGTAGATCGTGGGTTTGATCACAGAATTGTTCAAACCAATGGTTAGCATGCTCACATTGAGTGGTAGATCGTGGGTTTGATCACAGAATTGTTCAAACCAATGGTTAGCATGCTCACATTGAGTGGTAGATCGTGGGTTTGATCACAGAATTGTTCAAACCAATGGTTAGCATGCTCACATTGAGCGGTAGATCGTGGGTTTGATCACAGAATTGTTCAAACCAATGGTTAGCATGTTCACATTGAGTGGTAGATCGTGGGTTTGATCACAGAATTGTTCAAACCAATGGTTAGCATGTTCACATTGAGTGGTAGATCGTGGGTTTGATCACAGAATTGTTCTAACCAATGGTTAGCATGCTCACATTGAGTGGTAGATCGTGGGTTTAATCACAGAATTGTTCAAACCAATGGTTAGCATGCTCACATTGAGTGGTAGATCGTGGGTTTGATCACAGAATTGTTCAAACCAATGGTTAGCATGCTCACATTGAGTGGTAGATCGTGGGTTTGATCACAGAATTGTTCAAACCAATGGTTAGCATGCTCACATTGAGCAGTAGATCGTGGGTTTGATCACAGAATTGTTCAAACCAATGGTTAGTATGCTCACATTGAGTGGTAGATCGTGGGTTTGATCACAGAATTGTTCAAACCAATGGTTAGCATGCTCACATTGAGTGGTAGATCGTGGGTTTGATCACAGAATTGTTCAAACCAATGGTTAGCATGCTCACATTGAGTGGTAGATCGTGGGTTTGATCACAGAATTGTTCAAACCAATGGTTAGCATGCTCACATTGAGTGGTAGATCGTGGGTTTGATCACAGAATTGTTCAAACCAATGGTTAGCATGCTCACATTGAGTGGTAGATCGTGGGTTTGATCACAGAATTGTTCAAACCAATGGTTAGCATGCTCACATTGAGTGGTAGATCGTGGGTTTGATCACAGAATTGTTCAAACCAATGGTTAGCATGTTCACATTGAGTGGTAGATCGTGGGTTTGATCACAGAATTGTTCAAACCAATGGTTAGCATGTTCACATTGAGTGGTAGATCGTGGGTTTGATCACAGAATTGTTCTAACCAATGGTTAGCATGCTCACATTGAGTGGTAGATCGTGGGTTTAATCACAGAATTGTTCAAACCAATGGTTAGCATGCTCACATTGAGTGGTAGATCGTGGGTTTGATCACAGAATTGTTCAAACCAATGGTTAGCATGCTCACATTGAGTGGTAGATCGTGGGTTTGATCACAGAATTGTTCAAACCAATGGTTAGCATGCTCACATTGAGCAGTAGATCGTGGGTTTGATCACAGAATTGTTCAAACCAATGGTTAGTATGCTCACATTGAGTGGTAAATCGTGGGTTTGATCACAGAATTGTTCAAACCAATGATTAACATGCCCACATTGAGTGGTAGATCGTGGGTTTGATCACAGAATTGTTCAAACCAATGGTTAGCATGCTCACATTGAGTGGTAGATCGTGGGTTTGATCACAGAATTGTTCAAACCAATGGTTAGCATGCTCACATTGAGTGGTAGATCGTGGGTTTGATCACAGAATTGTTCAAACCAATGGTTAGCATGCTCACATTGAGTGGTAGATCGTGGGTTTGATCACAGAATTGTTCCAACCAATGGTTAGCATGCTCACATTGAGTGGTAGATCGTGGGTTTGATCACAGAATTGTTCCAACCAATGGTTAGCATGCTCACATTGAGTGGTAGATCGTGGGTTTGATCACAGAATTGTTCAAACCAATGGTTAGCATGCTCACATTGAGTGGTAGATCGTGGGTTTGATCACAGAATTGTTCAAACCAATGGTTAGCATGCTCACATTGAGTGGTAGATCGTGGGTTTGATCACAGAATTGTTCAAACCAATGGTTAGTATGCTCACATTGAGTGGTAGATCGTGGGTTTGATCACAGAATTGTTCAAACCAATGGTTAGCATGCTCACATTGAGTGGTAGATCGTGGGTTTGATCACAGAATTGTTCAAACCAATGGTTAGCATGCTCACATTGAGTGGTAGATCGTGGGTTTGATCACAGAATTGTTCAAACCAATGGTTAGCATGCTCACATTGAGTGGTAGATCGTGGGTTTGATCACAGAATTGTTCAAACCAATGGTTAGCATGCTCACATTGAGTGGTAGATCGTGGGTTTGATCACAGAATTGTTCAAACCAATGGTTAGCATGCTCACATTGAGTGGTAGATCGTGGGTTTGATCACAGAATTGTTCAAACCAATGGTTAGCATGCTCACATTGAGTGGTAGATCGTGGGTTTGATCACAGAATTGTTCAAACCAATGGTTAGCATGCTCACATTGAGCGGTAGATCGTGGGTTTGATCACAGAATTGTTCAAACCAATGGTTAGCATGTTCACATTGAGCGGTAGATCGTGGGTTTGATCACAGAATTGTTCAAACCAATGGTTAGCATGTTCACATTGAGTGGTAGATCGTGGGTTTGATCACAGAATTGTTCAAACCAATGGTTAGCATGTTCACATTGAGTGGTAGATCGTGGGTTTGATCACAGAATTGTTCTAACCAATGGTTAGCATGCTCACATTGAGTGGTAGATCGTGGGTTTAATCACAGAATTGTTCAAACCAATGGTTAGCATGCTCACATTGAGTGGTAGATCGTGGGTTTGATCACAGAATTGTTCAAACCAATGGTTAGCATGCTCACATTGAGTGGTAGATCGTGGGTTTGATCACAGAATTGTTCAAACCAATGGTTAGCATGCTCACATTGAGCAGTAGATCGTGGGTTTGATCACAGAATTGTTCAAACCAATGGTTAGTATGCTCACATTGAGTGGTAAATCGTGGGTTTGATCACAGAATTGTTCAAACCAATGATTAACATGCCCACATTGAGTGGTAGATCGTGGGTTTGATCACAGAATTGTTCAAACCAATGGTTAGCATGCTCACATTGAGCGGTAGATCGTGGGTTTGATCACAGAATTGTTCAAACCAATGGTTAGCATGCTCACATTGAGCGGTAGATCGTGGGTTTGATCACAGAATTGTTCAAACCAATGGTTAGCATGCTCACATTGAGTGGTAGATCGTGGGTTTGATCACAGAATTGTTCAAACCAATGGTTAGCATGTTCACATTGAGTGGTAGATCGTGGGTTTGATCACAGAATTGTTCTAACCAATGGTTAGTATGCTCACATTGAGTGGTAGATCGTGGGTTTGATCACAGAATTGTTCAAACCAATGGTTAGCATGCTCACATTGAGTGGTAGATCGTGGGTTTGATCACAGAATTGTTCAAACCAATGGTTAGCATGCTCACATTGAGTGGTAGATCGTGGGTTTGATCACAGAATTGTTCAAACCAATGGTTAGCATGCTCACATTGAGTGGTAGATCGTGGGTTTGATCACAGAATTGTTCAAACCAATGGTTAGCATGCTCACATTGAGTGGTAGATCGTGGGTTTGATCACAGAATTGTTCAAACCAATGGTTAGCATGCTCACATTGAGTGGTAGATCGTGGGTTTGATCACAGAATTGTTCAAACCAATGGTTAGCATGCTCACATTGAGTGGTAGATCGTGGGTTTGATCACAGAATTGTTCAAACCAATGGTTAGCATGCTCACATTGAGTGGTAGATCGTGGGTTTGATCACAGAATTGTTCAAACCAATGGTTAGCATGCTCACATTGAGTGGTAGATCGTGGGTTTGATCACAGAATTGTTCAAACCAATGGTTAGCATGCTCACATTGAGTGGTAGATCGTGGGTTTGATCACAGAATTGTTCAAACCAATGGTTAGCATGCTCACATTGAGCGGTAGATCGTGGGTTTGATCACAGAATTGTTCAAACCAATGGTTAGCATGTTCACATTGAGTGGTAGATCGTGGGTTTGATCACAGAATTGTTCAAACCAATGGTTAGCATGTTCACATTGAGTGGTAGATCGTGGGTTTGATCACAGAATTGTTCTAACCAATGGTTAGCATGCTCACATTGAGTGGTAGATCGTGGGTTTAATCACAGAATTGTTCAAACCAATGGTTAGCATGCTCACATTGAGTGGTAGATCGTGGGTTTGATCACAGAATTGTTCAAACCAATGGTTAGCATGCTCACATTGAGTGGTAGATCGTGGGTTTGATCACAGAATTGTTCAAACCAATGGTTAGCATGCTCACATTGAGCAGTAGATCGTGGGTTTGATCACAGAATTGTTCAAACCAATGGTTAGTATGCTCACATTGAGTGGTAAATCGTGGGTTTGATCACAGAATTGTTCAAACCAATGATTAACATGCCCACATTGAGTGGTAGATCGTGGGTTTGATCACAGAATTGTTCAAACCAATGGTTAGCATGCTCACATTGAGTGGTAGATCGTGGGTTTGATCACAGAATTGTTCAAACCAATGGTTAGCATGCTCACATTGAGTGGTAGATCGTGGGTTTGATCACAGAATTGTTCAAACCAATGGTTAGCATGCTCACATTGAGTGGTAGATCGTGGGTTTGATCACAGAATTGTTCCAACCAATGGTTAGCATGCTCACATTGAGTGGTAGATCGTGGGTTTGATCACAGAATTGTTCAAACCAATGGTTAGCATGCTCACATTGAGCTGTAGATCGTGGGTTTGATCACAGAATTGTTCAAACCAATGGTTAGTATGCTCACATTGAGTGGTAGATCGTGGGTTTGATCACAGAATTGTTCAAACCAATGATTAGCATGCTCACATTGAGTGGTAGATCACAGAATTGTTCAAACCAATGGTTAGCATGCTCACATTGAGCGGTAGATCGTGGGTTTGATCACAGAATTGTTCAAACCAATGGTTAGCATGCTCACATTGAGTGGTAGATCGTGGGTTTGATCACAGAATTGTTCAAACCAATGGTTAGCATGCTCACATTGAGTGGTAGATCGTGGGTTTGATCACAGAATTGTTCAAACCAATGGTTAGCATGCTCACATTGAGTGGTAGATCGTGGGTTTGATCACAGAATTGTTCAAACCAATGGTTAGCATGCTCACATTGAGTGGTAGATCGTGGGTTTGATCACAGAATTGTTCAAACCAATGTCTATGATATTGACATTTCTTGCTTCTCCACTTGGCCTACATCATATTAGAGTAAGAATAAAGATTGATTGGCTTAGAGTCAGGATAATTTGTTCGAGGGAACTACTGTAAACCAACTTATTTTCACGGCTATTATGTTTCGCGTTTTCCTGCTTCAAGACAGTTTCGCGGAGATTTAATTTCGCGATAACCGAAATGCTAAAAGTTCAGATTTTTCGCGGTATGACTTTGGTCTACATCGCCGCCGACATCGGTTGTTTTTTTATAACAAGAGTTGTCTTTCGTAATATATATTATTGATCGTTCGATTGACATACCACATTGATTTCGTGAACACATATGTACTAGAGTTTTCCTTTTTAAATATCTTCAACATTTCTACATGTTTTAATTGTCAGTCATCAATACGGCATTATTATAACCTACAACAATCCAGTACCTTTTAATTGATTGGTTGTTGTTTTACGCCAACTCCATAATTAAGTGTGTATAATTTTGTCCAGTTTTTGTCATCATATAAATATAATAAATCACCTGTGCTATTTTCTCAAAAAAAACGAAAAAAAGTTTATATTATAGAACATGATAGACCAAGATGTCATAATGTTGTAGTTGCTCTTCTTTGTTTTTCCAATGATTATCGGATTATCCTCGTTGATTAATAGTTTCAATTATCAACGTACAGGTGACAGCAATTATTGATTTTATAATCCCAGCTGATAATTACAATCAAACGCTTTTAATTACCTGTCAACATTATGCTCACTGCACTTTATACTACACTATATATGTATAATTATAAAACCTGTTTTGAACACATTTCGATAACTTTCTTCGCTTATAATTATATTTGCCAACGCGTAACTTTATAAATTTTAATGCAGAAAAATTGTAATACTGTGGAACGAAATCCTGTATATACCATATGTAATGAAGTCTAACACTTACTAGTACTCTGCATTAAATGAATTGTCAGTATCTTACAAATAAAGTTCTTTTGAAAATTAATTATGTTAATTTACATGACCCCCAAATTTAACTACGTATACCAGAAATACATTACGCTATATATATATATATATATATATAATATGGTGTTTGCTAGGCTATATATGTTCTTGTTTCTTACACATTTTAGACTGACTTGTTCGCGATTTTGTACTCTACCGCGAAGGTTTATAGCACGCAAACAAAAGTTGGTTTACAGTATTGGTTTCTGTGAACGAACACTTTAAAATCCAAATTGGTATGTTGGTCTAGAAAAAAACGGACATTATCATCTTCATCATCATATCATCAAAAGGTAATTGTTCCTTCCATGATATTGCTGAAAAAATTCTTACTTTGCTTTAAGCAATCATTCACTAACACACACAAAAAAAAAGACCAAGTTCAATTTCAGAGTTTGTCAGTATTTCCGTTCTGGAGTTATGCCCCTGTTTACTTTAGCTGGAAGTGGGGACATCAATGTCCTATGGACACATTTGTCCATATTTTTTTTATCTGAGGTCTTCTTTGTTACATGTTTTAAATAATATTTTTAATGAAATAACTGTCAGAATGTTGATATAAAAATGAACAACCTATTAGGAAAAACTTTTGGACCATGACAGTATTTTAATAGCATACTGTAAGTTGAGAAAATTGTTTTTCTTTTATTTAAGGTGATTCTGTTAGAACTGTACCGGTGTTAGATAACAGAAAACCTGTCACCACTAGAAAAACAGCTGGCACCATTGATGTAATCGGAAGTACAGCTAGAGACTCTAGACGGCCTGACGCTGCTGGAGATCCAATTCCTACTACAGGGTATGTACAGCTACATACTCTAGGTCATCTGTTACTGATGAAGGCACTGATGACGACTTTGTGGCAAAAAACGTTTGAAACTCAGTTGAAATATACCATCATATAACGGGTTAGATAGAATAATACACAATGATGAAAGCCTTGTGGCAGAAATTTGAATAAAGAAAAGGATTTTGTTATTATTTAAATATGATATTGATTTTTTTCATTGTTACAGGAAATCCTACCCTACAGTACCACCCACAGGAATACCTGGTATGCCTCCAGGGGTACCACCTCCAGATTATACATTACCACCCCCAGGGCTACCTCCTCCAGGATATCCACCACCAGGTAAGATCTTTTAGTTTATTTTTTTCATTTTTATGATGTTGCTATACGGTTGTTTCGAATCATGTCCATTCTGACCACATTCCGTCTTTTTCTTGTCTTGACGTCTGAAATGTTCGGCAGACGACTTCCGGTGTTTTTTCTATTATTGTGACAACGTCAGCATATCATAGTCGTAGATGCGGTAAATTATAAATAATTGTAATATGGAGACGCCAAGGAAACGGCTGAATAAATACGGGTGTTCGGTACCCCACTATCTGTCTTATATCAGAAATATATAAAGGCAGATCGTTATCCTTTCATGATGCTGACAGCAGCAAATAAAGAAAGAAAACAAATTTAATTTTAAAGAAGTAATTGTCTCTGCATTGAAGTCTTTGATACAAATAAAAGAATTTAATTGATATCTGTTTTTTACAGAAAATGTTTAAAAAAAAATTAAGTTGAGGATCGAATGTTAAAACGGCACATAACGATTGGAGTTTTTGTTGTGTACATTGACACCGGAAGTCCAGTGTCTAACATTCCATCGAAATCACGTGATCTGGTGGACGAAAATAACCAAATTTTGACAGAATGGAAATGATTCGAAACAACCGTATTGTGACGTCACACAATGAAACAAATATTTTTATTTCTCTAGGTGAAATAACGATATATCTTCCACTGGGAAATCTCAGTATTTTTCAGCATCTATATAATGAATCTAGTTATTTGTTGGTAGTATGACATACCAGAACATCATTTGAGAGTAAATATTAATATATCATAATCATATTATAGTCAACTTCTTGGAAAGCTCCAAATAAAATATGATCCATTTTGATCCAACATTGACAGAATGAGGCTCTACTGTAATATGTTTTCATTTCATCAAAATGTCATCTTTTATTTCAGGTGTTCCATTAACAAGTGTTCCTCCACCAGGAGTAGTGCCCCCTGGTTATGAACGTAAGTTTTTATATGTTCAACTTGGAATGGAAAACAGACACTTAAATCATTGTAAAAAAAACTAAGCTGAAAACAATTTTTTTAATTTTAGAAGATATTTTAAATATGTGTAATTTTCACCTTTTCCGTAAGAAATATATAAATTTGATCTGATCCCAAATTTTATTTTGGAATTTTGATCTTAAATCTTCGAATATTTTTTTTTATCTATGTAGGGATATTATCAGTTTCAATGGACTAAATCTGATACATAAAATGATCAATCAGTGTGAAGTAGAACACATTAGGATGTTAAGGATAAAACAATAACTTCAGTTTTTCAAGGTTTCACAGAATTGTTGTGATACTAGCGATAATTTCTATCTCTACCTTCATAAATATAGTAAAACTAATCGTAGATTTTGAATATCAAAATAAGACCACGAGTGACCGAAGTACCCATAAGGATTAAACGAGTGGGCGGAACTTGTTCCGTTCACGAATTTAATCATTAATGCGTATTCGGTCACGAGTGGTCTTATTTTGATATTCAAAATGTATGATTTAGTTATACTGTTTATTATATAGACTTTCAAAATTTCTTATATATTATTTTTTTCTTTGTATATTTCATTCCACGCATATAAATCTACGAGCAATGATACTAAGGGGTTCAGCTGGAAGGGTCTGCCATCTTGAAAATGTGAAATCCTACATGTCATATTTACAACAATACACAAAAATAATTAAAATGCTTACCTTGAAAACTTATTTTAGTTAAATTGTATCAAAATTGAAGCGTACCCGAAGCCAAATAACGTCTAATCTTTATGTTTCAAATGAAATCTTCATATGACGTCAATGAGGTCATGTTGGTTATGTTCCAAAGTCGTCGATAACATTTTGCGGAATTTTTTCAGTTTACAATTGTGTGTGTATTCACCGTAACACAACAAGGGATATAACCACCACACTTATAGTAAAAGTAGTTCCGGCGGGAAAAAACTGATATTTCACATGTGAGATATCAGAATTTATTTCATGGATAAATCCCCATAATTCACACCTATCTATATAATAACATTATTCTATATTTATTTTATAACTTATAGTAGTATTTACTTGAACCACTATTATTATTTATAATGGAGAAATATTTTTTTATAATGCCCAATATTTTTAACAGTAACACCAAATATTTTTTTCTTACAGATTTTTATCCCCCTCCTGCAACAAGGTAGGTACAATTATTTAAAAACCTTGAAACCCCCCCAAAAATTGCATTATAATGTGTGTTAATACAGTCCTTGTTTTGGAACAGTTATAGAGTTTCATTGTAGCCTGGTACATCTTCTTGTGATATTTATTTGGCAATTTTTTTTTTAGACGTCTCTTAATGGTTGCATATACTCATTCATTAGTTACTCTACTTTTTTTCATCGTAACCATATTTGGTTATGTATAATACACACTTTTTAACCCTGAGAAACGATTTAGTAGAGGGGTATGTGTATTATACACTCGAACATGACCAATGATATTTTTTTCTCAACAATAATTTGATCACAGGAATTTCGAAAGATGCGAGCTTACTCCGCAATTTTTAGACAAAATTTGAATGTTTCCAACATTTGATATATAATTTGTATTGTTATGTATTCTAATTTAATTGATGTTAAAAACTATTCAAGTCAAAAATATTTTGATCAGCTGTAGATTAAGGTGTGATTTACTCAGATCTTTGTTGTTTGCCTTCAAATTTGTACTTTAAATTACCGATAACAAAGAAAATAAAGAACATATTTAAAAAATTGAAGACATTTGCTTCAAAATTGACTCCAATCTATTGTCTTACAGAAGTTCTCGAAGGTGAGGTTGTTTTTCTACATTTTATTATCAATTAAAAATACAAAAAATAAAATTGTAATAAAGGAAAGAATTAAGAATACAATATTCCAGTCATGAGATCGGTATAATTCTGGTTGAGGAAATATTACCCTTGGTGATGGTGTGTCATTACAAAACATATTTCTACTTTAATGCATGCTACTTCCAGTCTACTTTAGATATGCTATTTGTACCGTGAAAATAAAACTTAACTTTCAATATCATTTATGGAACAGACAAGACAGTAAAACAATCTATAAAAACATAGATACCTAAATTAGGTCACACGACATGTTTCTGAAATAACATTCGTCAGGTATGCTTTCTCATAGTCAAAAGATTAGAAAGCCAAATAATTTAAATGTCTGGGAGCAAAGTAAACTAAATAATGATCAAATTGATGAAAGAAATATTTGGAATGATGACTATTTCCTGCATTTTTGTTTTGTTTTTGGCAAAGACAAAACAAGTATGAATAAGAATGTTTTAGCTGCAATCAAAGCTCTTTAGGGTGGGAACTGATGACACAGAAAGAACAGAGACAACAAATACATTTAAGATATATTTTTTTTTAAAGAGGCACACATGGATACACTATGCATACTTGAGTAGAAATGTGTTTCTAACTTGTCTCCTCAGTATGGTAATTTTTTAACATATATTTGAAAAGTAGAAGTAGCGATTATAGAACCAGAATATGAAATCTGATTTCTAATGGTTAAAATAATGTACAGATTGAACCAAACATTGAAGAAAAAACAAAACAAAAGATACAAGTAATATCTATTGCCTGTAATTTTACCTTATCTTGCAATTGTGTGATTTTGAATACTAATAAAGGGGATAAAATAAAGTTATTATTATTTATTCATGGACCTAATAAAGCATTTTTGGTACCTGAACACTGTAGAGTTACAGAAAGAAACAGTAACAGTATAAGCACTGACGTCACAGATGACACCATTGAAAATGATTAGAACGACGTTTGTTTCAGCTATTTTTAGACAATTTGGCAGTTGTTTTGGACTTTTTGATATTGCAGGATAAACACAATATACATGCATTGTCATTAAGCATAAAATTAATTTGCATTCGTTGCAAAACAGGCTAGAAAAGCTCATCCAAGGCTCTGTTTCTAAAGCTCATACATATAAATTTTATATTTTCAACAATGTATGTATATTTTATATTTATCAGGTAA
Source organism: Bathymodiolus septemdierum (assembly GCA_963383655.1). Classification (NCBI taxonomy): domain Eukaryota; kingdom Metazoa; phylum Mollusca; class Bivalvia; order Mytilida; family Modiolidae; genus Bathymodiolus; species Bathymodiolus septemdierum. The sequence continues at coordinate 68,053,555 of OY726524.1, read as the reverse complement.
TTTAAAAAAAAACTCTAAACTTCCAATGTCAGAATTTTTTTGGAAAAAAACCGGCATTGGTTGTTATGTTTCAACAACTTATATTTGAACAAGTTTTTGTATAATTAATATCTGCATCTGCATATGATATCCTGGTAAAAAAACAAAGACAATGATTTGCAGTGTATGTAGAAATATTTGATCTAACCTAGTCTTGTGATGTCTATTGGTCTATTATTTTAAGAATTGCTCAGTGGTCCAGCTAGAATTTGAAAGGGACAGGATTTCAGCACAGGACAGGATATATTTTATTGATAGAAAGGGAATTTTGAGAACTCTTTAATTTGTTGCGCTTTTGTTTTAAATTGTATTGATCTTTTAGATAGATATGTATACTTTTACACTACTGTACTTAACATGTGAAATTTTTGTTTCCAAGATCAAAATAATATCTTTAGCTTAAGCAAAAAAAATATATGTAATTTACTTAATCATTAATTCTATTTATAGATATGATGAGAGAGGGGCCAATTATTATGATGCACAAACTTATGGATCATCTTACAACGAATCTCATACATCGTGGGATAACAGGTAACACGTTTAATTGTACACGAAGACAGGACAATAATAATTACTAAAATCTTTAAAATTACTCTTTATGTGTGGAAATATATATGTACATTGCAGCCAAAGTTGTGTAAATAACTACTATAATTTACCAAAAAAATTAAACCAGAACAACAAAGATGGTCAGATATTGTAGCTTAGATGCAGACCAGGGGCAAGTTTTATTAAATTTACAACTCACGACTTAAAAAAAGACTATTAGACCTCTAAGACTATCACTTTCAGGACTGTATCATCTATTTGAAAAATTCTCAAAAGCGTATTTTGGACCTGTGGGCAAAAAAAAATATCATGACTTATCAATTGTTTTTAAATGGACCCTACATATATATTTTTCTCTTGATTTTCATCAGTTGATCAATGACGAGCTTTGACTGCATTTTTCATGCATAACCATTTACATACACAACATTTATCTCTAGAAGGACTTCACTAATGTTGTAATAACTTGTGTCTAATCCCAGTAGCTCTTTTACATGTATATAAAATATATTTAAACTAATTATCTCAATATATTGGGAAGGTTATATATAGGCACAGTATTATTGTTTTTAATTTGCACTTATTAGTCTAATCGATAACAAAATTAAATGCTAAATAATACTTCTTAAAGGTTATTGTGTCATGTTATATACAATATGTGGGGATATTGTACAAGTCTGTATTGTATGAGGCCTGTGCATCCAGTCTAATAACAGTCTTCAATACAATATGGACGAACACGATATCTTTCGATGAACATTAATCCATGAATCTATACTCATGATTACATATCATAAATTAACATAGGACCCAATTAAAAAAAAAGTTTAATTCAATATTTTTAAATGTGTATAACTAATAATTGATATTAAATCTTTTAGAAGTATAAATTCTAAGCAACAGTCTACAACCAGCATATTCTACTCTTAGTTAACTATTAATCATAGTCTTCCCTGATATTGTACTCCCACTGCTTATGTTATTCATCATTTTTTTTATGAAAGTATGTGAGATAAAGAGCTGGTTAGGGAGAGTGTTGATTTCCATTAAATGGTGTGGGTCTGGCATAATTTGTCCCTATCATCAACCAGGAGCTAAATATATATAGAGTTCTGTCGTCATTTCTATGTTCAGGAGTATGAGGTTTGTTCCGTAAGAGTAGTGGTTTTACATGTTTTTTTATGCATACTTGCATTATCAATCGTCAACCATTTGTTTTCATTCTGAATTTGGAATAGTCTCTAAACTTCTGAGTCAATTGAAAGGATTTGGAATAGTCTAAACTTCTGAGTCAATTGAAAGGATTTGGAATAGTCTCCAAACTTCTGAGTCAATTGAAAGGATTTGGAATAGTCTCTAAACTTCTGAGTCAATTGAAAGGATTTGGAATAGTCTCTAAACTTCTGAGTCAATTGAAAGGATTTGGAATAGTCTCTAAACTTCTGAGTCAATTGAAAGGATTTGGAATAGTCTCCTAACTTCTGAGTCAATTGAAAGGATTTGGAATAGTCTCCAAACTTCTGAGTCAATTGAAAGGATTTGGAATAGTCTCTAAACTTCTGAGTCAATTGAAAGGATTTGGAAGGAATGTTCTTTTGATGGTATTCTACAAAGTTTATGTTTACCAGTATAGTATATATCGAATATCTCAGATGGTCACCCCACAGGTTGGAAATAAGAACTTATAGCAAAATGCTGAAAATGTCCTTTCTTTTCATGAGTTACAAAAGTGATTGAATGTAAAATGATGTCTATAAAGGGCTTTGTTTAATGTTAGATTCTATGGAAATATGCTTTGCAAATCAGGAAATTCCTTAGTATTTTTTCATCTAAAAAATGTTCATATTTTTTCCGGTCAATTTATTGCTTTAAAAAAACGTCCATTAACAATCTTAATACTATATATTACACATATATACATGTAGATGGTTTGTGATTTGTTGCAAGATTAATCACAAAACTATGGAAATGAAAGGGAACGAAAACCACCACCCACCCACTTTATAATGCTAATTTCTTTTAGAAGTCATATCGTAACCTTTTAATGTGATCAATACTACAGGTTAGACAATTTTATGTTTTTTAGTGTTAAACAAATCTTCTATAAACATTATTTTGAAAGTTGTTGTTTCTTTTTTGAAACAGAAAGAAGAAGTAAGTATCTGGTTAAATACAGCATTTTTTTTTCCATTTAAAAAATCATTAAAGGTATTGGTTCCCTTCATCTGTCAAGTTGTGCATGGCAGTACATTACCATATATATATGTAGTTTAGGAGCCTAATGTCGGTGATGTTGGTGTATGGCATGAAAAAGATCCTGAATTATATTTTATGTCTAATATATATTTGTTTACAGCTGCAGCTTATTTACCATCCTCATTGATGATTAAAGAGCAAAGAAAATAGTTTCTCCTATTTTGTGTGTGTTTAACCAGTTAATTAATTAACCAATTTTTGTATTATTTGTAATCACCGCAGCAGTTAAATTTCTGCATCAAAATTCCTGCCAATTTCCTTTCGATAGTTAATAATGGCAGAAGTTAACAACTTAAAAATATTTTTGATGTTTTGGTCATAGGAGAAACAGATTCTCCTTTTACTGGTCATAGGAGAAACAGATTCTCCTTTTACTGGTCATTGGAGAAACAGATTCTCCTTTTGCTGGTCATAGGAGAAACAGATTCTCCTTTTACTGGTCATAGGAGAAACAGTTTCTCCTTTTACTGGTCATAGGAGAAACAGTTTCTCCTTTTACTGGTCATAGGAGAAACAGATTCTCCTTTTACTGGTCATAGGAGAAACAGATTCTCCTTTTGCTGGTCATAGGAGAAACAGATTCTCCTTTTACTGGTCAAAGGAGAAACAGATTCTTCTTTTACTGGTCATAGGAGAAACAGATTCTCTTTTACTGGTCATAGGAGAAACAGATTCTCCTTTTACTGGTCATAGGAGAAACATATTCTCCTTTTGCTACCAGTGGATTACCATATTTCTCCACTCTCGAAAGTTATATTTTCAAATTTTATAGTTATCTTGAGTGTAGAAATATCGTAATCCACATGTAGCAGCCGAGAGTCTTCTATCAAGAACAAAAAAATGAATGGGATTATAATTTGTTAGAGTTAGAGATGAAATTTTTGATGCTTTCCTTTAATTTTTCAAATAACATTTTGTACATTATCCATCATATAGAATTGTTTTTACTGTGGTTTATGTTTGTTTGTTTTACGAGATGTTGTGGAAATGTTTTGAAATTTAACAGTTACTTGGAAAAAATTAGGATTATTTGTTGAGATTAGGAATAAAAGTCCTAGAAATTATCATTTAAGTCTTTTAAATTGATTTTGAATTTCAAATAGAAATATTTCTTAAAAGTACATGTACATGAAACTAAAAGGCATGTAAGCCAACACGAAGTGAGTCCTAAAACAGTTTCACAGGTAAAACCAGGTATCTACTAACATTGATAGGATGAAAGACTTTTTTATATGTCCAAAATTTGTTAAAAATTCATTTAAGATTTTCAGAAATAGTGATATTGTTTTTGCTTTACTGAGATTCTTTTGCAGGGGTACCAGGGATGTCAATAGATTTTGAAGTAGCAGGAGAAAATTGAAAAGTAGCTGGCAAATTGATGTGGACGGCACAGTTTTCCACTGTGCCGAGCTTGCTCAGCGCCCTTTACGGCTAGGGGATAAATGGTTCAAAATCCTGCATTCTAGGCCTCTCCTGGCACTTAATTTCATTATTGAAACTTAATTTTTTTGTACTATTTTTCTCATATTTTCAGCAATTGTTCAAGATAAAAGACCCTTTTTTACTACTTTTGATTATATTGTGGCAGTGATTCAGGCACTTCAATTTGTTGACTACAAAGATGTATTAAGATTTTATTTCTTCAATGCAATTTAACTTGAAAAACAGAGCCGCCATAGCGTGTTTGATAAGGGTGCTCCTGTATAGGAGAAACGTTTATAATTTTGTAAAGCGTCATTCGGAACTCATCGCAATATTCCTAAAAAAAATAGAAAAAAACCGAGAATCTGTTAGCCGGATATATACCGATAATTCAGTCCCTCTCCGTCTACGATTTCATCTCCGATGAACGGAAAATAACGACTGATATTATTCGGGTTAGAGGATATGTAGCGATGTTTATTTGTAAAGATCTGCAAACGTAAACATGCTGATCAGTAGATACATGCACTGTACGTTGTATTGCTGATACTAGATAAATTTTCTCTCTTATAATTTTTTTCAAAGAGAAAAAGTAACCGGCGGTGACAGCTAGAGTTACCAGAGATTTTCGCCGGTTGCCAGCTTCTAATGACATCCCTGGGTACATTCTATAAATGAGAAGTATTGTTACCCCAGTACTCAGAACTCAGAACTAGATTTTGTTATTCCTCTGATTATTAATAACTGAAATAAGTCCATGTGATTAATAAAAAAACAAAAATAAGCAGTGGTTTGTATTTCCACAATTTGATATGTCTTTTCGTTTTAGAAATATTGCTTTTTCGCATTAAAAATTACTTTTCTGCAATTTTCAAAATTTTTCTATTCAAATCATAGAATTGAAAGCACTAAGATGTTCAAGTCAAATATTTAAACCAATAAAACCATAAACTTTTCATTACTATTGTATCTTAATATTGACTGGAAGATACTTGTAACCAATAAAAACTTTAATTTGATGGTAAATCAGCTAGAATGTGACTAATATAAAGCTGCCTTTTTCACCGTAACTTGCTTCAGCGATTTTGTTTGTCTTGCTAAATTTGAAACCATACACCATTTTATGGATTGGATGCCACCGTGACAAGTTTGATATGCAATGTCAATTAACCATAACAACAATATAATATTAATATTTGGTGTCATTGTTTGCTTTTGCATGTAGCATGATATAATTTTAAAATATTTCATCTTGTGTCCATGGTACAAGAGAATAGTTGAGGTTTTTTTTCAAAATAATTAAATTTTATTACATGTGTTGAAAGTTTTGAAATGAAATTTTAAAACCCTTCCCTAGAGAAGATAGAACCAAATTAATTAGAATAAATCTGAATAAAATTATATAAAAAAAAAATGTAAATTAGGATAATAATCTAAAAATTAGCCGTTGGGTTTCAAACTGAGAATTATATTACTACAGTAAATACTGGTAATTGAAAAAGTTATATTTTATTTTTGTATTTAAAAGTTATTAATATTTCAATGGATATTATACATGTGCATTGCTCACCATATCTAATAATATATAGTAAAAAAGGTATTAAATAGTGGAATATCCAGTATATAGTGTTGCATACATAGTTATAATTTTCATTCCTGTTTTAGGGGTGGAGGTTACAGGTGGGACTCTGGACGAGACAGGAGTCCGGCAAGATCTGAATCAGATTTCAGCAGGTAAAAATAACACTAGTGTGAACCACATTGGTGGTGTAATAATACGGTTGTTTCGAAATTTTGTTATTTTCGTCCGCCAGATCACGTGATTTCGATGGAACTCCTGGCACTGAACTTCCGGTGTCAATGTACACAACAAAAACTCCCAATCGATATGTGCCGTTTTAACGTTCGATCCTCAACTTAAAAAAATCTTAATATTTTCTGTAAAAGACAGATATCAATTAAATTATTTTATTTGTATCAAAGACTTCAATGCAGAGACAAAAACTTCTTTAAAATTAAATTTGTTTTCTTTCTTTATTTGCGACTGTCGGCATCATCAAAGGAAAATGATCTGCCTTTATGTATATATTTCTGATATCAGACAGATAGTGGGGTACCGAACACCAGTATTTATTCAGCAGTTTCCTTGGCATCTCCATATTACAATTACTAATAATCTACTGCATCTACGACTATGATATGCTGATATTGTCACAGTAATAGCGTAAACACCGGAATTCGCCTGCCGATTTGTTCAGACATCAAGACAAGAAAAAGACGGAACGTGGTCGGAATTGACGTGATTTGAAACAACCGTATTAGCATGCTTGCCTCAAGTGGGGTTAATCGTGGCTGTGAACCACAGTCATGTTAAACCAAGAACTAAAAAATTGGTATTTGCTGCTTCTCCACTAAGCACACAGCATTAAGGAGAAAGAGCAAAGGCGGGTAGGCTCTGAATCAGTAAAGTGTGGCCAGGTGAAATGATATGTCTTCCTGTGGATTGTTGTTTCAGTGAGCTACCACTATAAAAATCCAACTAAGCATGTTATTCTAGAACAAAGCAGACATCATCATCATATCATTGAAATATAACTTGTTCTCACCATTATATACAGGGTAGCTGAAAAATTGTTCTTTAGGCATTAAACAGCAATCACCCACTCATCTTTGGTTTAGGTGTATATATTATGTTCTTTGATCATTTATCTGTAGTTATCAAATTTTTGCCTGGATATCAATTAAAAATGTTGATAAATAATTACAGTTCAGGAAGTGAAAGAGACTTCAGATTCAACAGAGACAGAAGATTTGACAGAGATCGTGATAGAGACAGGGACAGGTTGGTCTTTACCGAAAGATTCATGTGAGCTCTTGCCATCACTTAGCCTCCGTCATCCGTTGTTCCTTCTTGTCGTGATCATTAACATTTCACATTTTGATCATCTCTTCTGCAACTACGGGAAATTGTAACCAAGCTTTGCAGGAATGGTGTTCCTGTACAACAATTCCTCAGTTCAACTTAATCGGGCAAAAAACATCGTTTCCGATTGGCTGAAAATTAAAAAATCTTCCCCTCTGAAACTGCAAGCTAAAATGATTTGTTTGTTCAATGTTTGTATGTACACCCGCCACAGTTATTTCCCATTTTGTATGAACCTGGCTAAAATAACATAGCTTGCAAAAGCAATTCTTGTCTTTGATTCGTTGTAATGAGTAGTTTAACATACATTTAGAATATCGTCAATAGCTTTTCTGTTTGCAGAATATTCAATTCCAGAAATATTTTCTCTAGAAAAAATATTTAAAAAAAATTCTCCTCAAACCCTCTGGACCAGTTTAAGCTTAAGTTAGCATTGAATCATCCTTGAGGAGTGTTCTATTAACATTATGTCTGAAGACCATGTCAAAAACCCATCTAGGCTATCATGAAAAATAGGATTTAACCACAGCTTAAATGGAAATAGTAAGTGCATTATAATGAATTGCTTAACTTTAATACAGTATATCACAAAATTGTATAACTTATATTTCTTCTTATTGCTGAAAGAATTTCAGTTTTGACTGAATATTCAAATTAGCCATACTTTCACAGAAAATACTTAAAACATGTTCATCCTCATCCTGTAAATAAAGTAAATAAACTACCTGTGCAATCAGTGTCTAATCACAACTAACATTGTGAGTTCGAATTCCCGCTCAGGCGAGGTGTACTCGATACAACATAATGTAATAAAGTTTGTCAGTGACTTGCAGCAGGTCGATGGTTACCTCCACCAATAAAACTGACTGTCACTATATAGCAGAAATATTGTTTAAAGTGGCATTAAACACCATAATCCTTACCCATCCTGTAAGCATATATTAGATTATAACACTATACATTATTAATCAATTTCAGGAGTCCATATAGACGTGACAGGGGGACAGACAGATTTAGAGATAGAGACAGGGACAGAGACCGTGATCGTGATAGAGATCGTGATAGAGACAGAGATCGTGATCGCGACAGAGATAGGGATAGGGATCGCTATAAAGACAGAGATTCATCCCGTACCAGGGACGGCTCTAAAGATGTCAGGATTAAAGAAGAGAAGCATAAATCTAGAAGGTATAACTAAAGCTTTTGGTTAAAATGATTTATTTCAGAAATGTTATGTTTAATGTCACATGAAACTATTTTCTTGGCTGGAAAAATAAACCTATGTAAATACAGTCAAATCTGCCTTAAAGGGCACCTCTATACAACAAATCACTGTCTATAAAGGGCACCTCTATATAACATATCACTGTCTATAAAGGGCACCTCTATATAACAAATCACTGTCTATAAAGGGCAGACTGTTATTTCCCATTTATGAATAGTGCATATTATTTTAACCACTCATAAAGGGCACATTTTCAGGTTCACTTGAATGCCCCTTTTTGACTATACTGTTGACAGTATTTTTAATAAATCAAACTACTCGCTCAATCTTGACACAGAAATTAAAACTTGCAGTTCTAATTATTGACACGGGAGAAGGATATTTACCAAGAAAAAAAAGATCAGGTATTGATCAGTGCTTTCAAGTATTAATTCCAAGTGAGAGATATGAACCTCAATATTGTTTATGTTTACATCATTTTATACAAAAAGTGTTTAAACCAATGAAAGAAAAATGAAAAAAGCACATATTTACAAAAATAATTAAACTCAGAAAATAGATAATAGATATCCATTGGAACTAAGTACAGTCAAAATTACCTAAATGGTCGCCTTGAATACGTTGTCGTCTGCTGTAAGTGGGTGGTTTAAAAGAATCTTGAGTAGATTTACTTTTTATTTTAACTGAAATAAGTGGCCACTCCACTCCACTAACATTGTCAGCGGTTGCTCAATTTTTATTCCATCATATCAGTTTTAGCTGGTCACTTTTCTTTCTAGTCTTAGAAAAAATCATCGGTAATTAACTACCAAGGTGTTCTCAATATATGATTGTACTAATTAAGTTATCAAAGTATTTAATAATTAATTAATTAACTGAAAATCGTTACAAAAACAGCGGAGCATTACAAAATGGCTTCCATGTATTCCAATAGATTACCTTCAGGTAACAGTAATATGTGATCCATTATGTACCAGAACTGACTATCCAGATCAACCAATCTTAGATAAGGGGTCAAATGTCATATGCAGTTCTTTTTCCTTTTTCCTCTACAGTGACCGTTGAATTTGAATGATTTGAATTATTGTGTTTAACGTCACTTTCAGCAATACTTCAACTATATAATGGCGACCAGTTGTAGTGGTGGAAGAAGCCAGAATACCCTGGAGATAACCACCGACCATGGGCAAGCAACTGATAAACTTTATCACGTGCGGCTGCGAGTCGAGTGCACCCTTTTTTGTAATTTACAAAGCCGGGCGCGAACCCACGCCATATTGGTGATAGGCTTGTATGAGTTGTTAGGTAATCCAACTACCTAACTCATTGAGCCACCCGGTCCCTATTAGTGACTGTTGAATACAAGTTTGACTGTGAACAGAAAATATATAGTAAAGTTTTAAATAATTCCATCTAATCACACTTAATAATGTATTTCAGGAAAAAAGATGATGAAGATTCAGATCACCATAAAAGTAAGCACAAGAAGAAGAAGATTAAAAAAGAGAGAGACGATGACGACCAGTATCCTCCCGTCCTTCAACAAGAAATACCCACCATTAAATCTGAACCTTCTTCATGATACATGTGTCATCCACATTTCATTGTCATGTACCATCTTGTTGATAAAGTATCACTCATATGTCATTGTCATGTACGATGTACTGTGAAATTACTTTTATTCATTGGCATTAACGTGGTTTCTACAAAATTCAGTGTTCTTGAATTCTTGGTTTCAAACACTAGAGGCAACAGTCAATGGAAAATTGTATTTTTTTTTATTTTAATTTACATGGTTTAAGTGAACCACGAAATCCACGAAAATTAGAATCCCACGAATAGTAATGATTTCACAGTAATTGATAACATGTCATTCATATAACACTGGAATATACCATACAGTAGAGTATTTGTATGGCATGACTAAAATTATGTTATTTATGTAGTTGAAGTTGAATGATATACATTTTGAAAATGAAATTAACACAAATTAATATTTATATTTCTTCAAATAATGAAGATATACACTTAAGGAAAGAAATCTGCTGTCATTAAATGTGAAAAAAGAATTTTTTATTATAAAAAAACTAAGATATGTAACTTATTTTTTAAGTTAAAAAATATAAATGAAATACCAATTTGACACATTTTTAAAGTTTTCTTTTGTACAAGGAACAAAAATATTCTGAAACAAAATGTGTGCATGTTGTTATTTTCTTTGAAATTGCCATATTATTTTATTATAATTTAATTTGATTTGAATACTGCAATCTGATTAGCTAATCCGCCTGGAGAAAATTTTGGTTATACTCGATAACCTGGGTTATTATTGTGACGTCACCAATGTGTTCATCCGCCAATGACAAATTCAAATAGTCACACGAAATAATCGTAATTAAAATCGAGGAATCATTAAATTTTGTTGTAAAAATTAGATTATAAGGAATATTTGAAATTGTTGAACAGGTTATACTTGTATAACCTGGTTTGGGTCAGTTTACGCTTTTCATAAACCGCTTTGCGGTTTATTAAGCGTAAACTGACCCAAATCAGGTTATATCGTATAACCTGTTCAACAATTTCAAATATTCCTTAAATGAATGAAATATATACTTAGGAGACATTTTTTAATTGTTTTAGCGACAAAAACTTAATAATGAAATCTGTTGATGTTCTTCTAGTTGATATTATGCTGTCTATTTTTGACATCTGACTTGATATGTTTTATGTATAAAATAAACAGGAGGAATATTTTAATATTGTTTAATAATCTTTTCTACATTCACAGCTAATAGCTTTCTTTAGTTTTCCGTGTAGTGTTTTGTAGATCATTGTTTGTTCTTTTGTCCTTTTTAGCTCACCTTGCCAAAGGCAATGTGAGCTTTTGCCATCACTTGGCGTCTGTCGTTGTTAACTTTTCACATTTTAATCTTCTCCTCTGAAACCCCTCAGCCATATGAACTGAAACTTGGTAGGAAGCATCTATGGAAGGTCCTCTATAAAGATTGCTCATTTTGTCCCGATCTATTAACAAACATGGCCACCACAGGCAATTCTTGTTTCTGATTGGCCTATTTTAAAAAATCTTCTCCTCTGAAACAGCTTAATAGCCAAATGAACCGAAACTTGGTAGAAGCATCTATGGAAGGTCCTCTATAAAGATTGCTAATTTCATCTTGATCCATTAACAAACATGGCCGTCACAAGCGTTTCTTGTTTCTGATTGATTGATAACTAAAAAAATCATTTTTTCTGTTAAAAGGGTGATAACTCTAGTTTAAATATAGATACATTTTGTATCTATTCAAAATGCAGTTATCTCTGAATTGAATTACAGATAAATATGCCTCTAAAACCCTTCAACCAAATGAACTGAAACTTGGTAGGAACCATCTATGGAAGGTCCTCAATAAAGATTGCTCATTTCGTCCCGATCCGTTAACGAACATGGCCACCACAGGCGACGCTTGTTTCTGATTGACTGATTTTAAAAATTCTTCTCTTCTGAAACCGCTTGGCTAAATGAACCGAAACTTGGTAGGAAGCATCTATGGGCGGTCCTCTATAAAGAGTGCTCATTTCGTTCCGATCCATTAACAAACATGGCCACCACAGGCAATTCTTATTTCTGATTGGTCGATTTCTAAAAATCTTCTCCTCTGAAACCGCTTGGCCAAATGATCGGAAACTTAGTAGGAAGCATCTATGGAAGGTCCTCTATAAAGATGCTCATTTCGTCCTGATCCATTACCAAACATGGCCACCACAGGCGATTCTTGTTTCTGATTGGCTGATTTAAAAAATTCTTCTCCTCTGAAACTGCTTTGCCAAATGATCCGAAACTTGGTAGGAAGCATCTATGGGCGGTCCTTTATAAAGAGTACTCATTTCGTTCCAATTCCATTAACAAACATGACCACCACAGGCAATTCTTGTTTCTGATTGGTCTATTTTTAAAAATCTTCTCCTCTGAAACCGCATGGCCAAATGATCCGAAACTTGGTAGGAAGCATCTATGGAATGTCCTCTTATAAAGATTACTCATCTTGTCCCAATCTGTTAACAAACATGGCTGCCACAGACAATTCTTTTTTCTGATTGGTCAATTTCTAAAAATCTTCTACTCTGACACAGCTTGACCAAATAGACCGAAACTTGGTAGGAAGCATCTATGGAAGGTCCTCTATGGGAATTGCTCATTCCGTTTTGATCCGTTAAGAAACATGGCCGTCATAGACAATTCTTGTTTCTTATTGTTCGATTTCTGAAACTGCTTGGCCAAATGATATGAAACTTGGTAAAAAGCATCTATGGAAGGTCCTCTATAGAGATTGCTCATTTCTATTTGATCCATTAACAAACATGGCTGCCACAGGCAATTCTTGTTTTAGATTGGTCGCTTTCTAAAAATCTTCTCTGAAACTGCTTTGCCAAAACGAGCCGAAATTTGGTGGGAAACACCTATATGCTATGGAAGGTTCTGTATTAAGTTTCCTCAGAGCAGAATGAAAGGTGAGCGACACAGGCTCAGCTCAGTGCTGAGCCTCTAGTTTCATGTAGCTATTGTATTATCCGTCTTCAATTTACAGCTTCAGAATACCCCTTTGGTATCTTCAAACTTTTATAGCATCATATTATTATACCCCCACTCGTAGAGAGGGGGCTATATTGCAATCACCTTGTCCGTTAGTCCGTTTGTCCATCCGTTCACACTTTCGTAACAGATATCTCAGCTTCTACCGGAAGAAATGATTTTATATTTGATATATGGCTTTGGCATGGTGACTTGTACCATGTCTCTCCTTTCCAGGTTTACCGCACATCTACTTCCTGTTTACCATGCAACTTACAAATGAACGAGTGGGGGTATTCTTAGCATGACGTAGCGTGCAACATCTTGTTCTTATTTTCTTTGATCTCGAGTGATGTTTTCAATATCAACAAACTGGCTCCAGATACTGGAAATTATCGGTCAGTGTAACGTCAAACACATTTTGATGTTTTACCAATAAAACAATAACGTCGTTTACGTCAAAGCTTCCCGTTATTCTATATATATTGAGGCAGTGAGATTTTATCAATGGAGGATGTAAAGCGGAGTACCCAGAGTAAACCACCGACCTGTCACAACTCACAAGTCACTGATAAACTTGATCTCATAATGTTGTATCAAGTACACCCGCTATTAGTGGGGTTCGAACTCACAACTTTAGTGGTGATAGGTACTGATTGCACAGGTAGTTGTAAATCCAACTAACTGTTAACATATGATCATGCCCCCCCTCCCCCCGGTTGAGTTTAAAGACCTTAATTAAGAGTGAGTGCATTGAAGATGTTAACAATGTGTGAAAACATTCTTGTAAGAGGGTATCGGGTCCGTTTGCCCTAATTACACATTCACCCTGGGTTCGTTCGCCCCGATAATTAAAAAGTATGGTAATCCTATCGAGTAGCAGCGTAAATTCTCAATTTTCAAATGGACAGCGTAAATTTCACACATGAAACTGTCATTCATGATGCCAACTTTGTCAATCCAGACAATCCAGATATCCACACTCAAAATATAGAGAATATGTGAATGTGCGTGAAACGAATTCTACGTCGACTTTGGAACGTCCAGGGCATTGTTTCAGACATACCTTTCCGAATTTCGATGGAGGAACTTCCACCGGAATGATGACAATTCAATGCACTTTTGTGTTGCATCGCTGACTTATATGTTGTATAACATGATATAATTATATCATAATGAACATAATGGATATTTTTGTTTAATATAAAGAAGTAATGATATAGAAAAATATTAATTTTTAGAAAAAATAATAGCTTTTGGAAATCAAATTAAGTTATTTTCAAGCAATTATTAGGTATATTGTTTGAAAATTCCTGATTGTTGATTTCATCATTACAGTTAATTTTGTTTAAGAATTGTATATCTTTGATTTCTTTATTTTCATTTTTTCTTGGTTCTGTAATTATGCACTTTTGATGTAAGCTTAATTTATATCTTAAATATGATAACTCTTATTTCAGTTAATTATTATGGAAAATCAGAAAAAAGCTTATCGTATTTTAGAAAAGACTCAAAAATTAGTTTCCAATTTTAATGAATTAGAATAAATACCTTATAAATATTATAAGGGTATGATTTCAAGATGTATTCGATTACAGTGTTCGTGCTGATGATCTTAAACGTGCTTTTTTGTTATATTCTTGGTATATAGTTGGGAAAAATCGAAAAGCCTTTGCCATATTTGGGAATCGTTGTCTGATGAACATTTATGATAGATCTCCATAATTTCCATGGTCAAAATACAGTAATCAATAGACACCATACAGTTTTAATTCATTTAAAATATAAGCAAAAGTGTAATTGACACATATAATTTCTACAGACTTTCGATTCACTCATCTTTACCTGTTTTACTTATTCCAAGGACTGAAATGTTTAACTTTGCTCATTATATAGATACATACACTTTAGCATGCCCCATATTTAAAATTTCTCAATTTATTATGATCTATTAACCATCAAATATCATTTATTAATAATTCATTTATTTTTAATATCCTACATATTATCAGGGCGAACGTGTATTAGGGAAAATATAACTTTATTCTTTAAACCAATGTTACAAAGGTTACAGAATGAGAGAGATAGTTCAAATTAATACAAAGTAAATACATATTATTACATCAATTATCAAGATTATAGGTGTACATTGAATACAAATTATGAACAGAATGTTTAAACATTAAATACAAATGATACTAATAGGTAATAGGACGAACCTGAATTAGTGTGAACGAACCCGGAACCTTGCAAGAGCAATTGTAAACTCAAATTTATACAAATGCTATAAATGGGCTATATCTCTGTGGAGTTTGACTTTTAATATTAAAAGGCTACTCAGCTTGTGTATCTCTGATGCCGTTATGATTGATAAAGATAATGACTATTATGCTGGTACATGTTTGTGTTTTTGACAATTGCTCTTCTTCTCGAAATGACTTCAGTCCAAATGCCTGATTCTGTATGTTCAAATAATGCTGGTTTTTCCCTATCTTCCTTATATTTATCTTCGTCAGAATTAAATTCTTCGTTTGACAAATTATCATGATCATCAAATTTCATATTTGTAGTTTTGCCAGTACACAAGTCTATAAGTGGGAAGCAAACTCACATTCTTAGTAATGATATCCACTGATTGTTTAAGAAGATGTAAAATTACACCAACTACAATCTTCGGCCTCTCAATTTTAGACAGATGCTATCCAAGAGGGATGAATCCTTCATGATGGATACGTGATTCTAACATGACTTCCTTCTTTTCGCTTTGTATGCGCTGGTGAATGTGACTGACTTTTCCATTAGCAGCATAAATTGTGTGCGACATTTTATGCAAACGTAAATATAAATTACCGTCTTCCAATCAAAGTATACTACCGTATTTATACTCTTAGACATATCTGAATCGAAATAAATCATGGAAGCCAGAATGTGGTGGGAGTTTTAACATGGGTTGGCAGATATTAGTAAATTTTATCCCTCGCCTCTGTCTCGGGATAAAATACTAATATCCGCCAACCCATGTTAAAAACTCCCAACACCTTCTGGCCTCCATGATTTATTTCTTAATTATATAAATGTGTTAAATTACGTTATTTCAAAGCATATGGCTTAAACATTTTGCACTTTGCTAGATGTGTATCCTCATCTAATGCGCCATTTTGGGAAGCTGTTGTGGACACTACAGAAGTCGCCAGGACATCCTTCAATACCGGTGCTATGATCAAAGCCGTTAATTTTCAAGTCCTAAATTTAGGATAAAGTCCCAGATTTTACCATTCACAGATTCAAATGAATGAATAAATGAGGTATAAATCGAATGTGTTTTCAGCACACCTGATAGGTTCGTATTCAACATTTGTCTTGTCATGAACGTGTAATGAATGAATGGAGATTACCAATCTTAAACTCTGAAGCAATAAAAAAAACTATAATAAATATTCATTCAAAAGACTAATGCGTACTACGTGTAGTACTTCATTCTTGAACATTATGACAAATTTTGTAAGAAGTTATTTGGAGTTATTTCCCTTTTGCCATACGACATTAATTTTAATACATTTTGAACTGGTGTAGTATTATAATTTTGTGATTTCGTCAGAACCATAAAGATATTTGTCATAATTGTTGTTGCAGTAAAACTACACACAAATGTAAGCCATCTAATTGAGAAAAAAAAAGAAAGAAACGGATTGCAAGGCACAACACAGATTTAAGGGTTCACAAACCATTCCTCTCGAACTTAAGCAATAAGAGAAAATAACATGCTGGTATATACATGTAGTTGAATAACAAATAGTCTCTTTTTGCAAGAAATAATTAATGCCCAATAAAAACGTAGATATCTAATTTAGTGAACACGGCACGTTACTGGAAAAACCTTCATCTAATAGCTCAGTCAAAAGATTGGAAAACCAAATAATTTAAAGGGCTTTATATAATTAGGAGTAAGTAAACCAAAAGACCTTGTGGTCGTGATCATATGGTAGTTTGATTTACAACTACCTGTGCAATAAGTACCTATCACCACTGAAGTTGTGAGTTAGAATACCACTCATGGAGAGGTATACTCGATACAACATTATGTGATAAAAGTTTGTCATTGACTTGCGACAGGTCTGTGGTTTTCTCCGATACTCTGGTTTCCTCCAAAAATAAAACTGACTGCCACGATATAACTGAAATATTTTTGAAAATGGCGTTAAACACCATAACCCTTAATTAATTTGATATGGAAGTTATTAGTCCAAAATTGTTAGCTTGTCAGTGACATATATATTCTCGTTTTATCAGAATTCTATTTACTCCACACGACACAGAGTTTCTGTATTGCAGACCATGGACGTTTCTGGTTGAACGAGATTATTACATGACAAGTATTACGACTCAAAACAGGAAGTGGACTATCTTTTAATCATACTTATTTAAGAGATAGTATCTAATACACGAATGCATAACGCTGACGATTATAATTAGTGATAAAATTACAGGGAAATTAAAAGGGTAGATTGGGATCATAGCAGTGGTAATTATTCAAAATAGGAAAATAATACTCTGGCATTTAAAGATAGCCCCTTTAAATAGCTTATTAAAAGTGCACGCACTGGAGGTTGTTCCCTCCAAGGTATAGGGGTACCGTATATTTTAAAAGTTTGATATATAGATAGCAGGAAAATCTATTTAAAACTACTTTTAATATCCTTTAATCATTTTAATAATGTAATGGATGGTTACAAACAACCACGCAGAAAGCAGTTTTCTTTGTCTGGTATTATTAAATACGACTGCATCCAATGGAAGCTGAATGTCTGTGAATATGCAGCAATGCCAAGGCTGATAGTCTTTCCTGTCGCATTGTGGCGCGTAAATATGTTTTTACACGTTTCAAAACGCTGAAAGATCGTTCGATAGTTGCTGTAGAGGGTGGCATTGTAAGGTAAATTTTCAAATTACAATAGAGATGCGGATACCATTTTTTGCTTACAAGTTCCAACGTGTCACAAAGATGGCTTGGTCTTACCTGGTCTGTGGGATATAATTCGAACCTTGCTTTCCATCTTTTGTGTAAACTCTTGCTGAGTTTGCAAATCTGCACTATAAGCATCATATATATTCAATTTATCCTCCCATTTTAGTTTATTTAAATTGATCGGTATCAATAACTGTGCCAGAAATTGATCTCCGTTTTTCACCAAACGACACCTTAACTCGATTAACAAAGTGATCTAGGAACCAGTAATCCTTGGTGTCTGCTGCCTGTGGATTGGCACGATTTCGTTGTCTACCGGTTGTCCGCGGCTTAGACGAGACAACACCAAATTGCACCGCTAAATCTACAGCTTCATTATATTAAGTGTTGTAAACACTAATGGCATTTCTCTGTCTCAAAATGTCGAATCAATGTTTGACATTCACTTAAAGCCTCTATTAAATCACAGGAGATCATCTGTAACATTGTTGTTATCGAAACAACAGCGTGCTAAATATTGACTGTAAAGCACTAGTGGCAAAATAAAGTAAAATCGCAAAATCACCATTGGTTTGTAATTCATACTCTAGGCTACCAACTATAACAGGAAATGTAGCTTTAAAAGTTGCTAATGCATTTGCACGAATACACCAACGAGTTTCACACGAGGTGTTCAGTTTACTTTCCCCGTCGTTCCCACATAATTCTTACTCAAATTTATCCATTTTTAGAAGAGTATTGGAAGGCGAATTCAATTATTTGCATAGTAGCCATCATGGTCCTTACTGATACATCTGATGAGGAATGTACAATAGTTAAGTTTAAAACATATGCTTAAATTAACTTTAGAATGTACGTATTGCGCTATTAGAATCCGTTCCTTAATACTGGCTTGAACACCTCTATGAATACCCGACATGTTTGCTGTTCCATCATACCCTTATGCTCTCGTATTATCAATAAATTATATGCCGAAATTCACAAGACTAGTTAAAACAGCTCAGCAACATTTTCACCGATAGTTTGGCTTGCACTCACAAAACCAAGAAATTCCTCAATTCCTCACAAAGTATGATTTTACCGCCAGTACATTCAACAAACCTTACACACACGGAGACTTGTTCATGTGTTGAAACACCAGTTGCTTCATCGCCAATTAAACCAAAGTATTCAAAGTCATTACACGCTCACCTACCATTTCACCGCTAATTTTGATTATCTTGATATCTGGAGATGTGTATTTTATCCTCGAATTAGGTTCTGTGTTATACGGGTGAGACTGTAGGATTTCGTCGTGTTTGGACACATGACGCAAATTTTGCCATGGAATAACTTTTGTCTTCGGTATGCCCCCTCCTAATTACAATATTTTGATGACCGCAAATAATCAATAGATCGATTATCTCCCTCAAAATATATCTGTTTCTGGCAATATCCTCTTATTGCTAAGACGATAGCATTGAATAAATGGACTCCGACTTTGACGTTTTGGACTTAACATCAAGAAAATGAGTGGCTGACTAACTGTATGAAAACTCAGTACTTCGTGACGTTTTATATAGTTATGAATGTTTGACCAATCGTGTAAGGGGTAGATACACAAGTTTTGTACTGCCAAATAAAACACAAGAAGGGCGATAAACAGCATCCTTTGAAGGAGCCTTTTTAAGCCACTGAATAGAACATTTCCTTTTGACTGCACAGATTTACAGCATTTGATTAAACTCGTACAATTAGTTAATAAAAAGGTTTATTTTTAGTCTTACTACAAAATGTAACAATATTTTTTTTGGCTGATTTGTTTGTGCACGCAAGTGCGTTGTTGCGTCAATGGTAGCTACGCCACTGACATCTAGCAAAGCCATTGTTCCATCGTATAAACGCACTAAATTTGATATTTACGTTTTTATTGGGCTTAGGGTTATGGTTTTAACGCCACTTTCAACAATGTTTCAGTTATATCGTGGCCGTCAGTTTCATTGGTGGAGGAAACCAGCGAACCCGGAGAAAACTACCGACATGTCGCAAGATTTATCATATAATGTCGTATAGTCTACGTTTTTATTACATCCAGTTTCTTTACGTTACGTTAAGAATAGAAAATCACGAATAAACTAACAGTCTTTGAACAAGAATTGCTCCGTGGATAAATTTGTTGTTCTTTAAAGGAAACCTTACATTTGAAAGAAAATTAAAGATATATAACAAAATTTGACTATACATATATATATATATGTATATCTGGCATCATTTTATTCATAACATTTGTTGGAATATCAAAACCATTTTATACAGTTATTGTATGATAATCTACCGGTTGTGCAAAGTACTTTCATTTACGTGAAGAATGACACTATCTAGTACCATTTGATTCTGAATATTGAAGACGTTTAGTCAACAATTGCATGATAAGCTACCCACTTGAAAATATATCTCTGCATTTTTCTACAGAAAACAAAGATACAGTAAAACATGTAGAAATAGAGCCTCTATGTACTGAGGAAACCGTATATCATACTTTTTCACAATGCACAAAATCTACCAATACGTCACACATGAGTTCATCCTTTTTTATTGGCTTCGTGTTACTTAATCTTTAGTTTTCTATGCAATATTTTGTAGATAATTGTGCGTCTTTTTGTCTTTTTTTTTAATTTCTTTTGTAAAATGTAGTATCTTCCCTTCTTTAATACAAGATTCATAGTTAAACATGTAAGAAAAAACTAACCACTGAGTGTTATAGAAGAAACGGCCACAGTTTTATAACGAAAACAAGATCTGGCAAGAGGAAACAAACCGCCGATAATTTGAAGTTTTGGCAAGTCTGCGCTTCATTGGTAACAATGAAAGCATAAGAACCTCAATGAAAATAGAGAGTTCTAGGGACACGAACCCTGATACGCAAGCAGTGCCGTCTTAACGCATGGGCACGATGGGCAGTTGCATGGGAGCCCCAACGAGCATAGGGGCCACCATGCTAATCTAGGTATGTTGTGTATGGCATGTTGTTTAATGCTTAAACACTGAGTTTATTGGACGTATCAATACAATACAAATACGATTAATTTTATCGACCATTTACATTTTTATTTCTGTGAGTGGTTGTGTAGGTATGGTTCCAGTGGACTGCTTTGCCTGTCGTCTATAATGCTGTTAAGACGGCATTGCACAGCTTTGATGTGGATGAAGTTCTATATGAATAACTGAACTCAACGTGTCGCTGTTGGCAGGTACGTAACCAGAATAATGGACAAGAATAGGCACAATGTTTCGGCGAGGGCCAGGACTGGGGCCGATCAATGGGGTCCATGGGGTTATACAACAGAAAGGGTGACATTTTTGGTCATTTTGGAAGTGCTTTTAACAACATGAAATTCAGATTATTTTCATATTTTGTCCCTTTTTGACAATGCCACTACGGACTAACTAGAACTAGCCCATCTGATTTTCCAACGTTCAACCTCATCCATAAAATCGACTTTCCTTGGTAAATCTCTCTGATAGGTGTTCGGGTGTTAGGTTTAAAAGACTTGCAGGGTTGTTGTAAGATAACCCCTTCCCTCCACACCATAAAAAAACCGCTCCTTGTTGATTACTACTCCCTTTGATATCTCTTCCACGAAATAATCAAAGAAGACGAGGCATTGGGATATTTTCCAGTAGTCAGATGGGTTGTCTACAGGATAATTCGCTATGTACATTTATATTATATACATTATAGATTTAATCATGGAATATATTTACATGCGTATTCCAGTAGGAAAGTGGAGCATTGATTTATAAAAAAAATGTCAAATTTATGTATAGGCACGTGCCTAATTGAGTCTAATGTAGCTATGTCACTGGTTGGTTCAGTAGTGTCAAATGCAATGCATCTTCAATGCGGCGTGTCGCAAAGTTCTGTCTTAGGGCCCAGATTGTACTGTATTTTTGCAAAACCAATCAGTGAAATTTGCAAACGCCATAATTTTAGTCATCACAGTTATGCCGATGACATCCAAGTGTACCTTGTAATAAAATCACTTGATAACTGGAATTAAAAATATATCCAGACGCCTGGACACTTGTTTATCAGACGTTAGTGTGTGGATGAGCTCAACTATGTTCAAATTAAACAAAGACAAAACAGAACGTATTGTATTTGCACGAAACACCGTGAGAAGGAATTTTCAGAATGTTGTCTCTCTTTCGACGGAACTATAGTAACCAATGCTTCATTTGTTAAAAACCTCGGCATATTTTTCGACAGGGAACTATGCATGCAAAAACAAGAAAGTGCAATTACAAAGTCATACTACTTTCAAACTCGCAACATCGGACGTATTCGATCGTACACCACAGAAGATGCGTGCAAGAAATTAGTTTACTCGCTTGTAACGTCACGTTTGAACTATGGCAACGCTTTGTTGTATGGAGTAAATACCGAACATAACCTCGAAGCTACAGCGTGTTCAAAATACAACAGCTAGATTGATAACCCGTGGCAAGAAACATGATCACATTACATCAGTTCTCATGTCTCTTCACTGGCTTCCGGTGCAGTATCGTCTCCAATACAAATTATCATTATAAACTTTCAAAGCTCTTCATGGCCAAGATCCGGTATATCTTAGGGAACTTGTCAGTTTTTATCAACCATAAAGGTCGCTACGGTAAGAGAACGCCATGATAATTCAACAACCACGTGTAAGGACACAAGCTTATGGTGATAAACGATTTGACAAGACAGCTTCCACACTTTGGAATAACCTGCCTAGTGAAACTCGAAATGAACAGTCCCTTGAAATTTTTAAGAAAAATGTTAAAACTTATCTTTTTAGAATTGCTTATTATCATTTTATGTAAACTTCCTACACTGACAGTTTTACATGTTTTAAGAACTTCTAAATTTATATTTATCATTTGTAATGTGTGTTAATTTTTTTTATCTCTCTTTTAGTTAATTTAAACATATTTTATTGTCTGAATAATGACAAAAGGATCAGACACAAGTTTTTCAACTTAGTATTATTTTCTCCATATACACACAATATACAATATGCAATATGATATGCATTATTATTACATAATTTCGCTAAAATTTTAACATGAAGACATGAAACAATAAATGTAGCAATAAAGTAGAATGCGACAATGGAATACCATTAAAAGTAATCAATCAAACAGACCCGAGTATAGAAAAGCTGTGACATAGACAGTAACACGTGTTGTTAGTTATTGGATTAATAATGCATTATTTCGCCAAATGTAAGTACTTTTAGTTCACTTTGTGTATTATAATATTGTATTAAAGATGAGTTATCCATTATCGCATACTGTTGTAAACAAAAAGAAAAAAAGAACAATAGAAATAAGCTTTCGAGGTCAGTCGCGAACGATAAACAATTAAAACATCAAAACACCTTATCATACAGTAGTCAATTTATGGTGAAGCGACCTCTGTCTTGAATAAATTTTTGAACTTGCCAAAAAAATGGTGTATTTTTTTCATCGTTGAGAATTTATTGCCAAATAATAAAGTAAGCTCATCTATTGGTAAATCATTGTTAATTTCTCGAATTCCTATAAGAAAAATATTTCTTTTTTAATTAATTATTTTGTTGTTATACATGTATTCTATGTTCAGTTTTATTGTACGATTTGTTTACCATGTTAAGCGCTTAGAGTAATTTTAATTAGATAATGGGCTATATAAATATTGTAAATAGTAATTTATTACATTTCACACTATCGTAATGTGATGATAGGTCGATGTAATTTGTCATCACATCTTCCAAGTGACAACTCGACCATCTTTGCTTGGTGTAGAGAATAACTATAAGCGGTGTCAGACCAATACTTGTTTAGAGAATAACTACAATTGGTATCAGACCAATACTTGGTGTAGAGAATAACTATAATTGGCATCAGACCAATACTTGGCTTAGAGAATAACTATAACTGGTGTTAGACCAATACTTGTTTTAGAGAATAACTACAACTAGTGCCAGACCAATACTTGGTGTAGAGAATAACTATTACTGGTGTCAGACCAATACTTGTTTAGAGAATAACTACAATTTGTATCAGACCAATACTTGGCGTAGAGAATAACTATAATTGGCATCAGACCAATACTTGGCTCAGAGAATAACTATATCTAGTGCCAGACCGATACTTGATGTAGATAATAACTATAACTGGTGTCAGACCAATACTTGGATTGGAGAATAACTATACCTAGTGTCAGACCAATACTTGGTGTAGATTAACTGGTGTCATACCAATACTTGGTGTAGAGAATAACTATAACTGGCGTCAGACCAATACTTGGCTTAGAGAATAACTATAGCTAGGGAAAGACAAATATTTGGTGTAGAGAATAACTAATTGGAGTCAGACCAATACTTGGTGTAGATAATAACTATTATTGGTACCAGACCAATACTTGGATTGGAGAATAATTATAATTAGTGTCTGACCAATATTTGGTGCAGATGCTAACTATTATTGGTATCAGATCAATACTTGGATTGCAGAGTAACTATAATTGGTATAAGACCAATACTTGGTGTAGAGAATAACTATAACTAGTGTCAGATCAATACCTGTTTAAAGAATAACTATAACTAGTGCTAGACCAATACTTGGTGTAAGGAATAACTATAATTGGTATCAGACCAATACTTGGTGTAGAGAATAACTATAATTGGTATCAGACCAATACTTGGTGTAGGGAATAACTATAACTGGTGTCAGACCAATACTTGGTGTAGAGAATAACTATAACTGGTGTCAGACCAATACTTGGCTTAGAGAATAACTATAACTAGGGAAAGACCAATACTTGGTATAGAGAATAACTATAATTGGTGTCAGTAGGTACTTGACCTACATTTTGTATGTGTTCACTTGTAAAGAAAACAAATGACATGACATAGATGTGAATTCTAAAAATAAATAAGATCACTTACTCATTTGCATACCTTTTTATAATGCATCAAACTTTTTTTTAAATTATTTTCATCTTTTTAGTCAGTTAATTGATTATTTTCCTTTTAATATTAACCTGCATGAAAGGGGGTGACTGATTCACTTTTGACAAAATAATGGATACTGCGAATCAAAAAGATCACGTAAGTGTTGGTTTAAAAGTGAAAAAGTTCTAGGCCTAAAGATCTTATTTTGATTCTCTACAGAATGACAGAAATCTGACCTCATTAATATCAGCAGCAGATTGTGCTTCTGGACATTGACATTATTAATTCACACTAAAGTTTACCTCTTGGTATCATTTGTATTTAACCAACAATGTGTACCCTTTTCCATTTTTTTCGTGAATTTCCGCTAAATAAGTATCAAATAACGATAAACGTGCGTGTATCAATCTCGCACTTGGCTCCATTCAAGAAAAGTGTAGCACTCCATGAAATCACAAACTGAACACATAAACATCCATTGTTTCCATCTTATTTCAGAAATGTTTACAATATATTTACCTTTTAATACTGCAAGAAAATTAGCATTGAATTTATGTTATTATCAAAGTGAGTATAAATTACCTAACTGTATACATGCCCTACAGCAAAGCAAAGACAGTGCATGTACATGTATGCCTATTAATTACTACCCTTATTTAGAAATAGTATTTCGAAAATTCTAGCTTAACATTCTTTCAAGACATCTTTGTCAAAAGTTGAAATATGAAAAAAATTGATAATGATAACCTAAGCATATTAAACTAATTTTTGTTGTAATGGCCTTTTAAATAATAGTTTCTTTGCTAAAATGGTTTGCCACGTTTACCTCTTCTATACAAATATAATGAATTTTATAATATCTTATATTACATTTCTTCCTTTGCAATTCCAGTTCATTATAGATGTTATGGGTTCATTGCACATTGGTCTTTATAGCACTCTGTGTGCATCTGGTCCCCTGAATAAGGGACGATCCCTGGAATGGGGATTAAGGGAGGAAAAGGGGGATGGTACAAGGGTGGGACAAGGGAGGGAAAGGGAGGATGAGACAAGAGAGGAAAAGGGAGGATGAGACAAGGGAGGAAAAGGGAGGATGGGACAAGGGAGGAAAAGGGGATGGGACAAGGGAAGAAAAGGGGATGGGACAAGGGAGGAAAAGGGGATGGGACAAGGGAAGAAAAGGGGATGGGACAAGGGAGGAAAAGGGGATGTGATAAGGGGATGTGATAAGGGTTAAGGATGGGGAACGGATAAGGATTGGGGAGGGGGAATGGGGAAAGGGAAAAGAAAAGGGGGAGGGTTAATGGTGAGAAAAGAGGAAGGGTGAGGAAAGGGGTAGGGTTAAGGGTGAGAAAAGGGGAGAGGGATAAGGATGGGAAAAGGGGGAAGGGTGAAGGATGGGAAAAGGGAGAGGGTTAACGGTAGGAAAAGGGGGAAGGGCTAAGGATGGGAAGGGCTAAGAATGGGAAAAGGGCTAAGGATGGCAAAAGGGTTAAGGATGGGAAAAGGGAGAGGGTTTAGGATGGCAAAAGGGAAAAGGATGGAAAAAGGAGGGAAAAGGCCGGAGGTTTAAGGGTGGGAAAAGAATGAGAGGATTAAGGGTGGGGTAAGGGGGAAAAGGGGAGGATTGAGGGTGGGAAAAGGGGGAGTGCTAATGGTGGGAAAAGGGAGAGGGTAAAAACTGATGAAAACATTTTTTCTTCATATACCGACGAACACACATGAAGGAGAGCAGAAAAATGCAATTTAAAACCAAATTTTAAACCACTAATTAACTCATTGTCGATTTTTGTAGACGGGTAATATAACAAAGCAGTTTCTACCTCAATTATACAAATAGACGATAGACCTAAAGAATACAATTGCGAAGCTTGCAACATTTGCTCACTTGCACATAGTAAGGAGGTGATTTCCGAAAATACAGATATATTCAAAAGCGAAATATCAATAAAGTACCAAATTTGACGTGTATTAAATTAGTTTATCCAAATAGTCCAATAACAGTGTTTAAATATTATACACCTTGACTGGAGGTTCCCTACATCTTGAGACCCTATGCTTCAGCCTATCGAGCCTATAGGTAAATCTGGCACGGTTTAGACGCGTTTCATTGAATTAAAATTTACTGTCAGGTCTACGAACGACAAGATACCAAATTCTTGATTCTTCCAACAATAATTTATTATTCAAATGTTTTAATAACACCGTAGATATCTATGGTAAAGGTTTTGATGTTTATTTCCACTTTCAATAAAATTTCAGTTATATCGATCAGTTTTATTTGTGGAGGAAACCGGAGTACACTGCCACAAGTCACTGACAAACTTTATCACAAAATGTTGTATCGAATACACCTTGCTATGAGCGGGATTCGAACTCACAATTTGGTAGGGATAAGCACTGATTGCATAGTGCGCACGACATATTATTTTTAGAATAACCTTCATGGTCAAAAGACTGGAAAGCCAACTATTTTGGAGCAAGTAAATCGAAAGGCCTAAACAGCATAGCCCGAAAACCGGTGACGGTTACATAGCAAGTAAATCAAAAGGCCTAAAGAAAATAGCCCGAACATCGGCGACGGTTACATAGCAAGTAAATCAAAAGGCCTAAACAGCATAGCCCGAAAATCGTCGACGGTTACATAGCAAGTAAATCAAAAGGCCTAAACAGCATAGCCCGAATATCGGCGACGGTTACATAGCAAGTAAATCAAAAGGCCTAAACAGCATAGCCCAAAATCGGCGACGGTTACATAGCAAGTAAATCAAAAGGCCTAAACAGCATAGCCCGAAAATCGGCGACGGTTACATAGCAAGTAAATCAAAAGGCCTAAACAGCATAGCCCGAAAATCGGCGACGGTTACATAGCAAGTAAATCAAAAGGCCTAAACAGCATAGCCCGAAAATCGTCGACGGTTACATAGCAAGTAAATCAAAAAGCCTAAACAGCATAGCCCGAAAATCGGCGACGGTTACATAGCAAGTAAATCAAAAGGCCTAAACAGCATAGCCCGAAAATCGGCGACGGTTACATAGCAAGTAAATCAAAAGGCCTAAACAGCATAGCCCGAAAATCGGCGACGGCTACATAGCAAGTAAATCAAAAAGCCTAAACAGCATAGCCCGAAAATCGGCGACAGTTACATATGTATGAGGGAGATTGACCTTAGTTTAAATAAATTATATTATTTAGGAAATTGTGAATTTCAAATATTAATATACCTAATCAGATACATGGATCTTATTGTTGAGTAACGTAAGATACTAATATAACTTAGTGTTTGCAAAATGCAAAGCTGATTAAAAAATAAAAAAAAATAAGCCTGTGTAATGATATAGCAGGACACAACAACGCGTGTCCTGCAACATTAACAAATTATATTATCAAGAAAAACACGTCTGCTGCCATTTCTTAACCGAGCCAGATAAAACATGAAACAAGCCCGCACAAAGTACAAACGGAGACAACTTTTAAACAAACTTGCGAGACCATAGAAACAACTACACAACACCTGATATTTTCAAATTCAATCCTAATGTTAAAAACTATATTCCTGTGACCAATCTCCGACACAATGGCCGTCCTCTCCCATTCCGAATATCACACGATTTACCACACTCGAAGGAGAACAAAATGACACAACTCAATGATATAGCAATCCTCAATATTTCTTTACAAACATTTACTTTTTCTTTCAAGATAAATTGCAAGTCATATATTTTTTGTAAGAAAATATTAAAAAGATAACAATCAGATTACATTAAATCTTCAATTAATCGGAAAACTTTGATCCTTGTTATCGCTGTATCAGTTTTAAATGTCAAAAACGTTTAGAAATTGATTCTAAAAATTAGTATGTATGACCTCAAAAAAATAATTGAGTTAAAAAAAAACCAACAACATGTCAGTGGTTTTATTTTAAATGTGACTTTTGTAATACTGTTAACTGACACCCAGCTAATGCAATATATGACTACACATGTCTATTGTTAGTTAACATGTATAGTTCTCAGGTTATTCCCAAGCAATTATTATTCATAAAGTTAATTTGAATAAATTGTTAAAGATGAGACATGGACACAACAAAAAATGTACTCTTGAAATATAAACACAAGTTCATAATATGTAAAAACTTTCAAATTTTATCTTTACCTGACATGACTTCAGTTCGGTATCATTCAAGGAAAAACCATAAAGCACAAATAATTAGGAATCACCAAATAACCGAACGAACTTCAGTAAATAAACGTTATAGAATACCGAAGTGGCAATCAAATATGGACAGTCCAGAGAAACTGGCAACATAGAATATACAAGACGAGGAAAACAAAACAAACACAACACAATATGTGTTGGACACCACAATACGCAAACAAACACAAATAACGTAAATAAGACATGATAACTCCTACAAACTACTGCTGCTATTTTAGCAGAATTACAGGCTGACTTCATAAATTCATTAAAGACTTTTTTTGCCGACTTTGCTTCCCAATAAAAGTACACGAACATATTTATTATGCGTTTTCGTGCTAGGTATAATTACACCCATCTTTTAATATTGAAAAATAAGCAATATCTTAAAGAAGTTAAACTGTTCATTGCGTGATCTTAGTACTTATATTTCATAATAATTAGAAGTTTTTCATGTAGAAAATGTTGTCGTATTTGCTTAATATATCACCTGACTTTTTGTGTAAACTACTGATAGAAGCAACGTACAGGAAATATAATTTCATTTAGAAAGAAAATTACCGGAAGTTAAACAGGTAATTAGTTGTTTGTTACATAAATGGACCCATCAAAAACAATGATGAAAGAGCTCTTTCGGTTAAAAAAGAATTTCGTTTTAAAATCTCATTAGAAAACCCTTTGTTCTTATAATAATATATTTAGATATGGTTTCTATGTAATGGATCATTTTTGAAAATTTTAACAGTCAGGTGCCATAATGGGTAACCATCATGTTTCAATATGGCCGTTCATTCATTCAAGTGTTGAATTTGCTGATATTTGAACTCATTCCAGTATCATTCTTATTAGACATTTGTATTTCATTCAACAGTGTAACTTATTTGACATTTGTAACTCATTCAACAGTTGAACTTTTTGACATTTGCTACTCATTCCAGTATTATGCTTATTTGACATTTGTAACTCATTCAACTGTTTAATTCATTTGACATTTGAAACTCATTCAAGCGTTGGATTTCCTGACATATGAACTCATTCCACTATTGACATTTGTAATTCATTCAAGTGTTGTACTTATACGACGTTTGTAGTTCATTCCAGTTTTATTCTTATTTGACAATTTGCAACTCATTCCAGTATTATTATTATTTGACATTTGTAGCTCATTCCAGTATTATTCTTATTTGACATTTGTAACTCATTCCAGTATTATTCTTATTTAACATTTGTAACTCATTCAACAGTTTAGCTGGTTTGATATTTGTAACTCGTTCAAGTGTTGTACTTATTTGACATTTGTTACTCATTTCAGTATTATTTTTATTTGACATTTGTAGCTCATTCAACAGTTTAACGTATTTGACATTAGTAACTCATTCAAGTGTCGTACTTATTTGACATGTGTTGCTTATTCCAGCATTGTACTCATTTGACATTTGTAGCTCATTCTAGGATTGTACTTACAAATTTATATGACATTTGTAGCTCATTCAACAGTTTAGCTTATTTGATATTTGTTACTCATTTAAATGTTGGACTTGCTTACATTTGAACGAATTTCAGAATTGTACTTGTTTGACGTTTGCACGATCTAGATTACCATTTAGTTTAACGTTTTCAATAAAAAAAAACTCCTTTGTCGCAGTGCTACTTATTTTAAGCTAGTTTTTGAACTTGCTATTTGTTCCTTCTACATAATTCTAATTGCTTATTTTAGTGTAAAATAAATAGCATTCCCAAACATCTGTATGTAGTTACCTTTGAGATACCAAAACGAAACATCTGCAATTGTAATAATTTTGTAATAGGAAAATAGAAATCATTCGTAGAAACGTTTGATCTCAGTATTATCTAATTGTCCCGACCATAAGTGTCTTCCTGTTATCTCGTCAGAGTGCTGACAATTATCTTACAGTTAATTCATGTCTCTCTCCATATTTTCTACAAATCAATGACTGCAATGCCTATAATGGAATGTTTCATTTTAAGGTTGATAAAACTTTATCATTATGAAAAGAAAGTTTGAACAGTGATGGTCAACAATTCTAACAATATTAACACAAAGAACAATTACCGCTCACCTCAAATCATTGAATACAAAAATACCACGACATATGCCACAGATAATCACGGTCCTGGCCTAGGTCAGGTAAAGATATGGCGTGACTATACAGGTTAATTGGATTCTGACCCCCTCTTGAAAATCGTGTGGTTAAAACTTCAACATCACATAGCATATGATACCACGGTTTAATGATGAAAAACATGTTTCTATGTTGCTTATCGTTTTAGTTTTCTGTTTTCCTGTGTTTTTTGTCTTGTTTGTCTTTGTTCTGTTTCTTAGGACCAATGTTGTCGGTGTATTGTCAGTCACTGAAATGAACACAGTGAGCACACGTATTGGAAAACAAAATATTACTCTTAAGGAAAACAATGTATACAAACACATATAACAATTAAAAACCATGGGCACCATATATGACTCAGAAAGTAATACAATATATACATAGTGACGAACGTGTATCAATTGTTCTAATATTTGTTTCTCTTCTATCAGGTTTGTAAAAGACACTCTGTCATATTAATGTTAGAGTACATTGTTAACTATTTTCTATTTCTCGTAAACCGCATTGGTGGTGTAATGGTCAGCGTGTTCGAGTCCAGGTTGGGTCAAACCAAATACTCTAAAATTGGTATTAATCGCACCTCTGCTAAGAACACAGAATTAAGGAATCAGAGCAAAGACTGGTTGTCTCAGAATCAGGATTATGTGTCCGAATTGAGCGACACGTCTAGTCACAGCGTGTTGGTTTAGTGCAAAGTGGACATCATCATCACCTTGTCGACTAACATGTTCTCACCATGATGAAATAAAAAAAAAATCTTTTTTGGAATTAAACGCTCACCAACACCATTATGTGAATTGATAAAAATATGTTCTTTTGGCATTTAACACTCACTCACTCACTCTATTTTCTGTACATTGAACTTAAAACCCACGTATCACTTTATAAACAAAACTTCTTTGATTTTAAGACATTGAAGACAATAATGTTTTTCCAACATCACAATAGTTTTTATCACGTTTATTTAAATGCATAGAATCAGCCTACCCAACAAACCACACATAATAATTATCAAATTGAAACTAACTGAATGGGATAATTATATTTTAGCGTTCACTATTTTACTGCCAATATGTGTTTGGTTATAATTGAGATGAATCTATTCACAAGAAATAGACCACTTTGTCTAATTAAAACACCAATCAACGATCTAGTGCTGTTTGCATTTGATAAACATACAATTGTTTACTATATGAAGGTCACCTTTGATAACATGGAGATTTGGCATTTTGATCATATACTGTTAGATTTTGCAATGCCTGTTTTATGGTTTAAAAGCATGATTTGATGTAGATATCACATGAGATGATGTATCTGATAATCAAGACGGAATTGTAGATTTATTGAATCTGAATATTGTTGATGTTAACGATATTAAGTTTGCTCGATATAAATCTTTTATAGACGTATGGCTGATTTAATATATGTAATAATATAATTAAGTTTATATTTACAGGTATCGGAACTTACCATCATATTTTTTACGAGGGTAACACGACGGGTGCCACTCTTTGAGCAGGAACTGCTTCCCTTAATAAGCACATGAGTTCACTGCCACTTTGTTTTGTGGGGTTCGTGTTGTTCTATTTTTAATTTTCTGTGTAGTGTTTTGTCTGTCGCATTGTCCTTTTCTTATGACCATTATCTGTTCTACTATGTCTGCGGCTTCTGATTACCCCTTTTGTATTTTCAAACTTTCAAACAGTACAATGGCTCATCTATGCCAAATTATCTCTAACGACAATATCCATTGTCCTGAACTTAATCATTTCATAAATATTCCTTAAACAATACAAATTATTTCTAAATATAGACTCAAAATGTCATAATGTCCTGACCATTTATTTTAAGCAAAATGAAAAGCAATAAATCATGACACACAAGATAAAATGAGATTTAAAAACAAACAAGATTGTTATATTAATCCCTCTAATACCATAATAAGTAGTGCGTTGCTAAATGTCTGTGCATCTACAAAATATAAATATTTCATAAATTATCAACGAAAGACACAATGTCTGCCTGTTGCCTTGTGAAGTTCTCATTAGTAAACTTATGATTAATAATTAGAAATACACACCTATCTTTATAAGGTTAATATAGTCTCATCACATTCCAGTGTAACATAGTTGACACATTTGTTCATTAATGTTTATCAACAAGATTAAAAAAAGAAATATTACCGTTTCCGAGCAGCATGTTTACTCGAACAGCTCCGTTCACACGTGATTTAGTATTCGAGTTGAATGTGTTTGATATAATATATTTGCGCAGCAGTAAGCACCAAAAATGTCTGAACCAAGAAAGGTTTCAGGTAGATATATCATGAAAAGATTGTCGACAAATAATCAATTTATCTTCTTATTCTAGAGAGGCTGTCGACTTCTAGAATGTCACAACAGTTTTGGTTGTAACAAACGGTAGCAAGGAGATATTGTTATTATTTACAAGTATGATAATGTTTTTAGTAATTCCCTAATTTATGTGATCATAGCTGATTTTGGTTATACTGTTTAGGCCTTTAGGTTTTATTGCTTCCAAAACTTTAAATTATTTGGCTTTCCAATCTTTCGATTTTATCGTTCATGATGAAGGTTATTCTAGAAACGCATTGTGCGCACTAACTTTGATATCTACGATTTTACTATTCCAGTGTAGTGTTCATTAGCTGTTAAGGTGAGGTAACTTAAAATGGTGTATGCCATTTTTAAAATTTTCTGCTTGAGAAACTATGTATTTCAACAAAAGAAAATCAGATTCTACCGTTCATTAAGTATAGAATATGAACATCTTATGCCACAATACATGTTGTTTATGTTGACAAACATTATCTAAATAAAGTTAAGGAAGCGGAAGTCATAAACAAGACTATTGACGCACAATTGTACCATCAGTTGTGTTATTACAATGACTCAAAGTCACAGACTACCAAAATAAATATGAAAGATAGTTATATTAATGGAAATGAACAATATTATATTTAACTTCTACTGTGGTGGTTGATCCCAAGGTTGGAAAACCAAAGTGAGAACAATGAAGGCAAAACAAAAATTTACTCCCCAAAGATGATGATATCATTGAGTGATTGAGGGTTATGTTAAGGGCTATGGTGTTTAAGGTCACTTTCAACAATATTTCAGTTATATTGTGGCTGTCAGTTTTATTGGTTGAGAAAAGCACTGACCTGCCGCAAGTCACTTACAAACATTATCACATAATGCTGTATCGAGTACACCTCGTCTGAGCAGCATTCGAACTCACAACGTTAGTGCTGATAGGCCCTGATTGCAAAGGTAGTTGTAAATCAAACTACCATGCGATCACGCCTACGACGGCCACTCTTATTGAGTAATCAATGCTACTTTATTAGCAAAAATTTCCTGAAAGAAAAGGCATTTAATGTTGATAATGTCTTTCAATCTTATCCTTCGCGAGCATCTGGGTTCACCCCGTCTTTTGTTGGGTTCATGTTGCTCACTTTTTCAGTGTTGTGTTTTTTGTTTTGTTTGTCTTTGTTCTGTATCCTGTGGCCAATGTTGACTGTGTTTCTAGATTGTCCATTTATGATGCCCATCATTATGTATCCACATTAAATTATATCGACAACAAAGAGAATACATTATTGATATAAAGGACACCTTGGCTCCTTTGGGATCCGTCGTGGTCGTGATCGTATGGTAATTGGACTTACATCTACTTATGCAATCAGTACCTATCACCATTAAAGTTGTGAATTCGAACGCCGTTCATTGCAAGGTGTACTCTATACAACATTATGTGATAAAGTTTGTCAGTGACTTGCGACAGGACGGTGGTTTTCTCCGGGTACTTGGCTTTCCTCCACCAATTAAACTGACCGCTACGATATTATTGAAATACTGTTGAAAGTGGCGTTAAACACTATACAACCTAAAACCAAAAAGACTCCTTTGTAATTGAAACATTTAAGAAATGCCAATTTTCATTTCAACGTAGCAAAAAGCATAGTCATGAGTCTACGGTACTATGTATGTGAGGAATTAAATTTCTCAGAATGAATAGTGGATATACGAGGTCTATGCACTACCTGCGTTATTGTTATAGATTGATGTTTCGTGCTAGATGATACATTTACCATTACATAAAATATTTTCATTAAGAAATGCTTAAATAAAACACTAATTAAATATTCAACAACATTTAAACGATACGTTAATGCCTATATAATACAGACAAACGACTGCAGGTGACTATTCTCGTATTTTTAAAACATTGAGTATTAATAATTAATAAGCTAAGACACATTTATATGTTAAAAGTGTAGAACAAACACTACAAGTTTGTTTGAAATGGTTTAATTTGAAGAGTTTACAATATCATTCGTCTAGCTAATTGTGACTCAGCAAGGCATCCTTGAGTTTATCGTCACTTTCAGGACGTTGCAGCTATATTGTGACTTCCACACTTACAGGAGAAAGAAGGCACGGACAATAATAGGGAACTGACAGCCTTTGAATAGTTGTCTAGAACCATAGCACCTTATATTGGTATCTGGGCGTTATCTTACGTTATTGGTGGTGTTAGACCCGTGGTCAGAAGCCAAGGACCCGTCGGCCAGCCAGTCACTTGGCTTACCATAAGCTTCAAAACACAACGAGTAAAGTACAACAACCGATGGAGCTATAAACCATTGGTTGAGAAAGGAACAGAAATGAAACATGTTCAAACCAGTTAATTGAACCCTAAGCCCTTTGTGTCATCTACATTTCAATTATGCATACAAATGTAAATGTTTTAGAAAGGACAATAAATAATGCTATTATTGAATCTTTTTATTTTACATTCTATATTATTTGCATGGCCCGTACCGTAAAAATGTCCCAGAGTCTGGATAATGCAATGTTTGACAACTGTGTTCTAATGAAATATCGTGTAAAATGAGAAATTTTATTAATACTATATTTTGTCATTTTACTTCTCATATTTTTTTTTACTGGTAGGTATGCTGTTTAAAGTACGAAACATATCTTCAGTGGGTCACTTGCACCATAATCTAACGAATTAAGAAAACAACGTTATACGTTAGCCTCGGCCAGGTCAGGTTACATCGAGTCACATGCCTCTGGTCCTCATATTCTGCTATTGACCTCACAAAGAGTATTTAATTGTTTTATTATAACTCTTTTATAAAATAATGCTACAAGATTATTGGAGAGCCATCAAATATCAATTTTAAAGTCTATTTTGATTGAACTTCGACTGAACCCATGACATATCTAACATATCGTGCTTTTTGACATTCAAGCGATGAAAGAGGCCATTTTGTTTTTAGATGGAGTCAATATTGCTAGGTCCTATCTATCACATTATCAATAATGACTCTATCACAGGTCATACTGTCAAAAATAATCATATGTCACGTGAGTTTAATGAGCCAATAGGAAACGCGTATTAAGCAATGCATATTAATGAGGTATAATAATAATAAATATTAACATAGATCAGTAGACTTGGATTCACGATAATGTGTCCGAGTGGTGCAACATGTCTGTTGTTTCAGCGAGATAACAATGAGAGATTGTTGTTATAAGCGAAATGAACATTTTAAAGGTTATTTCAAAGCTATACAAGTTAGCAAGGTAGCTCTAATGGAAAGTGATGTTGTACACTTTGTACAGAATTAACACAAAGAGTTGGAGTTTTATTGTGTTTTCTCACTGAAACAATAATTCACAGGAAACATGTAGCGCCAAATCGGACATAGTATCCTGACTCCGAATCAAACAGTCTTAACTATTATTCCTTAATGCTGCGTATCTTTATTGCCTTTGATTTAACAATATTGAGATTCGAACCCACTATCTACCTCACTTGCTGGTAGCACTATGATCCCAAACACAACCAACTCGATAAGCTGAAATTGACTAATTATATTATTCATTACGAAGTTACCAATGTATGTTTGTATACCCGGCAGTTGTAATGGGGTTAGTATATGTGAATCGTTAGATTAAGGTTATAATAGTCATACAAGTGTGTTCCCTATCATTTCTCAATTATTTTGTACTTGTTAATCTAATAAAGATAAATATATTTAGATAATTATGATACTCTCTTTTGTATTATCACAGCAACATCC
The DNA here is from genome assembly GCA_963383655.1 of Bathymodiolus septemdierum. NCBI lineage: Eukaryota > Metazoa > Mollusca > Bivalvia > Mytilida > Modiolidae > Bathymodiolus > Bathymodiolus septemdierum. Next base: position 68,016,198 of record OY726524.1, on the reverse strand, counting down.
AAACATCTTTCAGAAACATCTTAGTCGGTGTTATAATCGATGAACATAAAATACCAAACACGAACTTCTATAATTGCATTCATTGACTGAGTACACGAGTAAATTATCTAATGACATTTTCTGGGATCTTTCGATAGTTATTTGTAGTTTTCGTCTAACTCGTACAGATATATCTTTAGTCTGATATTTCCTCTTATATAGGTTTCGAATGATACAAATAATAAAGCTGCTCCACTTCAATAGAGCAAAGGGCAATTACTTTAAACATCAATCATGCAACAAACAGAAAGAGTCAAAACCAGACAAGTCAATACTAGTAGTATGTGTACTTAATGTTGTCATCAATGAATGTATACTTGTTTGCCTTACTCAAGGTCGGAGAGTTTCTAAATAGGTTTTCTCCTGTATTGAATAAACGTAGACACTTTTGACAGGATTGTCAATAAATAAATTAAAAATGTTTCCATTAATTGATGTTTTGTAAAAAAAAGATATTTATAGATAAAATCCTTCTCTTTTTCATAACTGTTAACATTTATAATTGAGATCTTTATTTTGAGAAGGTTTGAAAAAAGATTACATTGTCATTGTAAAGACACGAATAAAGACTACATTGTCATTATAAAGAAAGGAGGCATTGTTTGATGTCGTTACTTTAGTTTCAAAATATTAAAAAAAATAAATATAAAATCTGATTCATTGATAAATGATGTCTTTCGATTTAAAATCAACGCGAAAAAATGAAAAATAAAAATAATGCCAATTAAAAATGGGGAGTGTAACCCAGGTGTTCGAGAAGACTTAATAAGCTAGTATGAAAGGAAAGTTAGCTAGTGATTACCATGGGCATGGACGGATTAGATTACATCTTCCAGTTAAGCCAGGGAAATGACTTTAATATTATTCGTGATATTCAAATTTTCGTAAATTTCGTGAATAATATGAAACCACGAAATTAAGAATTCAACGAATGTTTGTCACCATTTACATTTTGTATATATTCACGGACTATCAGCAGAGAATCTACGAACTTACGTGTCCACGAAAATACAATTTTTCCTCAGACCACAAAAATTGGTATCTACAGTATGAGAGTTTGAGATAGATGAGGTTTGACAGTGTATTGTCGGAACCAACCTTTATTGAGAAGTTAGTCATGTAACAAGAGGAACTAAGAGAAAAAAAAATTAAGAAAATATTAAAATGCCCGCACCCACAGAGGATAAGTATATATGGACTACCTTCTCACGGTAAATGTAGAAGTTATGATTGAAACATATATCACACTGAACTAAAATCACTGATAGTAAAACAAAGTTGAACAATAGAAATTCTATTTGGAAAACTAGAAACACTTAGATAGATATAAGAAAAATTACATTGCTTGTACATGTATAATCATTTGTATATTACAAGTCCCCCGGAGTACCACCTGTCTCTGTCATGATAGACTACTTGACCCAGGAGTATAGTAACCCTCTGTGATAATAGACTTCCACTCATCAGGGGTACCACCTGCTTCTGTCATGATAGACTGATAGTCCTCAGGAATATTGACAGCTTCTTTCATGAGAGGCTGATATCCTCTGCAGTATCGATAGCTTCTGTCAATATAAACTGTTAGCCCTCAAGTAACGCTATCCTCTGTCATTATAGACTGTAAGTCCCCCAGTACATTGCCAGAAGTAGTGGACTATTTACGACATGTTCCCCTGTTTTTTGGTTGTTAATGGGATTGGTGTTTCTCGATCTTGTGTTTTGTAGATCATTGTGTGACCTTTTGATCTCTTTCTTTTGAGCCATTGTATTGTCTGACATTCGATTCACGGCTTTTGATTACCCCTTTGGAGATTCACAACTTTAAAACATATTTGCAATCAAATATGCCATACAGATATAACGTGACTCTGTAAAATGTGATTCTTGTATATCGAGAGTGCTTATTAAAAAAACATTTTGTTAGAATTTGGTGGTGGTTAATGTCGTAAGGTAGGAAGATTTTTTTTTATTATTATTTAAATCATATATGGCCTATATAATTCACTATATTATTGATTCTGTTTCGTTGAAAAGGTTAAACCATTGACATACATGACATGTCATTGTATTCATTTATATAATCTGAAAAATTAGAGATGGGAAATAATGTTTTTAAAAATATTACAAAAGGTTTCAGATTACATAGATAACAGCTTTTAAAAAAAAAATTAATTGAGTGAACATAAAATTGAGTTTAAATAATTTGATCTAGACCTAATTTTGTCATTTAATGGTGATCTCCATTTATATATTTTTGTATGAATGTCAATTAACACATAAACTTCAACAATTTTTATGCAATTAAACTCATCCTGGTAAAAGGAATTTTATTAGTAATTTTTCATATTTCTGTAATATACATTCTATTACAGACAGTATAATTGGTCACCGTTACTTAATCTACATTTTGGTTCTTTTATTTGAGACTAATAGCGCATATTCACTTTACCATTAATTGAAATGTGAGTATTTTATCAACTTATGCTTTATATACCACACATTTAAGTGTTAAGGAATTCATACCATAGGAGAGAATACTTTAACAACTAGTACTTAGTGTACCACATTTGTACGTATGCAGGAATTATTACCATGGGATAAAAATAGGAATATTCAAAAACAAGATGACATAACATTTGTTTCATTCGGAATGCTGTACTTTGTGTTGCATGTTATAACATGATTCTTATAGACACATATATATTCGTTAAGTATTATATAAGAAAATGATACATAGATATTGACTACAAGTGATTCAACAAATATCTAGATAATGTGAGTATGGATATTTAACTAATTTCATATATTTTTGTTGGTCAAAACCAATGTTTGAATTGACAGGAGAAAAAATTAGAAGATGTACAAAATGTAGGTCATCTCTTATTTCTTGTATATTTAGGTAAACGGAACGTAATCCAATAACAGATGGCGGCAGGTACATGTTACACTGACACAAAATAGGAAATGGTTCCACAACTTTTGGGACGTAATATTGGACGAAGTCCCAACTATGGTAGAAATAGCAATATTTTGATTCCAGATCCATATCACTAATGGATTAAATTCCTTGCATCGGAAATGACACACCGGAAACCAATACAGGCTTAAATCTGCTGAAAATCGGATGCGCAGTAATCTGGAACTACTTCCGGTTATGAATGTTAAAAAATGACTCAAAATCGCAGTGTGTTCTAGCCCATTAAACATATACCATGGGACTGACAATATCATTAAGCAGAGTTTCATTTCTTCCACCTCCTGTCCGAAATAATATTTGCTATGAAATTGAGACGTCGAGTACCGGATTATACAACACCGGACTGGGTGCACAGTCTACAGTTTTGGCGAAAAACCTAAAAAAACGACGGAAAATTTGGGTTTGGGCCCCCTATTTGCCCCCTCTTTTGAGAAAGTCTGGATCCGCCCACGGTCTACTTTGAAAACAAATATAGATCCATATATCTGAGTTAATACTGTTTAAGAAAACATATTGGACTTCGTCTCAAGTTAGGTATCACCTATTATCATATTACTAGGGTTAAGCTTGATCATGGGTGTCATGCAACCAGAAGGGTTTCTGATCATTTGTAAAAAAGTGTCATTACCTCTAGCATGTAAAATCTTATACTGACCATTGTTTACTTTAATTGTAATTTTTGCCTTGGGAGTTTATTTTTATTCTGGTTTTTGATGTTGTTAACCATATTATTTTCCTTCACAACAAACGTCAAGAAGGCATGTATTTTCAATTTAGAAGTAGCTATTTTAGTTTTTTGTGTTTTCCTATTACGTGTCTTTACGTTCCGAGTTCCGTGTTGTGATGTCTGCAACGATTTCCACTGTATACGTAGATCATTATCAATTATATTACAAAGGAAACAACACATTATATGTTCATTTTGCAATGTTTCTGAAATTAAATTGAAACAAGCAAATATTTTAGTGAAGAACTATCATTTACTTTGAATTAAAACATGGGATTTTCCCTCACCCATATTCATTTATATCTGTACGAACCCGTATAGCCTATAGGAAATATAGTGCAGCTAAGAAATCATTTATTTTCACATTATTGTAGTTAACCATGGTTAAACCATAATAATGCAATGTATATCCATGTATTGCAATATAGGACAGGGAGACACGTATAACATACATAAATCTTTATTGTGCGTGTCACATACAACTCTTCTTTAAATGTTAATATCAAATGGTGTTTAACAACTCAGTTTTGCTTTATTAATCGCTCCTATGGTTTTCGAGCTCGCAAAGATTTGTATATTATTTTGTCTTCCAATCTTTTGTCTTTGAGTGTACATGATGAAGGTTAATGAAGGTTATTGCAGACACACGTCGTGTGCAATGCTAAATTAGATGAGATATCTATAACAAATAAACGTTAGAGAATACCGAGGGGGCAATCAGCAATGGATAATCCTGAGAAACTGGAAACATTGGGAACACAAGGCGAAGACAAACAAAGCACAAATGTCTTTTAAGAACAACCAAATGATCTATTCGTTAATCATACTCTCTATTAAAGACTGTGGACTGTAATTTTCTTAAAAAATATAATAAACATGTTCCCTTTCGTCTCACTATTTTAAATGCAATCATTTTGAACTATTTTTCCTAATTTCTTTTACTTTCACTTTGACGTAAGTTTAATACATTTTTCATTATTCAAATTAACATTTATTAAATTTGTAATGGCGTATTTAGGGATAAATTAAGTAGAATTTAACAAATCAGAAATTTTATGAGAAATAAATTATTATTTATATCATATAAATTGTGTGAACACTACTTTGATGTATACCTACACATTGATATATCTTTTATTACCACCCATCTAGCTGCGCTAATAACGTTTTCGTTTTGGAACGTTTATTTTCTTATCTTAATATGTTTGTCTATGTTTTGTATTACTGTAGCGTTATGCCTAATTGCAGCAGTCTTTGCAAACTACATAGCGTTTTATTTTGCAAAGTAAATTACATTAATTACGTCTTTATTATTTTATGTAGAGTTAATTAAAGTTGTTATTCTCTTTATAGGCAATAGTTCGGAAGTAAATTTTGTTTGAATTTCGTTCAAATATTGATTTCCATAAGATAAAAACATGTTTTTCTTTATCTCTACTTCCGTTGTGTTTTAACCCGGCAGTTTTGGGGCTCTACCAAACCATGACCTCGATTTCCAATGACATATGTCGTGGTTTTCTTTTTTGTGATCAGTGAATGAAGGTGAGAGGTGCTTGCTTGTTTTGTTAATATAGGTGGAATTATTGTCATCACTGTTTAAACTTTCTTTACATAACATCTCTCTATAAACATTCTTAAGACAGTTGGTTCTTTATCAAATCACGAGAGGCCAAATAAATGTGACTCCAAAAATATAAATTTTACATCTTGTAGACGAAAATACTGATATAATATTAGAATTGAGTGTTCTTCAAACTTGCAGTCCAAAACAGGAGAACATTTAGCGGATATACAAAATGTATTTTCAGGTGAAGGGAAAGTAAATTCACCAATATTATATGGCAGCAGATATACGTTATGCTGACACCTATTTCTTAAATGTGACACATAAGGATAATTGATAATGCATTGTAAACTTGATTAAGTTTCTCAGTGACTTGCGACAGGTTGGTGGTTTACTCAGGATACTACGGTTTCCTCTACCAATAAAACTGACGGATACGATATACTAGTAGCTGAAATATTGTTGAAAGTGGCGCTAAGCACCATAACCCTAACCACTGCATTGCAAATTTGCTAACATTCCAATATGTGATCTGTATATTCAAGTTGATATTCTAAGCCATGGACAGCATCTGTCCAATAAATGCCTTTCCCAGAGATACTAGCTATCTAAAACTTAGAAAAAGTCATCGCTCAAAATGTATTTTGGTCATCATCATGAATTGGCTTCCTCCATATCTAAGCTGTTCCCGAATGTAGCTTTCGAAACCTTTCTCCTGTTAACCATATTTGTACTATACACGACTTTTTGTAAACAAGTATTAAACGATGGTAGTCTTACCGTATTTGACTGTATATATGAGTAACATAACAGGTGTCTTATAAGAAGCAGGAACTCCTTACCCCTACCCATCTGAGTTCATCCCCGGTTGTTTGGTGGGGTTCAAAACTAGTCCTTAAAGTGAGTTTCCCGGTGATAAAAATAAAGTTGATAAACAAATAAAATTTTCTATCACAGGTTAACGCATACAGTCTATGGTCTACAATGTAGAGGGGCGTCTAGAATGTTTTAATATTAGTTCTCAAGTTATTGTAGGCCATGTATATCTAGACGATACTTGAGAACATGAGATCTACACATGTGCATGTATTAACAGTGACAGGTTTTAGGTACAATATCCAAATAAAATTTTTGTTCACTTTTTATCAAAGGAGTTTGATACAATATTAAGAATTCTTTTGTCAGTACGTTTGTTCACATGATTTAAATCGAAGTTTTCACTCATTGTATTTAGAAGATGAGTACCACACATTCCCGTTTGGTTAAAGTGAATAAAGTAATTTCAGACATGCACAATTGAAAATGTAGTATCTCGATTAAAGATCTTAATTAGGAAAAAACCCATTAACTATTGGTTTATATGTTTGACACTTAATTTGAAATATTATATAACATTATTATCAAGGAAGAAAACAGGGTTTAAATAGGTGAAAGTTTACACTGAGAAGTTGAATAAACTTTTTTTTTTATTAACAACAATATATTTTTATCCAAAATGCTTGTTACATTCTTACTTCAAAAGCCCAAGCTACTTATGAAGTATTTCATATTAATATTTTCTTATATAAACTTCATGGAAAGATAATCACAAAAACAGACAAATACATAAGTGAATTGTGCTTTCAGCAAAAACATGTGTCTAGACATTTATATAGCAACCAAGACAAAAACATGCACCTTTATTGGAGATATAATGGAACCGACCATATTTCAGCAAAAGATTCATTTTTTACAAAGCAACAATTTGACAGAAAAGCAAAAAAAAAAAAGAAAAAGAAAAAAAAAAGTACACAAAGAGATTTATAGCCATCCTTAGCCATGAAAGATGATATTTGAGTCAATTAACAGACGGTTGTCATTATTGGAGCAGCAACTGCTAACACGTCCGGAGCACATGTGTTCACCAACTGGTTTTTAGTGGTGTTCGTGTTTCTAAATCTTTACGGTTCTGTAGTGTTTTGTAGATCATTGTTTATGATTGTTTTGTAGATCATTGTTTATGATTGTTTGTAGATCATTGTTTATGATTGTTTTGTAGATCATTGTTTATGATTGTTTTGTAGATCATTGTTTATGATTGTTTTGTAGATCATTGTTTATGATTGTTTTGTAGATCATTGTTTATGATTGCTTTGTAGATCATTGTTTATCATTGTTTTGTAGATCATTGTTTATCATTGTTTATCATTGTTTTGTAGATCATTGTTTATCATTGTTTTGTAGATCATTGTTTATCATTATTTTGTAGATCATTGTTTATCATTGTTTTGTAGATCATTGTTTATCATTGTTTTGTAGATCATTGTTTATCATTGTTTATCATTGTTTTGTAGATCATTGTTTATCATTGTTTTGTAGATCATTGTTTATCATTATTTTGTAGATCATTGTTTATCATTGTTTTGTAGATCATTGTTTATCATTGTTTTGTAGATCATTGTTTATCATTGTTTATCATTGTTTTGTAGATCATTGTTTATCATTGTTTTGTAGATCATTGTTTATCATTATTTTGTAGATCATTGTTTATCATTGTTTTGTAGATCATTGTTTATCATTGTTTTGTAGATCATTGTTTATCATTTGTTATTTTTTCTTTTGGCCATTGCATTGTCTGTTCTTCTGCTATTTACGACTTTTGATTATAGCTTTAGTATCTTCAAAATGTTCGTAAGCATTATAATTAGCTATAACATACATTATATGATTGATTGATTTGTTGGTTAGATTAACACGATGGGTGACACTAGTGGAGTAGACAGGAACTGCTTACCCTTCTGGAGCACCTGGGTGTCACTCTATCTTCAGTTATATGTGTCTGTTTTGAAATTGTTGTTTATCCTTTTGTACATTTTCTTTTGGCCATTGTGTTGTCTGTTCTTCTGCGATATACCGATTCTGATTACACCTTTGGTATCTTCAAACTCTTCTTGGTGTTCTACGCCAACTTTAGCAGTATTGAAGCTATATTGATGCGCACACATACATTGCAACATATGGACCAATTCTTTCTATATACATTAATCAAAGGAGAATCAAAAAGACATAGTAGTAATTAAAATATAATGCGCATTACTATAGGATTAAACGCATTTTTTCCGGAGTTTATTTATGTATATCCTGGACCAATTCACTCAAAAACAAATAAAAGTCCGAAGGATTTTTATGTAAATTTGTGAGTGACTTGGTCCAGGTTATACATCAATAAACTCCGGAAAAAATGCGCTTAATCCTTATAATTCTGTAACTAAGTTTTATTTTTCATTTGTTTTGAAAATTTACCTTTGGGGATCCCCAGTACGCACACATAGATACATTCCATTGGCATTGATGTGTGTCGGCCATGAATAACAAAATGAACTAACCTGCTTGTTTTCCTACTTTAAACTAGACGGTGATGTAATTAAGTTACTGATATTTTCCAATTTGATGGCATTTTGCATTTAGCTACTCAAACAAATAAAATGCCCACAAAATCGTAAAATAAATCAGTAACCAGCTTGTGTCAATCAGCGTCCCTTGTAAACAACGTCACAGGATGACGATATATTACAAAAGTCAAAGTCGATAGATGGTTGTCTTAAGGATTTTTTCCGGAATTTTTTTTTATGTCAACAATACAAGCTTTTTTTTTCATTGGCATTTATTTATTTATTTCATATCTAACAATAATTGTCGATTATTAACAATACACATTGTTTCTTTTATCTTTTTTTATTATCGGGAATCCAAGCCGCCATTTTATTTACATTACGAAAAAAGTAGTCCGGTGAACATCGTCTATCGAAAAATAAACTGACAAAACCCCGCCACCATGAGCGCTTATACCCAATCAGAGTATAGGATTTCTAATTATGTAAATCATATAAGAATTATAAACACGTAAGATATTAATTAATATTAAAAATCATGAATATTTATGTCAACTGAAAAATAGCGACATCTGTTTAAAAATTAACTATTTAATCTAAAGGTAAACATGAATATTATTTCTTCAATTCAATACGCCAAAAAAGATACTTTAGCCTGTTTTAAAAAAGCAATGTTTGCATGTAGAAACATGGATGAATTTTGAGAAACCCAGGGTTTTATTTTACGATAGCGTTGTTTACGATATGAACCTTAGTTTATTTTCTAATATTCATTGACTTCGAATAGTACATCTCTTTAAAGACGAGAAGAGCATTGACATAATAAATATTTTATGACAGAAATTTTTATCAAAAATAATATCAAATTACTTTCGTTTAACAACTGAAAAATATAAATGTTTATTTTTCACTTGTATATGTTGATGCTAGGATCAAGATATCATATTTGTAAAGAGTGTATCTTAAATCTACCCTTTTAAATAAATCAGAATTCAGCCTTGATCTATAAGGTGTGAAGATAATACTCCTAGTAACTTTTATAGTCTGTAAGAAAATATAATAGGAATTAGTTTTGTGTGTAGTGTTTTGTAGATCTTTTTCATTTTAGTCATTGTATTGTCACATTCCCAGTTTGTATAGAATGTAGCGATTTCCGAACTTTTGTTCTTGTGTGCTTGTACTGATGTTTACATGCAGCGGGACCGTTCTTTATTAGAATATCTCTACGAAATCGAAATTTATTGGAATCCAGCAATATGTTTGCAATGGTAACTGGAACCTCTGCCACGAAGTTCTTGTTGAAACGTCGCTACGACTTGTGTCGATCACTCCACAAAAAAACCGAGAGTGCACTCATGTGTCCCGGCATAGTAGGTAGTTCTTGCTTCACTGGTATCACCCATCGTGCTGCTCTTGTCAACAACCCGGTGTTAAGCCATCAATATCTAATCAATTAGCGTTTACGATCATCTTCCTGCTGAACCAGTACCTTTCAACGTTAATGAATCTGTTTGATCAGTACCTATCACCAATATTCTACGAGTACAATCAATGAATATCATCATAATAAATGCCTTTCACCACTATCGTTGTGAGTTCGAATCCTGCTCATGGCGAGGTGTACTCAATGCAACATTATGTGATAAAGTTTGTCAGTGACTTACGGCAGGTCGGTGGTTTTTTGCGAGTACAAATGTACCTCTGTTTCCTTCACCAATAAAGCTGAGCGTCCACGATATAACTGAAATATTGTTGAAAGTGGTATTTATTACCAAATCCCACCCGAACATACCATCTTAGGTCTACCTGTTAAATCAGTTTCTAATAGTTTGAATTAATCCCTATCGCTGTCAATGACAAACTTTATAACGTTTTACGGTCGCCGCCATGACGTGCTTAGCCTTTATGTAATATCTGTGTCACAAATGACCACTGATATGTTCCGTTTGTCGTAATCACAACCCAAAGAGTAACACGACAAGCGACACTAGTGGAACCTGAACTACTTCTGGAGCACCTGAGTTCACCCCTTGTATTTGTGGGTGTGGTTTGCTCAATCTTGAGTGTTCTGTGTAGTGGTTCGTATATCATTGTTTGTTCTTTTGTCTCTTTTCTTTTGACCTTTGCATTGTCTGTCCTTACGGCGCTAAAATCACGGTTTTAGAGGGTTCGCAATCTTCGATCTAAGTTTTCTGTGTAATGTTTTGTAGATCGGTGTTTGTCCTTTTGTCCTTTTTCTTTTGGCCATTGTGTTTTCTGGCCTTCGATTTACGAATTCTGAGTACTCCTCTAGCATCTTCAACCTCTTCCTGTACAGCCATCAATGGATATTATATATTTTATTGACTACAATTTTCGCTTTCTTGTAGAATGAGACCAGTCTTGTCCGTCCACTTTTCCCTTCCTACAAAGAAACCGATTTTTTTTTAAATTAGATTAGACATTATTTTTCCCCGCCTTTTTATAGATTGTTATTAATGGTTGATTTGTGTAAATTTTATAAAATAAAAACGTAGACATAAAAGGTATAAGATATCTGAATGTTAGATAAAAAAATCAGTTTTATATTTTACAGTTCAATAAATAAGTTACAAGTTCTCCTTAAAATTGTATTTCTGGATAAATATATGTTGAATAAATTTTGATAAAAATTAAACACATCAGTGTTGTATAACTTACAATTCTAAATAATTGTCATAAATTGTATATAGTTTAGTTTTTTTTAGTTTAATAATATTTATTGTACATAAACAATAAGATTGGACAGCAAGTTATACCAACTTTTATTAATTAACTTTGATTTATTAGCCTTTATATGATCAAATCTGTCAACACAATATAAAAACTTTCATTGGGCCAATACGGCAAAAACCAGTCCAATACGGATATTTTCGGTATTGGCCCAATTCCAGTCAGTCCAATAACAACTAGATCAGAATCCGCTAGACATTCCGACAATTGCAAGGAAAAATCCCGAGAGATATTGGACTGGTTAATTAATAAAGGTATCATTACGTGATGTTTTTCATATTGGCCTAGTTATAGGTCCTCGGTCTGCTGTATTGGCGTTCGGCTGCGCCTCAGGCCAATACAGCAGGCCTCGGACCTATAACTAGGCCAATATGAAAAACATCACGTAATAATAATATAATATGAAGTCCTCGCCTTACAAAAATATACACATGAAATAACATAAAAAACAAAAACACTAACAATAGACAGTTAAAATGTTGACACTGATAAGAAGAAAGTATTAAGAAGTACAGGTGAAAAATATATAGTTTAATCAAAATACGAAACTAAAAAATGGTGAAAATATGTGTATACTTCATAACCTTTATTGCAATACCAGCAGCTATATGTTGATAATTTTCGTTCGACTCCATTTTAAGGAAGATTTCAATTGTTCTCTTTTTGTTGTTGTTGAATATTGTCGGATTTTATTGGTTTTTATGGTCCATGAGATAGTGAAATACAAAATAATGGTTCACCGTCCATGTCCCAACTCAAGGGTTGATATTATTGTGAATGAAAAAATATTAAGAGAAAAATGTTTGCTAGATTCTTCGTATTGGTTAGAAAAATTCCATATTGAAAACTTTCCATTGGTTACTGAACATAGAACTGAACAAGATACTGTATATTTAAATATAATTCCCCAAATTGATGTATTATAAAATAAACGTGATTTTAATACATTGATGTGAAAATAATTATTAAGATAATCTGTTAAGATTAACGTACATTAAGAACATTAAATTTGAATTTACAGAATAATATAGAAATAAAAGTAATTTAAACATCAACATTAAAATAAATTATGATATTTTTCCTATGTAATAATGTATAGATACAGTATATTTAATGTATGTTATAAATTAGAAGATAATTAGAGCTGGTTAACCATTATAATTAAATATCTATTAAAATTACACTAATATTCTTCTGGAATGTTCCTCCATTATGTTCAGTCTTATACAACATTGTTCTGGTTGGTAATATCATTAATGATATGGATATATTTGACAAATATTTAAGAAAAAATGTTTAAAAATTGTGATTTTCTTTTTAAAATGTCAAAATAATCACAAAAGTGGTCAGAAAAACACGTATGATTCTAATTTACTACGCACGACTCATTCATGCAATCACCTTCATCACGTGCGCTCAAAAAATTTAATATCATTATTATACTGAGTGTCTAATTGTCCAGGGAATATGCCAAAATATTACCCAGGTAATATGCCAAAATATTACAGTACCAAATATCACTACAGAAACTTACACGAAGTATAATAATTTAAAATATAACAGGTATAAGCAAAATATGTTAGTTTTATAAAGATCATAACATATAAAGACAAATGAAATTGCTTCACTTCTCCCAAGGTTTGTGTTCTTCAGTTGTCTGTGTGGTATATTGCCATGATTGTTTGTCTGAGGTTTGTGTTCTTCAGTTGTCTGTGTGGTATATTGCCATGATTGTTTGTCTGAGGTTTGTGTTCTTCAGTTGTCTGTGTGGTATATTGCCATGATTGTTTGTCTGAGGTTTGTGTTCTTCAGTTGTCTGTATGGTATATTGCCATGATTGTTTGTCTGAGGTTTGTGTTCTTCAGTTGTCTGTATGGTATATTACCATGATTGTTTGTCTGAGGTTTGTGTTCTTCAGTTGTCTGTGTGGTATATTGCCATGATTGTTTGTCTGAGGTTTGTGTTCTTCAGTTGTCTGTGTGGAATATTGCCATGATTGTTTGTCTGAGGTTTGTGTTCTTCAGTTGTCTGTGTGGTATATTGCCATGATTGTTTGTCTGAGGTTTGTGTTCTTCAGTTGTCTGTGTGGTATATTGCCATAATTGTTTGTCTGAGGTTTGTGTTCTTCAGTTGTCTGTGTGGTATATTGCCATGATTGTTTGTCTGAGGTTTGTGTTCTTCAGTTGTCTGTGTGGTATATTGCCATGATTGTTTGTCTGAGGTTTGTGTTCTTCAGTTGTCTGTATGGTATATTGCCATGATTGTTTGTCTGAGGTTTGTGTTCTTCAGTTGTCTGTATGGTATATTACCATGATTGTTTGTCTGAGGTTTGTGTTCTTCAGTTGTCTGTGTGGTATATTGCCATGATTGTTTGTCTGAGGTTTGTGTTCTTCAGTTGTCTGTGTGGAATATTGCCATGATTGTTTGTCTGAGGTTTGTGTTCTTCAGTTGTCTGTGTGGTATATTGCCATGATTGTTTGTCTGAGGTTTGTGTTCTTCAGTTGTCTGTGTGGTATATTGCCATAATTGTTTGTCTGAGGTTTGTGTTCTTCAGTTGTCTGTGTGGTATATTGCCATGATTGTTTGTCTGAGGTTTGTGTTCTTCAGTTGTCTGTATGGTATATTGCCATCATTGTTTGTCTGAGGTTTGTGTTCTTCAGTTGTCTGTGCGGTATATTGCCATCATTGTTTGTCTGACAAAGAAATGTCCACAAAACACTACACAGAAAGCTAAAGATTCAGCAACAAGAAACCCACTATATACGGGGATGAATTCAGGTGCTCCAGAAGGGTTAGCAGTTTCTGCTCCACTGGTAGCACCCGTTGTGTTACTGTTTAACGACACGACCATCGACGTTTTGATAAATAAAAAATATGCAATGTTGACAATAAATTAAAAGATACATATGATTTTTTGCAATAACATATTTGTTTACATGCACATTGATTTGTTTGTCCTTAGTGTGTTCTAACAGTTCAGAATTCAAACTCTTTATTCAGTTATTGTCAATTACACGCATGAACTGTTTGGATGATGTTCTACATGATGAAGGTTATTTCTGAAAAGCGTCGTGCGCACTTATTTTGATATCTACTTTTTAGTATTACTATCACTGATTCGATACCTATGCTGGTATGCTATTAGTCTCCGAGGGTATCATCCGCCCATTAGTCAGTGTTTCGGCACTGACATGGCTTGTGATTGAAATTCACAGTACCTAAATAATGTAATTTATTATCAAAACCAAGGTTTTACTCCCAGGAATATGTGACTTTGGCCGATTTTAGATATCCTGTTTAGGTCCTTTGGTGTTATTGCTCCCAAACACGTTTAGATCATTTGATCCGAAGGGCCAATCAAGAATGGATAATCCAGAGAAACAGACAACATTGGATACACAAAACACAAGACGAAGAAAAAAAACAAAAACAAAAAACAAAAACAAAAACAAAAAAAACATGCAAACACAAATAACATAAATAAGACATGAGCCCTTTTAAATTTTTATTAGATTACGCTTAGCATTTTCATACATGCATCAGCCAATATATCAACACTTTGTTATAATAAATGCATGTAATAATCATATATGTTTATTTTATCTTTTAGAAGTGCACTTGTAATCGAATAATACATATTCTTGATAATATTGATAAAAAAAAGGGTACAAACTTCATTAACAAAAAGAAAAAACAGATGACTTTATAGTACTTATGTTTGAGACATATACGTATTCCATGCACCAAATATTTGAATTTTCTGAAAGAAGTAGACTGACGATATTACTCTAATGTTCTTTTTTAGTTCAGAAAAGTCACTTCATTTATAAATACATCCTGAATTGAAATGTAACATTAAAGCAACAAAATCTAAATGTAGTTTTACTTTGTATTAAAAAACGTCTTTGCAATTCTTTGAAGAAAAAGCTGTCACATCAATTACATTTTTGGATTGTTACAAAAATATAGCAATACTATATCATTCAATTTTTTAAGAATATACTATTGATGCATCTTCATATACCAGGCTCACTTTTGTGCGTTAGTTTTTCATCAAATTAAAAACATATATATGTACCACATGGAACCTTATGGCATAACTCAAAGACATGTATATGAAAATATATGCATATTACCCCCCCCCTAAACCCCCCCCCCCAAATAGAAATGTTGCATTATAAAAATTGACAATTTTGTGGACTTATATGAGAACCTGCATGCATATATGTGGATGTTTGTTATGCGGTTTCACCCAGTATGTTAGGATACAAGGAGTGCTATAAGACAATTAACAAGCTTGTAAAACATTGTCGTGCTTGGCAGTAGTGTCTACCAGACGTTTACGTCATAGTCATGTGATCTCTACTGTAGTTTGTAGATTTTATATTTCTGGCTTATCGCGATTGGTTACATGTCCCTTTCAAAAATTGGAATCGGAGTGCTTGAGCTTTCAAAATGGAGTTTTATCATTGTCCTTTTAAAATGGTTTCTTCATTTGGTTGTACCTACATTTATTTAAAAGACTACGATTCTATTTAGATAAACTGTTACCATTGCAACTGGAGTAGACCGTGTTATTATTGTAATTCAGTCCTATCCTACTATGTTGTTTACTACATTCTGTACACGACATCAGAGCAAATATACCTTTAATACCTGTAGCTTACAATTAAAGCGAATCAACATCTCGTTTGCATTCCAAAGACATCGGTGGTGTAATGGTTGGCGTGCCCACCTTGAGTGTGGTAGATCGTGGGTTCGAGCACCCATCGGGTCAAACTAAAGACTATGAAATTGGTATTTGTTGCTGCTCCGCGAAGCACGCAGCAATCAGGAGTGACAACAAAGACTGTTTGGCTCGCAGTCAGGATTATGTGTCCGAGTGGGGTGACCTGTTTATCTGCGGACTGTTGTTTCAATGAGCTAGTGGACCTCATCTACATCATCTAATTGAAAATTAACTTGTTCTCGCCATGATATAGCTGTAAAATTGCCGAGTTGTCGTAAAACAAAACCACTCACTCACTCACTTACTCGTTTTCATTCCCAAATTTGAAATCTACCGAATGACTTTGACCTACATATTCGTGAACTTTAATTCCAGCGACAATTATAACCAGCTGTACAATATGTCATATATTTCGTGATTTAAAAGTACAGATCAATCGCTAAAAGAGGATTTTCAAATGTAATTCTACTTCCCTTAATTTTAATCAGAAGCAATATAACGTGTGTTCGAAATACTTTAGCACATATTTTATTTAAATATGATAACCAACAACTTTTGTAAATCCTGAATACAAATATAAATAGGAAACATTTTCCGTTTGATAAAGAAGTATCATTTATGATATTTTAATCAATTTGGTTCATTGCTCAATATTTTATTCATAGTTGTGTCTTTTTACAGTACATTTCCGCAATACAATATTTTTATTCACTTCATGAAATAAAGTTAAATCACAGCATAATTATTATGGCTAAACATGAATTTCCTGTCAGTATCTTTCAGTCATCAACTGTTATATTAAGACAAGACCCAGAACAATTGTTTTCTATGCAATATTTCATCTGCCGAAGGTGGATGTAGATTAAGCTTTATTGGAAGAGACTGTCGTCTGCTATCTATTTTTTTAATTAATGAAACTATGTTGGTGGTTAGAGGGGTTATAGTTTATATCGCCACTTTCAACAATATTTCAGTTATATCGTGGATATAAGTTTTATTGGTTGAGGAAACCCGAAAAAACCATCGACCTGCCGTAAGTTACTGACAAACTTTATGACATAATGTTATATCGAGTACACCTCGCCATGAGTGGGATTCGAACTCACAACTTTAGTGGTGATAGGCACTGATTGCATAGGTAGTTGTAAATCCAACTACCATACGATCATGACCACGACGACCCCCTATTATTATGGTGGTTCAATGCACAAAAATACAAGTTTTATATAGTCATCAGTAATAATCTAAATTTATAAACATGATACTTTTTCATTTTAAGCGTATCGCATAGTGTTAAAGCTATATAATCCTCTGAAGTACTTGATGTTAGGGACGATTCTCTGAATATCGAAGATGTTTTTTTTAATATGATGAATATATCTTGAGCGATATCATGTGTGAGCATAGCAGAATTATCTTTCCAGAAAAGTAATTAACACCAAGCAAATCAGTTATGCCATAGCGACGATCAAGACGTTTAAGACAACGTTACATTTTTGCGTATGCCCTAACAGAGCCTCCATATCCATCGGCATATGCTGTGATCTGTTCGGAATTTATATTTTGGGATGAGGTGTATTTGTTTATTTTGTTGGTATTGTTGGAATTGGTGATAATCACACTTTTCATAATCTTGAATTCTCTTCAACTAAAGCCAGCACACTTTATTGTTCTAGTTTATATACCATGTTCAACGATTGTAATGTTATTTTTGTATCTTTACTTATTTGTTTTGGAGGGGCTATCGTGGTCGTGATCGTTTGATAGTATGATAGTTGAATTTACAACTACTTATGCAATCAGTGCCTATCACCACTAACGCTGTGAGTTTGAATCCCGCTCAGACCAGGTGTACTCGATGCAACAATATGTGATATTGTCAGTGACTTGCGGCAGCTCGGTGGTTTTCTCCGGGCCCTCCGGTTTCCTCCACCAATAAAACTGACCGCCACGATATAACTGAAATATTGTTGAATGTGGCGTTAAACACCATAACCCTAACCCTTATTTATTTGCTTTATATATGAAGATGATTGTACATGATATGTTATGCTTTAACAGTGTTATCATTGATGTGTTTAATTATGATATAACGTATTGTTTTGAAATAAGTAGTAATTCTGTGAATGTCAAGATCATTTTATACCTACATATAAAACTATAGATAATTAATTTAGTGCACACGAGACGTTTCCGAAATAACCTTCATTAAGATTGATTGATTGATATTTGGTGCTTAACACCACTTTAAGCAATATTTCAGCTATATCATGGCGACCAGTTTTAGTGGTGGAAAAGTTTTAAGATACTTAAGCGGTACTCAGAAGCTGCACGTCGAAGGACAGACATTACAATGGCCATAAGAAAAAGAACGGAAATACAAACAATCATGTAATAAATACTGCACAGAAAACTAAAGATTTGGCAACACAAACCCCATAAAATAGATTTATATTAGCAAAACTTACGCTACAAAGTAATCAAAGTTTTCTTACACATTTATATAAATGTATGTCATTTACATTAAAAATTTGATTCAAGGAATGTTTTAAGATACCAAAGCGGTAACCAGAAGCCGTAAATCGAAGAAGGACAGACAATGCAATGGTCAAAAGAAGGACAGACAATGCAATGGTCAAAAGAAGAAGGACAGACAATACAATGGTCAAAAGAAGAACAGACAATGCAATGGCCAAAAGAAGAAGAACAGTCAATACAGTGGTCAAAAGAAGGACAGAAAATGCAATGATCAAAAGAAGAAGGACAGACAATACAATGGCCAAAAGAAGAAGGACAGACAATGCAATGGTCAAAAGAAGAAGGACAAACAATGCAATGGTCAAAAGAAGGACAGAAAATGCAATGGCCAAAAGAAGGACAGACAATACAATGGCCAAAAGAAGAAGGACAGACAATACAATGGTCAAAAGAAGAAGGACAGACAATGCAATGGTCAAATGAAGAAGGATAGACAATACAATGGCCAAAAGAAGGACAGAAAATGCAATGGTCAAAAGAAGGACAGACAATGCAATGGTCAAAAGAAGAAGGACAGACAATGCAATGATCAAAAGAAAAAGGACAGACAATGCAATGGTCAAAAGAAGAAGGACAGACAATGCAATGGTCAAAAGAAGAAGGACAGAAAATAAAATGGCCAAAATCAAAAGGATAAAAGAACAAGCAATGATATACAAAACAATACACAGAAAGCAACAGATCGAGCTAAACAAACACCATTCAGTATCACTTTTACTTGTGTCAACACTGACAAACTTAATACATGTACTTTAATATGCAAAAATTGTAAGATATTTTATATTATATTTTAATATTAAGCAACCATCTGATATTATTAAAGTGCTTGGTCAGACGTGAAGGTTTCAAATCAGCATTCACCGAATTATCTGTACTGATTCCTTGGGACCGATAATTCAGTTATTAAAAAAACGTATTATCAAAAAATAACTATTACCATTCAGTATTTTTTAGTCTACATTGTAAGAATATGTTCCAGTCAGTAAGAAATTACCAACGTCATATTTAACCAAACCAACAATAAATAAATAAATAAATAAATAGAAATGAGATATTAACACACCAGCACAGTTCAAAAGCAAAATTTCACATCTCATCTTATCTAATTGTGATTAAACGCATGGTATAGCAAAAACGCAGATATCAAATTTAGTACGCACACGTTTCTGGAATAACCCTCATCAGGTATGATCAAAGTCGAAAGATTGGAAGGTCAAATGATTTAAAGTTTTGAGAGCAATAAAACCAAAGGGCCAAAGATAGCCAAAAATGTTTGGAGCAATAAATTATCTGATCCACCAAAGATCAAAAAATAAAAAGAGATGATATTAAAGATATTTGATGATTTCACACGATCTTCAAGATTATCATCATAATTTTAAGGTGAGAAAAGGTACATAAATGGCTATTTTCCATTACACTCTATTGTGAAATAGCCAATTTACTTTTACTGGTAAAATTAACAGCCATGCAGTACTGGCTGAAGAACATTTCTGTTTATGGACCTTATATTAATGAAATGTCATCAGGTTCAACTACGGAAAAGATCAAATAGCAGTTAATAGGAATTTAAAATTTCATTTTTTAATGTGAAAATTCAAGGTTGCACATAGCTGTAGCTTGTAAACGTATCAAATACACGTGCTTAATATAAATATAAAAGTTACTGAACCAAGACTTCTTAGTGGTTAAGTTGAAGTCATCACTTATAATGTCTTACGATCGCCATCATCACTATGATGACCATTATGTTGTCTGTCCTTCTTCGATTTACGGGTTCTGATTACCCCTCTGGTATCTTCAAACTCTTCTTAGCCGTTTCGGAATATCTGTGTCACAGGTGACAACGGATGTTATTCCCCTTGTCTACTTATGCTGATTCTTAATAAAAGTAACAAGATGGATGCCACTAGTTTAGCTGGAAATGATTACCCTAGTATACAGATGTTTTTTTTGTGATATTCGTGTTGCTCAGTCTTGAGCTTTGTGGAACAGTGCTTGTCTTTCTGTCCTTTTTCTTTTGGTCATTTCATTGTCTGTCTTTCTTCGACTTACCGCTTCTGATTACCACTTTGTGCAAAATGGCTACAAACTGTAATTTTCGTAAAAAAGGATACACGAGACAAAACAACCTAATACTATTCTTAGAATTGAAATGTAAAACATTAATATCAATTAATTACATGACATGCATTGTGTGGTCTATGGAAAGCTTTATGGATATTAAGTTAAACACATGCTAAAAAACAGGACCGGATTTTCCTATAGGCTAGTATAGGATGTTGTTGTCTAGGACCCTTCAAGCTTGGGAGTCTCAAAGATGTAAATGTCGCTACAATATATATCTCGAGTAAAATAATTCAAGACGGATGCGGGCGAGTTAGATGATGACGCCTTCTGAGTGGGGGGGGGGGGGGGGGGATAATGTCATTTACCCAAGGTCACTAAGAGGTCATAATCCGTCCCTGCTTAAAAGTACGCATTTTAAAACTATTTGGTTTCGTTGTTAACCAATCATGGTACAGAGATTAAACTATTTGGTTCCGTTGTTAACCAATCATGGTACAGAGATTAAACTATTTGGTTCCGTTGTTAGCCAATCATGGTACAGAGATTAAACTATTTGGTTCCGTTGTTAACCAATCATGGTACAGAGATTAAACTATTTGGTTCCGTTGTTAACCAATCATGGTACAGAGATTAAACTATTTGGTTTCGTTGTGTCAATCATGGTACAGAGATTAAACTATTTGGTTCCGTTGTTAACCAATCATGGTACAGAGATTAAACTATTTGGTTCGTTGTTAACCAATCATGGTACAGAGATTAAACTATTTGGTTCCGTTGTTAACCAATCAAGGTACAGAGATTAAACTATTTGGTTCCGTTGTTAACCAATCATGGTACAGAGATTAAACTATTTGGTTCCGTTGTTAACCAATCATGGTACAGAGATTAAACTATTTGGTTCCGTTGTTAACCAATCATGGTACAGAGATTCATTTTGTAATGTTTTCTCTTATCTTTCATAAGTCACCACGGTTCATTAGACTAGAATTGCAAAAATGTTAGCATTGACGTTTCTTAAGACTTTTTGACAGACTGTTTTTTATTTGTTTTTAATTTTCACTGTTTATCTATTTATTTATTTACGTAATGTTCCACATTTTCCCTTCATTCTGTTTTATTTTTCTTGTATAATATGTATTCGACGATGTTTTCGTCGCATAGTCTGTTGCTTATTATTATGAAATCACTCACTTATGACAATAAAATTAATAATTTATTCGAAGTTATCATATACTTTTCCTCTGTAATTTTTAGGGCGAATTTGGAATAATTGTTGTTTAAAGCATCTTTTAATTTGCTTTCTAAGCTACCGGGATAATTAATCCACATTAAAAAGAAAAAAAAGTAATAAAAACGCGCGATTAATGAATATTCAAACATTTTTAAATGTTTTGACATAAATAATCATATATACTGCATAAATTTGAATAATATATTTTTCTGATTTCCTGGACAAAATACTTTTTAAAGGTTTATTTTTACTCATTATTTCTGTTGCTTTACATTTTCTTAAAATATGTTTTTGGTTTTTAAATAAAATATGGATCAACCCTATTTAAATGGATTTTTTGGTAATTTTCATACATTTCAAACGTTTAATCCTTTTTCTTCAAATTACATTTTTTGTATCTTACCATTTTAATTGAGACTTTGTGTAAATAATTGAATTATTTTTTATTAGGCCAAACCCAATGATCTAATCGGTATGAATTCCAAGCAAAATATAATCTGAAATGAATGCAACAATAATTTGAAAGATTTACGCATATCAATATTAATGTTATTTGACTTTTAACAGCATTAGGGCAATGAACTTTGTCAAATGAACTTTTATTTCCAACATTTTCAGAATTTATTTTCAAATTCTATAATAATATGGCTCAAACACTTACATTAGCTTTTTGCATTGTCTTTTCCATATGCTATGATGTTCGAGTCGTATAACAGGTTCGTGACGACGGATGTCAGTAGTGAAGCAGGAACTTCCCTTCCGTAGCACCTGAGTTCACTACCGGTTGTTGTAGTGTTCGTGTTGCCCACTCTTTCGATTTCTGTGTAGTGTTTTGTAGATCAGTATTTGTCTTTTTGTTCCTTTTTCTTTGACTATTGTGTTATCTATCCTTCCTCGATTGACGGATTCTGAGTACCCCTTTGGTATCTCCAAACGTTTCTTAAGATCTTACGAACGACGAATAAGTAGAACTGTTAACACTTGTTGCTAGAACACTAAAGGATTTATCTTTCCTTATAAAACATTATCAGTATACTAAATAATACTATATAATACAAATTAAAGAATAAAAGTGCGCCTGCTATCTAATCTGTTTTGAGTTGGACATCAATATATAAAGACAACATATATGTAAATGGACATTAATAATTTATGAAATTTGTCACACAATTAACTGTTTTGCAGTATTTTTTTTTTATTTTTTTTTTCATCATTTTGGCTTAATATAGATATCTAGTTTTAGAACAAATAGTTGAAGATAACGGATAAACCATTACTGTTGACAATTTCGTCAGCAATAATAAGAGGAGCGGTTACTCCAGCTAGCATTAAACATCAATGTGCTAAAAACAAAAAGACAACGACATAGATTATGGCAATATATGCCCTGTGTCGGACGGGCATATATTTAGTGCACACATAGATGCTAATCTAGTTAGTTGCATCCCAAACACATCATCTTTGCAACCAGATTTTCATAAATAAAATAATATAACATATTCCCTTCAGAACGACCATGCAACTAATTTAATGTCTCCACGTCCTATTGAAATGCCTCTCCCGCCAGGGAAGTGAATTGAACGGCCATCTGTATGTGTGTTAGGAGTATCTACTTTGCCTCAGCTGTACAGTTTTCTGTTTGGATATTGGAACTGTTCTGACAGAGTGGTATTAATTAAAACGTAGATAGATATCAAAGTTAGTTCGCACGACGCGTTTCTGGAATAACCGTGATCAGGTACGCTCTCAAAGACAAAATATTTGAAAGCCAAATAATCTTAAAAATTTTGAGTGCAAGATTTCCAAAGAGACTAAACAAAACAGCCAAAATGGTATATGGCCACCTATACTTGAGGGGGAGCTAAACAGAACAGCCACAATGGTATATGGCTACATATACTTGAGGGGGAGCTAAACAGAACAGCCAAAATGGTGGCCACCTATACTTGAGGGGGAACTAAACAGAACAGCCAAAATGGTGGCCACCTATACTTGAGGGGGAGTATGGTTTTCATTTTATTATTTCAACTTAAGATGACCATGCACATATAATTTCATATTTCAGAGCGCCATAAGTATGGACAGTACAAGCCAGTGTTAGTAAAACAAAATATCGTAATGGACTAACTACAAGCTAAAGAAAAGTACCAAAATGCTTGCGGTAAACTATCTATTAGTAATAAAAATAATTATAATATTACCCCAAACGTACCGAAGCATATTTTTAGACCTTATAAATAAGCTCAAATAACAACAGTGAAAATTCTACTTACAATTCAATTTCTTTATATCATGTTAGGAAAAATATGATCATACAGGAACAAAGCTTTAAGATATCAAAAGGGATAATCAGAAGCCGTAAATCAACGAATGACAGGCAATGAAATTTTCAAAAAGACAAACACTGTTGGACATAACACTACACATAAAGTTAAAGAATGAGCAACACGAAGAAGAGTTATATCTATTTGTTTCATGACATGCATTTCAAGTCTATATTGGGCCATATAGAGAGAAATGTTTTATCACAAGTAACTGCCATTGGTATTTAAAGTTAAATTCTTCAGTATTGGATTAGTACATGCGACAAACTCAAGATCATTGATATTTTACCGTTGCAGTTATATTAATATAAGGTTGTTTTCTTAAAACTGTATACGAATAAATCATCACTTTACAAGATTTTTTATTTTTTTAAATATATGATTAATGTTTGATTGTTGATCTAATAACGTAACTACCGGTGAAGTCAAGCTTTGCTAATGTTTCAGCGGTTTCTTCATGTCATTTTTGCCAAAATGCTGACTTCATTATTTATTCCTCCTTATTTGTTTTCTCTTTCATCCTGTAATGTAGATTCAGTGTGTACATTGTATATACTTTGAATAAAATACATCTTATTCTTATCTGAACTTTTAATCTTGACATTAGCTATAAATTATGATTAATGGACGTTTTCTTTTCTCCAAAGATAGTCAAAGTTTTGAACATTGATGAATTACATGTACATTTTATTATCAGTTATTGTGATCAGGTGAACAAACGCTGTATATCTATCTACGATGTCATTCTTAAACAAATGTAATTGAATTTTCGGGATATATTGAAAGAAGAAATCACAATGTTAATAATAACAACGTTCCTATGGCATGATGGCATGAAGTTTTCCCTCTTATGATCATTAAAACATTGTTAATATATTAAAGGTACAACTCAATATGACAAAGTGTGTGACTGGCGGCAGGTCGGTGACTTTATTTCTGGAATTCCGGTTTCCTTCAATACTAACGTTAACCATCACGATGCAACTGAAATTTTCCTGGAAAAACCGTGAAACACACATAGCATAACCTAACCTTTATGTTTGTGTTGTTGTTTTTAACACACATAGCATAACCTAACCTTTATGTTTGTGTTGTTGTTTTAACACATAGCATAACCTAACCTTTATGTTTGTGTTGTTGTTTTAGCACATAGCATAACCTAACCTTTATGTTTGTGTTGTTGTTTTTAACACACATAGCATAACCTAACCTTTATGTTTGTGTTGTTGTTTTTAGCACATAGCATAACCTAACCTTTATGTTTGTGTTGTTGTTTTTAACACACATAGCATAACCTAACCTTTATGTTTGTGTTGTTGTTTTAACACATAGCATAACCTAAGCTTTATGTTTGTGTTGTTGTTTTTAACACACATAGCATAACCTAACCTTTATGTTTGTGTTGTTGTTTTTAACACACATAGCATAACCTAACCTTTATGTTTGTGTTGTTGTTTTAACACATAGCATAACCTAACCTTTATGTTTGTGTTGTTGTTTTTAACACACATAGCATAACCTAACCTTTATGTGTGTGTTGTTGTTTTTAACACATAGCATAACCTAACCTTTATGTTTGTGTTGTTGTTTTTAACACACATAGCATAACCTAACCTTTATGTTTGTGTTGTTGTTTTTAACACACATAGCATAACCTAATCTTTATGTTTGTGTTGTTGTTTTTAACACATAGCATAACCTAGCCTTTATGTTTTTGTTGTTGTTTTTAACACACATAGCATAACCTAACCTTTATGTTTGTGTTGTTGTTTTAACACATAGCATAACCTAACCTTTATGTTTGTGTTGTTGTTTTTAACACACATAGCATAACCTAACCTTTATGTTTGTGTTGTTGTTTTTAACACACATAGCATAGCCTAACCTTTATGTTTGTGTTGTTGTTTTAACACATAGCATAACCTAACCTTTATGTTTGTGTTGTTGTTTTTAACACACATAGCATAACCTAACCTTTATGTGTGTGTTGTTGTTTTTAGCACATAGCATAACCTAACCTTTATGTTTGTGTTGTTGTTTTTAACACACATAGCATAACCTAACCTTTATGTTTGTGTTGTTGTTTTTAACACACATAGCATAACCTAACCTTTATGTTTGTGTTGTTGTTTTTAACACACATAGCATAACATAATCTTTATGTTTGTGTTGTTGTTTTTAACACATAGCATAACCTAACCTTTATGTTTGTGTTGTTGTTTTTAACACATAGCATAACCTAACCTTTATGTTTGTGTTGTTGTTTTTAGCATATAGCATAACCTAACCTTTATGTTTGTGTTGTTGTTTTTAACACACATAGCATAACCTAACCTTTATGTTTGTGTTGTTGTTTTTAACACACATAGCATAACCTAACCTTTATGTTTGTGTTGTTTTTAACACACATAGCATAACCTAACCTTTATGTTTGTGTTGTTGTTTTAACACATAGCATAACCTAACCTTTATGTTTGTGTTGTTGTTTTTAACACACATAGCATAACCTAACCTTTATGTTTGTGTTGTTGTTTTAACACATAGCATAACCTAACCTTTATGTTTGTGTTGTTGTTTTTAACACACATAGCATAACCTAACCTTTATGTTTGTGTTGTTGTTTTTAACACACATAGCATGACCTAACCTTTATGTTTGTGTTGTTGTTTTAACACATAGCATAACCTAACCTTTATGTTTGTGTTGTTGTTTTTAACACACATAGCATAACCCGACCTTTATGTGTGTGTTGTTGTTTTTAACACATAGCATAACCTAACCTTTATGTTTGTGTTGTTGTTTTTAACACATAGCATAACCTAACCTGTATGTTTGTGTTGTTGTTTTTAGCACATAGCATAACCTAACCTTTATGTTTGTGTTGTTGTTTTTAACACACATAGCATAACCTAACCTTTATGTGTGTGTTGTTGTTTTTAACACATAGCATAACCTAACCTTTATGTGTGTGTTGTTGTTTTTAACACATAGCATAACCTAACCTTTATGTTTGTGTTGTTGTTTTTAACACACATAGCATAACCTAACCTTTATGTTTGTGTTGTTGTTTTTAACACATAGCATAACCTAACCTTTATGTTTGTGTTGTTGTTTTTTTAATCTACATCTCTATCGCCCCCGACACTCGATTTCTATTTGAACAGTTAAATTGCATTGATTAAATAAATGTTTTGTTTTATACGGTCATTGACCAAAATATAGCTTTCTGATACATGATTCCTGAAAGATGCGATAACAGTATAAACTCCGACGTGATATGGCACACAATGAAAATTATTGGAAAGACGCTTGTCTCTGCTCTTTTGCATTTGTTTTGCAGTTTTTATGGATAAACACAACGTACGTACATTGTCAGTAAAAATAAAATTTATTTTCACTCGCTCCGAAACGGGACAGAAAATATCGCTTTCTTGTTACTACAGCTTATACAAATCAATAAAATAAAATGTTCATATATTTTCCGACAATATATATATTGCATACATCCCTTGGCACTGTGAGGTCGTCTTGTCTTTATGGATACACTATTTGCTAATATTTATCATTACTTGTATAATGTTTCTTTCAGAATTGTGTTATTGAATTACAATTTCAATGGTATTTTTGATAAATGGTCGATTAGTAACGTAGATTATAACCGTTGTCATCATTACAATAATAGTACAAAAATGTATATCTTAATTTCTCCTAATAGACCATTTATGATTAACAATTTGTTATCTTCTATAAACTTTTCAACAATAAAGTCAAATATCATTTACACAGTTACTTAAAAACTAAATAATTTTACCAAATAACTACCCACACTACAAAGACACCCCTGACGTTAATTATAGTCAACATAACATAAATTATGATTTACTTTCTAGTTTTTGCTGATTATATCACCCAATTTGTAAAATTATTCTAAAAGCGTTTATGCTATCATTAATGTTTTGTGATACTATGTGGTCTTTGTGATACTATGTGGTCTTTGTGATACTATGTGGTCTTTGTGATACTATGTGGTCTTAGTGATACTATGTGGTCTTTGTGATACTATGTGGTCTTTGTGATACTATGTGGTCTTTGTGATACTATGTGGTCTTTGTGATACTATGTGGTCTTTGTGATACTATGTGGTCTTTGTGATACTATGTGATCTTTGTGATACTATGTGGTCTTTGTGATACTATGTGGTCTTTGTGATACTATGTGGTCTTTGTGATACTATGTGGTCTTTGTGATACTGTGTAGTCTTTGTGATACTATGTGGTCTTTGTGATACTATGTGGTCTTTGTGATAGTATGTGGTCTTTGTGATACTATGTGGTCTTTGTGATACTATGTGGTCTTTGTGATATTATGTGGTCTTTGTGATACTATGTGGTCTTTGTGATACTATGTGGTCTTTGTGATACTATGTGGTCTTTGTGATATTATGTGGTCTTTGTGATATTATGTGGTCTTTGTGATACTATGTGATCTTTGTGATACTATGTGGTCTTTGTGATACTATGTGGTCTTTGTGATACTATGTGGTCTTTGTGATACTATGTGGTCTTTGTGATACTATGTGGTCTTTGTGATACTATGTGGTCTTTGTGATACTATGTGGTCTTTGTGATACTATGTGATCTTTGTGATACTATGTGGTCTTTGTGATACTATGTGGTCTTTGTGATACTATGTGGTCTTTGTGATACTATGTGGTCTTTGTGATACTATGTGGTCTTTGTGATACTGTGTAGTCTTTGTGATACTATGTGGTCTTTGTGATACTATGTGGTCTTTGTGATAGTATGTGGTCTTTGTGATACTATGTGGTCTTTGTGATACTATGTGGTCTTTGTGATATTATGTGGTCTTTGTGATACTATGTGGTCTTTGTGATACTATGTGATCTTTGTGATACTATGTGGTCTTTGTGATATTATGTGGTCTTTGTGATATTATGTGGTCTTTGTGATACTATGTGATCTTTGTGATCCTATGTGGTCTTTGTGATACTATGTGGTCTTTGTGATACTATGTGGTCTTTGTGATACTATGTGATCTTTGTGATACTATGTGGTCTTTGTGATACTATGTGGTCTTTGTGATACTATGTGGTCTTTGTGATACTATGTGGTCTTTGTGATACTATGCGGTCTTTTCGAGTGGTAGCGAATCTCTTCTGGTTTTTATCGTTTGCTTATATCTGCATTGCTATTGGAGATCCAATTACCAAGAAAGTAGGGTTAGGATCCCATCAACAGGTGTTACTGCTGCCACATTGTGTGCCTGTCCCAAGCTAGGATCTGTATATCCAATGTTATATGTCGTGGTCTTTTTTCTGTTGAATGATTTGAGATGAGAGGTGATTTTTGTTGATATTGGTAGAATTGTTGACCATCTTGTTCATCTGATATAAAGACAATAATTGTATAATATTATAAAGTTATTGGTACTACCATATCACTTTATGAAAATTTATACTGCAAGATAATTAAAGAATTCTGGTTTATGTCAAATTATTTGAATTGACAGGAAAAAAATTTAGAAGATATGCAACATATTACTTCTTGCATATTTAGGTGAACGGAAAGTAATCCAATAACAGATGGCGGGAGGTACATGTTACACTGACACAAAATATGAAATGGTTCTTCCAACAAAATGCTTTTGGGACGTAATATGAGACGAAGTCCCAACTATGGTAGAAATAGCAATATATTGATTCCAGATCCATATCACTAATGGCTTAAATTTCATGCACCGGAAATGACACACCGGAAACCAATACATGATTAAATCTGCAGAAAATCGTATGCGCAGTAATCTGAAACTACTTCCGGTTATTAATGCTAAAAGTCGTCCCCGATATATCTCGGCCCAAACAATCTCGACACTATTTTGATGCACTGAATGAGCGTGAAATTGGCAGATAATATTCAGATTCGCGAGCATTCATGGCCGTGCCTGTTTCAATAGATGGAAAGAGCATCCTTGCATTGTACTACAGTACATTCCAAAAAGTACACAAAAGTAAGTAAAATTTCTATTTCAGTCATCCCAAGGATTCACATGATTTAAATATTAGATAATGTGGATACTGCTTCGCTGTCACTACAGGTAGCACTGTCTCATATTATTGTTTAATTTTTTTTATTGGACTTCGTCCCAAGTTAGGTAACACCTATTATCATATTATGAGACGAAGTCCCAACTATGGTAGAAATAGCAATATTTTGATTCCAGATCCATATCACTAATGGATTAAATTCCTTGCACCGGAAATGACACACCGAAAACCAATACAGGGCTAAATCTGCTGAAAATCGGATGCGCAGTAATCTGGAATTACTTCCGGTTATGAATGTTAAAAAATGATTCAAAATCGCAGTGTGTTCTAGTCTATTAAACATATACCATGGGACTGACAATATCATTAAACAGAGTTTCATTTCTTCCTCCTGTCCGAAATAATATTTGCTATGAAATTGAGACGTCGAGTACCGGATTATACAACACTGGACTGGGTGCACAGTCTACAGTTTTGGCGGAAAACCTTTGAAAACGACGGAAAATTTGGGTTTGGGTACCCCTATTTGCCCCCTCTTTTGTGAAAGTCTGGATCCGCCCCCGGTCTACTTTGAAAAAAATATAGGTACATATATCTGAGTTAATACTGTTTAAAAAAAAATATTGAACTTCGTCTCAAGTTAGAAAACACCTATTATTACTAGAGTTAAGCTTGATCATGGGTGTCATGCAACCAGAAGGGTTTCTGATCATTTCTAAAAAAGTGTCATTACCTCTAGCATGTAAAATCTGATACTGACCATTGTTTACTTTAATTGTAATTTTTGCCTTGGGAGTTTATTTTTATTCTGGTCTTTGATGTTGTTAACCATTGTACTTTCCTTCACAACAAACGTCAAGAAGGCATGTATGTTCAATTCAGAAATAGCTATTTTAGTTTTTTGTGTTGTCCTATTACGTGTCTTTACGTTCCGAGTTCCGTGTTGTGATGTCTGCAACGATTTCCACTGTATACGTAGATCACCCAAATTTGAAATTTACCGCTTCTGATTACCACTTTGTGCAAAATGGCTACAAACTGTAATTTTCGTGAAAAAGGATACATGAGACAAACCAACCCAATACTATTTTTAGAATTGCAATGCAAAACATTAATAATGTTTATCAATTAATTACATGACATGCATTTTGTGGTCTAAGGAAAGCTTTATGGATATTAAGTTAAACACATGCTTAAAAACAGGGCCGGATTATCCTATAGGCTAGTATAGGATGTTGTTGTCTAGGACTCCTCAAGCTTGGGGGTCTCAAAGATGTAAATGTCGCTACAATATATCACGGGTGAAAAAATGTAAGACGGGTGCGGGCTCCGTCTGAGGGGGACCTATAATAGCATTAACCTAGGGCCCCAAAGAGTCATACTCCGGCCCTGCTTAAAAGTACGCATTATAAAACTATTTGGTTCCGTTGTTAATCAATCATATTCATTTTTTAATATTTCCTCTTGCCTTTCACATGTCACCACGGTTCACTAAACTAGAATTCCAAAAATGTTAGCATTGACGTTTCTTAAGAATTTTTGACAGATTATTTTTTATTTGTTTTTAATTTTCACTGTTTATCTATTTATTTATTTACGTAATGTTCCATATTTTCCCTTCATTCTGTTCTATTTTTCATGTATACTATGTATTTGATGATGTCTGCGTGACGTAATTTGTTGCTTATTATTATGAAATCGCTCATTTATGACAATATAATTAATAATTTATTCGAAGTGATCATATATTTTTCCTCTGTAATTTTTAGGACGAATTTTGTATAACTGCTGTTTAAAGCATCTTTTAGTTTGTTTTCAAAGCTACTGGGATAATTAATCCACATTAAAAAGAAAAAAAAGTAATAAAAAAGCGCGATTAATAAATATGTAAACATTTGTATGGTTTGATTTAAGTAATCATGTGTATACTGCATACATTTGAATAATAATTTTCTCTCATTTCTTGGATCAAATACTTTTTAAATGTTTATTTTCACTAATTAAATCATTTGAATTATATCTGATGCATAATATCTTATTAAAATATTTATTCGGTTTTTATGTAAAACAAGGATTAAACATATTCAACATTCATATATTTGAATAAAAAAAAAAATTCTATACATTTTCAAGCTTAATGATCAGAAAACGTTTAATCTTTTTTTTAATTCCAGTTACATCTTACCAGTTTAATTGCGACTTAATGTGAATAATAAAGTTATTTTGTTTATTATGGCAAGCCTAATGATCTATTCAGTATAGATTCCAAACAAACAAAAATAATCTTAAATTAATGCTATTATAGTTTAAAAGATTTACGTATAATAATATTGACGCTTCATGACTTTTAACAAAATTAGGAGAATAAACTTCGTTAACAAAAGTTTGAAGATACTGAAAGGATAGAAAGTTCTTTCCAATAGTGGTTTGTCGATGTATTTATGTAATAAATGAAATAAAAACAAGAAATATCACTTCGTCAGAACAGTTGAATATCCAATCGCAAAATCATAGATACAGAGACAAAATTGTTTTATTAAACATTTTTGGGCAAAGATAGTTTGCTTTAAGCCTCTCTTTGAAAACATCTAATACCAATAGTGAACTAATATTTCCATTATTTTGCGGAATTTATAATCAAATGTATCATATTTTATGCTATAGCAATGCGGTCCAAGCTTTTTGTATTTTCTTTATGTGCAAAGAGCTTACGATGACCCAGTCTTAAGGAAAAACATGTGTCCACTGTTGGTGGTTGTTTTGTTTGGTTTTGTTTTTGTCACATGATGAGTTCCAGTACATTCAATAATATAACCCCAAAAAGCAATAAAGCAAATTATTACATTTTATCAGTGTACATGACAACAATGAAAAGATATATTTACAATAAAATTTCTTTTTTTTTTGTGTTAGGGGAAATATAGTTATACGGAAAAAAAGGGTTTGAGAATACCAAAGGGTTAATCAGAAGTCAGAAATCTAAGAGGGATAGGCAATACAATTTTCAAAAAGACAAACACTGTTCGATAGAACACTATACAAAAACTATAGATTGAACAAGAAGAAGAAGAGTAATATATATTTGCTTCATAAGCATGCATTTCAAATCTATATTGGGCCACAGAGAGAGAGAAATGTCTTGTGACAAGTAACTGGCGTTGGCATTTAAAGTTAAATTCTTCAGTATTGGATTAATACATACGACAAATTCAAGATCATTGATATATTACCGTTGCCGTTAAATAAATGTAAGGTTGGCTTTTTTAAAACTGTATACGAATAAATCATCACTTTACAATTTTTTTAATTTTGTAAGATATATAATAAATGTTTGACTGTTGATCTAATAACGTAACTACTGGTGAAGTCAAGCTTTGCCGTAATATATTTTTACTGTTTTAGCGGTTTCTTAATGTGATCATTTTTGCCAAAATGTTGACTTCGTTATTTATTGGTCGTTATTTTTTTCCTTTCATACTGTAATGCAGATTCAGCCTGTACATTGTATATAATTTGAATAAATACATGTTAATCTTATCTCAACTTTTAATCTTAACATTAACTATAAATTATGATTAATGGACGTTTCCTTTTCTCTATGTATGACAAAGTTTTGAACATTGATGAATTACATGTACATTTTATTATCAGTTATTGTGATCAGGTGAACGAACGCGATATATCTACCTTAAAAATGTAATTGAAGTTTTGGATATTGAACAAGCAAAACATAATATAATTAACAGCAGCTGTTCCTTTGCCATGAGGTTGTTTCCTCTTATAATCATTGCAAATATTGTCAATATATTAAAGGTACAACCAAGTAAGATAAAGCGTGTGGCTGATGGCAGGCCAGTGACTTTATTTTTGGTATTCCGGTTTCCTTCAATAATAACGTTTACCATCACGTTGTAACTGAAATATTTCTGAAAATGCTGTTAGGCATAACATAGCATAACAGAGCATAGCATAGCATAACATAGCATAACATAGCATAACATAGCATAACATAACATAACATAGCAACATAAAATAGCAACATACAATAGCATAACATAACATAACATAACATAACATAACCATTAAGTTTGCACTGCTGTTGTTTTTGTAGCCGTTCTCTCATTATATTCGATTATCCTTTCGCCATGGATACACTTTGTTCGTCTTGTTGTTATGGATATCCCCATTTATTGATTCTTCACATTATTTTAATATTTTACCCTCATTTTTGTGGGGCTCGTGTTGCTAAATATTCTATTTTCTCTGTAATGTTATGTCGACCATTGTTTGTCTTTCTATAATTTGTTTTGGCCATTGTACTGTCTGTCTTTCTTCTGATTACCCCTTTGATATCTTAAAATTATTCTTATATAATGTATTTATTGGAATTCTTTGTAAAATAATAATGTCAAAAGCATTAATGATACATGTTCTATTAATAACGTAAATTATAAGCGTTGTCATCATTACAAAGATAATATATCTTAATTTCCTTAATAGACCATTTATGATTAAAAGCTTGTTGGTTTCTATAAACTTTCAACAATAAAATCAAATATCACTTACACAGTAAACTAAAAACGGGAATCGTTTTACTGAGTTACTACCCACACTACAAAGAAACCATTGACGCTAATTATAGTCAATTTAACATAAATTAAGCTTTACTTTCTAGTAATTACTGATTATATCACCCAATTTGTAAAATTATTCTTAAATCGTTTATTATATCATTCATGTTTGTGTTACTATGTGGTCTTTTCGAATTGGGGACAATCTGTGCAGGGTTTTTGTTATCGTTTTTATCGCTTATATCTAAATATTGTCATTCAAATTATCACCAGGGGACGGTTGGGATCCAATTTACCGGTTTAATCCTACCACATGCTTGTGCATGATTCAATAAAAGCGTAGATATCAAATATAGTGCGCACGACGCTTTTCTGGAATAACATTCATCAGGTATGCTCAAAGCCAAAATATTTGAAAGCCAAATAACTTAAAATCTTTGGGAGGAAGAAAACCAAAGGGTTAGGCTAAATAAGGGTAATAACAAAATTACCGAACTTCGAGCAATCTTACAAAGGGAAAGTCAAAACCCATAAGTATATAAACAGACAAAATCAGTCAACAACCGGAAAACTGTGAAAACGTAATGACCCTGACTTGGTACAGGCATTTCTAAAGAAATGGTGGGTTGAATCAGAAAATGTATAAAGATAAGTGGTCAAAAACAAAAATGTCAAAGATATTATTTTATCAATGTGTGACGTAAAAAAGTTTTTGACATTCACTTCTTTGAGTTTGGTACTGTTATGACAACTGTTTTACCTGTTTTGTTCAAGAATTGTTATAACTACTGTTATAGTGACAGCCGGAAACCTTGAGCCGTAATGAAAGGGGGGGGGGGGGTTTGGCGCTTTAAAATCTGATTCAACCCACCATTTCTTTAGAAATGCCTGTACCAAGTCAGGGTCATTACGGTTTTCACAGTTTTACGGACCAGTGGAAATTATATTAACCGAGCCGCGGGCGATTGACATTAATTTAAAGAGAACAGAATGTTATTTAAATAATCTGATATGGTATATAAAAAAACCACAGGTACCCTTTTAAAATACTGGTTGTTACCTTCTAAACATGCACACAATACAAAGAGAAACAGTAATTAGGGTAATTAACCATACATTTAGTTATTGCTTTCTGATTTAATTACAAATAAAATGCAGTTTAAATCTGGAATGGCATAGATAATACCGTATTTCATTTCGGCAATTTGCATTCTTATGAACATCTGATAAACGGCAATTCATATTTAGCACACAATTAACATTTAATGAACACTCTATGGGGGGTTTGGGGGCTCCTTTTACATTCTCTGGGAGCACCTATGATCGTTGTTTTTGAACTGCCACCTTCATACGTGCTCATATATAGTTGACGATGGAATGAAACCCAATGATAATTCCACTATGATTTTCTTAGCGTCGAAAATTACAAATATAAGCAGGACGTACTGAAAAAAAACCCGGATCTTTAAATCGAAGGTGAACAGACAATACAATTGCAAACAACGCCATCTATAGTGCGTCATTTTAGCTGTTTTCCACTGGCCATTGTCTTGTCTGTCCTTCGATCTACAGAATCTGATTACTCCTTTTGTATCTTTAAACTCTTTATGCATAAGTGATAAACAAATACACAGCCAATGTCTTCCAACAATAAATGTAAATGTGTGCCAGTATTTGAAGATGTCACATTCTGAGTACGTGAAAGAACCCCTTTCTGTTGGACAAAAACCTGCTTGAAGTGTTCTAGGAGTAGGTGAAATTGTCTACATATTTTATCTCTCCTTTTACCTATAATAGTGAAAAAATATCAATCAAAAACACACCCAGCTTAAACTTTCGGTCTACTATCAACTTGATCTCGATATACATGTATATCTGAAGTACCATTCATTTCAGGTTTAACAGCAATTAATTAATTAATTAATTTTTAAGGAACATCATTATATGTCACGAATAACGGACAATACTACACTGTTGGTATCCAATAGAAAAATCATAGAAAGATGCAAAATTGATACCACCAACACACAGATACATGATCATCCACTGTCCAGGCTTGGTACAGGCACTTCAATTAGAAGTGACGGGGTTAAATTAGTTTGATGAGCCCAAGCAAATATATTGTTTAATATAGATATAAATGCTTTGAAATAACATAAACAACTTCCCTGTCTCATTTCATGACATTTAATTCGAATCTGACATCAATGACCATCTTTCTACCAAAATCTATGACAAAAAGAGACGACTTCAATTTTGCCATTGTAAGTTTAAGAAAAATAAATAAAAACAAAATTTAGGTAGAAACCACATTATCTTTAATCAAATAACTAAAACATACAATTCATTATTCAAGTAATAAAATGTTAAATAAACCTTGTCCAAACATAGCAAAATGTCTACAAATACCCCCTACGACTGTGCGAGAAGAATTCAGACAAACGGTAAACACTTTCATAAACTAGTGTATGAATAATGAATTGTATGACGAAACTTATCCTTGCATAAAAATAATATTTCACTGTAAGGGGCTTTGGCCCATAAAATGACTTTAAACCTTCCACTTTTAATGAGTTTTCCTTACCAGGAAATCAAGTGGTCATGTATATGTATATTATGGGTATCGATTTTTTTTCTCTTTCTACGATATCTAACTGTTTTGACAGTGTGGCAATTTTTGTTTTTCATTATATTGGTACAAAATGTTGCTGATGTTAAAATGGGTATAATCGGTAAATATTGTGTGTAGTATTTTCCATAATTTGAAATTGAGATATTTAAAAAAATATATATATAACATTAAGAGAACGTTTTACATTAAAATGTAAATTAAGAAATAATTCATGGAAGCCATATGTATATATTGTTTTTACCACGGGTAGGCCTTTAAGTCACGAAGTTTTA
Source organism: Bathymodiolus septemdierum (assembly GCA_963383655.1). Classification (NCBI taxonomy): domain Eukaryota; kingdom Metazoa; phylum Mollusca; class Bivalvia; order Mytilida; family Modiolidae; genus Bathymodiolus; species Bathymodiolus septemdierum. Next base: position 67,978,338 of record OY726524.1, on the reverse strand, counting down.
TCCCGAGCGTAAGCGAGGGGTAAAAAACTGATATAAAGGCCTACGCGTGGTAAAAACAATATATACATATGGCTTCCATGAATTATTTCGATTCTAATATGTAAAAATTTGTAAAATATCGCTATAAATTGTCGATGACGTCATAAATTTAATCGGTCATAGATTAATATTATTTTTACCACGGGTTTGGACTCAAAGCGTTTGAAGAACGTCATATTAGAATATGATTTTGATCACAGCCTTTGAATTAATTTGTTTCAATTTTTTATGTCAAGTATATATGTTAAAAGATGTCAGCATTTATTCACCATGAATAGAGCTTACAGTCAGATAACATATTAAAATATTTTAAATTATGAATTTATTATAGCTTGATGTTAATAAATGAACCATAGTCACATTAATAGTTCGTAAATGTGTCTACATTTAAATTTCTTAAAGATTTCGTTTATCCTTAAAGTTACAAATAAATTAGTGGAAGTCGTAATTATAATTTGCAAACACTCGTGTAATTGATGTTTATGAAAAGTAAATTAATGTGTTTTTAACTTTGAGAAGTTGTGCATCATAAATATTTGTAGTAAAGAATGTTACTCCCCAAAAAAAGTCAACAGTTAAGTGAAATAAAAACGTAGATATCTAATTTAGTGCGCACGACGTATTTCTGGAATACCTCTCATCAGGTACGCCCATAGTCAAAATATTGGTAAACCAAATAATTTAAATGTCCGTGAGAGCAAGTAAACTAAAAAGTCTAAACAGAATAGCTAAATTTGCATAAGATTAAATATGGCTGATGTAGATAGATTTTATTTTAGATAACTTACATTATTTAGCAACTGTTAACTTCACACATGGTAAATATATCTAATTAACCATGAAATAAACAGGAAAAACATCAAAGTAAATCGTCTTGTTAGAAGGTCGAAACGAGCAGTTGGGCTTGGAAAATCCAAGAGGTTAAATTATAAGTCTAACTTTTGTAAAAAAAAAAACAACGTAGATATAATATTTACAGCACACAACGCGTTTCTGGAATAAACTTCATCAGGTACGCTCAAAGCCAAAATATTTAAAAGCTAAATAATTTAAAAGTCTTTGGGAGCAAGCAAACTAAAGGGTATAAAAAGGATAGCCTCAGTCAGATAAAGGTTGGATATGCAATATTGAGATTGATCTCAGTTTTAATAAATTACATGATTTAGTACCTCTAAATATAAAACATAAATATATCTAAAAAACCACGAATAATAGAGATGAAAATCAAAGTAAATCGTCTTGTTAGAGAGTCGAAACGCGTTGAATGTGAAAAAACCAAGAGAAGTCTAAAGATTATAGGCGTTGATTTCATTGATGAAACTACTGTATACAGGGAAATTATTCGCGGCCGCTTTATTTTCGCGGTTGAATGTCATCCGCGAAAATAAAGCCGCCGCTAATATTTGACAGTATTTAAAACTTTGTTTTTAGCATTACAGAAGATTCAATCCCGAGACAAACATGTATTTGATTCCACATAAACCTAGACCAAATAGGGACTCCATATATCCATTATGTGTTTATTACAGACAACAAATCTATAACATTGATACGACTATATTAAAATATGACAGTGCTAACTTACTTAACTTACATAAGAATTTTTTCAAATTTTCTAATCTTCCTTTCAAGTAAAAATAACACAATTTCGTTTTCTTAAAGCTGTATGAAGTTCTAAGTATATCGTGTATTTCGGTACTCTATCCTAATGTCCTTCATTGGATGACTTTCTGGGAACGTGTCAGAGGGGTATTTCATGAACGAAAGATGAGAAGAATACATTTTGTTGAGACGGTTATTTACGGATTCTGATTAGCCCATTGATATCTTCATACTTTTCTTCGATGTTTATTTTGTTTTTGTTTGTTATTCCGTGATTTTGTCTTGTCCGTCGTCATTACGATTTTGTATTTATTCGTTGATTTCGATATTGAAAATAGCTATTACGGTTATAAGAAAAGTCGTTGGGTGCTGTAGATTACAAGTTGTGCCTTACTGAGTATATAGATATATCCCCTGGTATAATACGAATGTTTGGAAATACAAGTCCGTCCCCATCAGGTTTCACTCATTTGTGTAATCACACAGACCTGATAGCAATTTCTTGGAAAATATTTAAGATTTTTGATATACATTTGTATATGGAAAGTCATGCATTATTTTTGGCAGTTTACATGTAAATAGCACTGCTATTATCCAAGGAAAGAATACACACGATCTATTATTAATTATTAAGCAGCATTCCAGTAGCACCTGATTATGGAGTATAAATCTCTCAGTTTAGCGAAATTCCCCAGGCTGTGCTTCCGATTTCTTTCATATACTGTACCAGTGGTAAAGTTAAAGGCGTCACTTGGAAACTTTTACGATCACAAACATATCTTTGTCAGCCATTACGAAATACCTGTGTCACAGATGACCATGAATATGTTCCGTTTGTCGAAATCACAATCCCAACGTTTTTCCCGTTCACGAATTATCACCAACTATGTTTATCACCGAATTATCAGCATGAGTAACAGAACGGAACCCAATAGTGGAGCAGGAACAGGTTGTTCTTCCAAAGTACCTGTGTTCACCACTTTACTTTTACTGGGATTCGTGCTGTTCAATCTTTAGCTTTCTGTTTAGTATTCTTGTGACTGTTTTTTCTTGTTCTTTTGTCCATTATGCTGTTTGTCTTTCCATTTGCGACATCTGATTACCCCATTGGTATCTTCAAACTATTCTTAGCAGATCAGTATAATACTTGAGGACTACCTACCTCTATAGGTAGCTGCATAGATTAAATATGTTGTCTTATCTTCAAGATTAGGACTCATCGTTGTTTACACAAAAGCTGCTTTAGATTAGGAATTAACGGCTTTGCAACAACATTGATCACACAGTTATATGCTGCGGTTTGCATTTTACTTACATGTGAAAATCACTTCTATAAAACTACCTTAACCCCGCCACATTTGAGTGAAGTGCTTGTACCAAGCCAGGAAAGTGAGCGGTCATGTACATTGTATATGTATGTTGCAGACATCGATTTTGCCAGTGTTTCTGCTATTTTCTATTTCATTTTGGAACTGTTCTGACTGTGGAATATTTTCCGTATTCATTGAAAAATAAATATAAAAACACCAGCGTCCATAAATGTATGCAAAACGCAGTTTGTTATATCAGCAAGAGCAACAATAATGTTACCCTATATGCGTATTAAAGCGAGGTTAAGTATTTCATAGTCTGTACGTAGCTGTTCTCCTTTTCTTAGGACATTCACCGAAGCACCAATTCGTGTAATAGAGCACTCACTCTACCGCATAAATTTATGATCGCATCACCCCATGGTTAAGTTAATCAGGGGTGTGAAGATTAACAATTTACATGAATATAAGCACTACCAGTTCAGCACCATCCACTCATGGTAGACATAGGCTGGTCTAAGCGCAATTTTCTGGGTAACACAGGAAAGTAAATGCATATAATGATCCGGGTTACAATACAGGAAAGGGTCATCCCCTCTTTTATCTTTCTAGATCCTGCAACTGTATACCTTCTGATAAAATATGCACTGATAAAATCACCGGTCAAGATTACATGATATTTGAAATCTATAAATGATTTTGAGGAACAGATATGAACCTTCCAAAACTGCACCAAGAGCTGTTCCTCCAAGGGAAATTCATGTCATTTGAATCCCAAAGAAACAAATCTAAATCATGATTATACAAATTGATTAATTTAAGATTTTTCAGGGAATATCACTGGCTGACATAAACAGCATAGCCCTAACCCTAGACTTCTTATGACCAAATTCATCCTCTACTGTAATATAGTGGACAATAATTGCTGAATAAATTGTTTTTCAGTATTGCAATTTTAAATGATATTAATGCTGTATTCAATAAGAATGACACATTTCTAAAAACATTGACATTTTGTGTGTGGTTTGATATGATAAAATAAAATGAAAACTAAAAAAATACTAATGTCGGAACCTTTCCAAAATCGAATAGAAAGATCGTAGAGAGGTAAAATCGATATATCTAATACGTAATCTCTCACTTTTTGGATTATCATTATAGCAATTGTGTTCGAAACACAAACTGTAAAAAAAATCAAAGTAAAGTGTTTTATAAGGTTATTGACTCTAATAATGAAGACTATCTAAATTCTCTCAAATTAAAATGTTGTATAGCTATCTACTTGAGGACAAATAACACAAAATTATATAATTACAGCATAACGCTTATCTCTATATCTTGTGGAATATGCTGTTTTATGACTTGACACATCAAATCAATTAAAACATCACGGTAGTAGCTTTTACTTCACTGATACATTTATGGGTTTTAAAGTACGCGCCATATGTAATGAAAGGCTAATATAATAATAATAATAATATTCTTTTTAAATGTGTAAACAAAAATTATTATATATTATTTGTGATGAATTTTTCAAAATTTGCGTATATGTGTATGTTCATTACACAATTTGCCGAAACATGTACTCTCATAAAATTTGTTCACGCCACGATAAAGCTGAAATATTGCTCAATATTGCTAAAGTTAGCGATAAACACCAATAGATAAATAAATCAATCAATCAATCAATCAATCAATCAATCAATCAATCAATCAATGTACTCTCTCATGTCTCGATTAAGAAATAATTAATAGTTTGTAAGATATTCTATCATTAATATTTATTTTAAAAACGCATAAAGAATATTGCTACTCATGTTAAAATGTCATACTAACTATGGATTCCACGAATTATTTCTATTCTATTTGGAAAAATCCAGACTTTTTGAAGAAGGAGGCAGAAAGGGAAATCGATCTCATAATAAAATTCACTAACAAAAGTCCGAAAATGCCAAAGGGTAATCAGAAAAAGGACAAAAAGACAGCAATAATTCACCAGTCCTACACAGAAAACAAGATTGGGTAACATCAAATTCACTTCAAAGCGGAAGTGAACTCATATGCTCCGGAGGTTAAAGTAGTTCTTGCTCCACCAGTGACACTCGTCGTATTACTCATGTTAAAACTTCGATGATAAGCCAGGAACGAATAACGAAAGATGGAATTGTGAATACGACAAACGGGAACATATCCGTTGTCATGTGTGACACATATAGTACCATAGTGTCATGTGTGACACATATAGTACCATAGTGTCAAGATTTAGACCGTCAAACTTTCGAAGTGATTGCTAGAAATTAGTACTCCTTGTCCTTTAGGACTCCTTGATTCAGTAGATCCTTGTTAGCAGCAATCATTTATCAAGGAAATAATGAAAGGAAGCAAAAGCTCTCGAATATCATATAAACTAAAAGGCTATACAGTTTTTACTTATGAATGGAAATGTCACAATGGGAAAATCGAGGTGATATATTTTGTTGTAAAGCATATTTCTGTACCGATCTTCACTGTCAAACTCTGTATTTGCAGTAAAAATACAACACTTGCGTAGTATGGCACAAAATTACAGCATATAGGAATTGTGCATTTCAATAATATATGTATTAATAACCATGTCAGTGTCGAGACACAGACTACTGGGTGGAAGATACCCACTTGGAATAATAGTCCACCAGCAGAGGTGTTAAATCAGTAATAGTAATAAAATCGTAGAGCAGACGACGCGAAAGGCAAAGTTTTGAAAAGCAGAACATCTTGGATAATTTTATGATTTTTTAAGATGTCTTACCTGTTGGCGAACACTTATTGGAATTGCTTTTATTTGCTAGATTATCATTAGAAAACTATAAATACACATTTTCGTATGTATAGCTAAACAATATGCAGCATTGACCTCTACGAGCTTTAGTAACAAGAAGAAAAGCCAGTCTCTGGTGAGCTTTTCTGGCCTATTTCGCAGTTAGTGCAAATAAATGTTATATATACCGACAATGTACGTATATTGTGTTTTCCTACATTGTCAAAAACAACTTCCAAATTACCTGAAAATAGTAGAAATAAGCAATAAGTTTTTCAGGACGACCAAATAAATCTACGATAGTATAAACAAAAGAAGAAAAAAAGTAACTTGTATCAATTGAAATTATGTATTTAAATTTCTGAATATTTTTTTCATATTTTTTTTTTTGCCTTGTTTCGAAAAGCTTGGACACCTCACAGTTTAAGGAATAAAACACGAGACATTTATAAAATTTCAAATTGAAAAAAGTATAAGATTTATTTTACAGTATGAAATTCAACATTATATTTTAAGACTTTTAAATTATTTGATTTTCCAATTTTGTATTTTATTTGATCGTATCTGATGAAGGCTATTCAAGGAACGGGTCATGCGCACTAGATTATATATCTACGTTTTCATTAATGCAAAATTGAAAATAAATAATTTAAAGATGCAAAAATCTAAAGCAATATACTTTCAACATTATTATAGATATACGACGAACGTATGTTGAACAATCAGCCATTTCATCTATGATATGCACAATAAACATGCATAAATATTCTACCTGGTCAATTATCAGGTAAAAATTCAATTGGAATCTAGACTCATCTGCTTTAAAAAAACATCTCATCAGTATGAAGATAAATAATATCTGTAGATTTGTAACTAAATTATAAAAAAAAACGTCAGTATGATGGACGTAAATCAAATAGAATATAACAACAACCATTCAATTTAAACGAAAGTTATAAATTTATTGCGTATTAGAATGAAACACATTTAAAATATTTATTGGTAACTGTAATAAAGGAGATAGTTTATACCGTATTTATTAAAGATTACTGTCAGATAGAAAGATGAGATGTCTATGATCACGACACTTATATATATTAATAAGTTGTCGTAAAGTTAAATCTATTGATATTAGATATGATGCCTACATTGATATATAAATATTGATGATGAATACAAATATATTTGATGTTGTTGATTGTATCTTTTATTGCAATGTGGGAAGGATATTACTATGCACCATGATGCAAATAGCGTTTTACAGTCTATCAAATTAGTAGACAATGTTAATGAAATATTTATGTTTGAATAAATTTCATGAGGTATACTCTTAATCAATAGATTAAAAATAATTTCACAGTACTTAAATAATAAAATGTAATGAAACTAATGTCCATTATACTGAGGCATGGAAAACATTAGCCTAGTTTGGCTAGACTGGAAAGGCCACTTTGGCTTACTTGGTCCCAGCCACTTTATTTTGCTTCCAATCTTTTTACTATAAGAGTAGCTGGTGAATGTTATTCCAGAAACGCACAGTGTGCACTAAATTAGATATGTACGTTTATATCATTAAATTCCACAGAGTTCAGAAATAAGGGTAATAACAAAATTACCGAACTCCGAACAATCTTACAAAGGGAAAGTCAAAACAGACAAAATCAGTCAACAACCGGAAAACTGTGAAAACCGTAATGACCCTGACTTGGTACAGGCATTTCTAAAGAAATGGTGGGTTGAATCAGATTTTAAGGCGCCAAATCTCCCGCTCTCATTACGGTTCAAAGGTTCCGGCTGTCACTGTAACAGTATTTAAATACAGGAACAAAATAGGTAAAATAGTTGTCAAAGATACCAAATTAAATTTTGAACTGCCACAAGAGTAAAATCAAAATAACCAAAAAATCTGATCCGAATATGTTGCTCCATTTTTTGTTTTGTTTCTGTTATTGCTTTAATTTCTTCTTTTTTTATCCAGATTGTCCTCGGCTGTCCGAACTCTGCAAACTCTGCAAAACACAAACGATTGACACTACAACCTTCCTCTGAATCCTTATGACCTTTGCATATGCTATATTAAATATCATTTGGGAGGTCAATATAATATGTTGATTGAATCGCTTGACTATGTATTATTAGCTAAGAATTCCTGTCAATTTTTCTGTTACGATTTCCGCATAAAAACGATGTTCGGTTTGTCTTCACCTTCAGTTGTTTGTAGGAGGGCTCATGTCTTATTGTGTTCGTATGCGCATAGTGGTGTCCAACACATGTTGTGTTGTGTTTTTGCTTTGTTTGTCTTCGTTTTGTTTCTTGTGTGCCCAATGTTGCCAGCTTCTCTGGATTGTCCATTCTTGATTGTACCTTTGTTATTTTCCGACGTTTATTTAAATTGGTTTTGAAGTTAATTGTCGTTTTAACTTCCTAGCGGGTTGTGTTTATAATTCTAGTTATCTAGTTCATCCAAGTTTTCCATTTTCCACCTGTGTGCTGTATTTTCTGAAGAACTTTATGTACATTGAATTACACTGGATTGTCTCGGCGTATTTAAAAATATTAAATTAAATCTTACAGTGCATATATAAAATAGTGTTGTTTTTATGCTTATTAATACAGTTCTTTTTTGAAACAGCGATTGCTTCTGGTCTTATTTCATTAAAGAAATAATAAACTCTATTTTCAATTTTTAGAAAGCATAAAAATATTATTAACATGTTCCTGGTATTAAGGAGTGAGTTGTTTACGTGGTACTAAATGCTTTCAGTACCAAATGTTTGACAACACATTTCACAAACTACAAGTAACTTGTAAACACCGACAGCTTTCAAATAAGTACAATAATATTATTTGAGGGGAAGAAGAAATTGAATAGCCATCTCCATAATATATACATGTTAAACCAAATTATGTATGTTGAGAAATAAATATTGATAGAAATTTTGCGCCCATTAAACGATAAATGAAAACCTTATTGACATACATGATAATCACCTAACCTTTCAATATGTTTTATTAATGTTATAGTGGGTTAATTATGAATGCCATATTTTATAATATAATACACGAGTCCATTTTAACTAATGGACTTAGATTGTTGTAGAGATATCTGGTGTTGACATCATTCGGAAATATTTGATATATCTAGCAATCCAGGTTAGTAGTGATTTATTTCTTCAAATTATTATTTTAATCTGTCAGTGAATGTTAATATGTATCAATTGTCCGTTTCTTTATGATTTATATGATACTAGCATTAATAAAAATATAGATGAGAGGGGATTGTTCGTTTTGTTGATATTGGTGGAATTGATGATCATCACTGTTTGAACTTTCATTTAATAAATATCCAGTTTAGTGTTCACCATGCGTTTCTGAAGTAGCATAAATATATAGTATTGCCTTGGTTTTGATTCAAGTATGTACATTTAGAAATGCTTTTCTGCTTTAATGGGGTGTATTTAATTTGGCGTTCAAGTTGTCTGTGGCTGAGTATTTTTGATTCAAAGCATGCATGTAGAGATGTCCAGATTTAGCTATATCGACAGATCTAAATGGTACCACTCAACTGCAGGTTAGGACCTGTATCACACTTATTTTAGGGTATGATTTCTGCTTATTATTGAAGACCCTACTATGACTGTAAAATGTAGAACAGCAATAAAAGCGTTGTTCCTTCACTTTAATTTGTGTCTAAGTGTAACGTTGGACAGTTTTCTATCTTCATTTATATCTATATCCTTTCTTACTAAATGCACATCACATCTGGTGCAGTACGTCATCATATATAGCGTTGACGTTTGTATTATTTTCAACTTAACTCATCTTTTCAGGTAAGACATAACTTCTATGTTTTTTTAATTGTCAGAATGAAAATATAGTGAGAAAAAGTTCATATGAAGTGTCTACGTGCGAGAATGTTATTTTTAATATATGGAGATAATCATATCATTGTTAGAAATGATATAACAAAGATTTCTTGATAGAAGCTATATATGAATATATTTGATAGTAATTAAGACGCGTCGTTGAATTTTCATCGCTTTGTAGAACGTTTTTGCAATTTTAACTGTAAATTATGTTATCAATGTGTCGCCTGGTAAATAATTAACACATTTATTTCACAGTGGCTACAATACGATCATGTAATCTTTATCAGATTTTTAGCAAATTACAAAATGTGGTTTTTCGATGTATTTTGACAAAGATTGAATTTCGGCGCGATGTATTGATATAAAGTACAATTCGGGAACAATTTACCATTAAGACTAGCAAAAAGACAAATAACACCGAAATGACAGCCTCCTTGTAAAAATAAGGTTTGCTTTGTTCTGGTGTTATATCTGGGTTTAGCTGCACTTTGGGATGTTTTAGTTCTTTGATGTTGACATTCGGCATTGCATCTGTTTACGACTAAATGCACTTCTGTTTTCTTGTTGCACTTCAAAAAATATTCTTGATCACAAAAATAAATTTGAATATGGCCATTTTATTTGTTTAACAAATAAATGATGTAGGTCTTATATTGTTAGTTTCCCTTCTATTAAGATGCTATAAAATATAATGTTGTAATACAAGTGAATGTGATCATATTTAAATATTCATTTGTCATGTCGTTTACTTTCGAAAAAGATAATCCCATTGATTAAAGGGCAAAACCCTTTTTGTATGATATGTATATGTCCCTTTAAGAACATAATTGTTATAGGGAACTTTTGTTGAAAAAGAAAGAGGTTTTCGTATTCAAATTACATTTGTTGTTATCTCTAATGAGAATAGTTTGTGTTTACTTACGAATGTTTTACAGCATAAACTACGATTTCCATATAATACGATGTTCGTATCGCTTAACAGTAACACGACAGGTGCCACTAGTGAAACCAGAACTACTCTCCCCTTCCGTAGCACCTGAGTTCATCTTAGTTTGTTTTATGTTGTTCTTTTGTTTTTGCTCAGTCTTTAGTTTTCTGTGTAGTGTTTTGTAGATCATTGCTTGTCTTTTTATTCTTTGTTGCTTGGGCATTGTATTGTCTTTCTTCGATTTATGACTTCTTAATGCCCCTTTCGTATCTTTGAACTTTGCTTTAAAAAAAAACGCTTTGTTGGTGATTTTGTGACTGCTGCCAGGCATCCACTACGAAAAAAATGTATTATATATATATATATATTATATACAAACACTAAGCTTTGTGTTTAATTTGACTTCATGTATTGAAATACTCAATCAAAAATGTTTATATTGTAATCATAAATCTATATTTATAATGTTTAACACTAAACAGTCGTTTTCAGAAATATCTATTGTACTTATTTAAATTCTAAACAACTTCGAATTGAATATTTTAAGAGTAGTTTTTGTTGTGAGATAATGTACAAAAATTGATTTAGCAATAATTGACTTCCGGAACTTCTCGTTCCCAACATTTACTTAATACTTTATAAAACGGTAACTATTGAACTAACTGTTAAGTTCATTTGTTCGAACCAACAGTCACTGTAGGTATCAGTCTCTGATAATTGTAAGTATACAAAATTCCATGAAAAGCTTTTAATATTTACTGATCAAAGCAAACATAAAAATTATACTGTTCAAATTAGTGGGTGTTATGATTTGGCAGTAAATAAATATTTATATATTTTACTCTTTCTCTGGGGATTATACTTATTTTAAATATACATGTAATTCTAACTTTATGTTGTGGTTTGTAGAAGTATAAAGGAAATAAGTGATATCTGACCACATATAACTATATACCTCAAAATATATTATTAATATATAAAAGACCTTGTATTATCTAGGTATGATTTACTTCTTCTAATTTTCCCTACCTTGCCATTTAAATTACTAACAAAATGAAAAGAGATTAGAAATTATATAAAGATGATGGATGTGTCAGAACATGATAATCCGTGCTTAATTCTAATTCTTGTTTTTGTTGAATTCATGCTGGTCTTTTTTTCTACCTTTGTACACACGGTTTTATTATTATCACCTGATATTTGTAAACTTTTTGGGCTTCTTCTAGCATTGGCATTGTTAACGATGAGGATCTTCATTATATTCAACATGAACGTCTTGGTGTGAATTTCATTGAAACAAAATCAAATTACTGTTTGTTCTGTAAGGTAATATTTTGTATCCAGCGCTAATACAGAAACTCAGCTATAGGTAGTCGCTTTTTTAAATAGGAATTATAATTTAAGAAATGCAAAAAAAGAAAAAAACAATAACATTTTAAGAAGAGATAACACACATTCCAACAATATAGGAGGGTAAAGATGGATGACACTTGTAGTGCAACATCTCATGACAGAGCAAACAAAAAGTCTATTTTTGGAAACAATGATGTCAACATGATGACAACAATAGTCTTTGCCTGTATTTAAACTTCATATTACTTTTTCGTAAAGGCTATTGTACACCTTTCCTTACTTTTGTAACGGATTTGTTGTCTAGACATGTCAGCATTCAGTATAAAATTTATTGATATTCCTAATTGAATAAAATGTCCCCTTCTCTTTGACACTTTTTGTAATTGACTTAAGACATGCCATCGCTGACCATTCAGCTATTTAAAACTATTTAAATATTTCGACTGTAACAAGTTTTATATTATTGTGTTACTTGTCATAAATTGTATTTACACAATATTAAGAGTGACTTAAACCATGTTTACATTTTCAAATAATGAACTATTGCGAATGTATTTATTAATCGTCGTGTGAATGCTGATTAATTTTAAAGCCATCATTAACATTACGGTTAGAGGAGAGTTACTTGTAGCCATTGTCTGTTAGTAATCATAGTTAAATACATAACTACATTTATAGTTCTATAAATGCATTTTTGGCACGAGCTGCCCCCTTTTGTAATTATCCACGTGTTTAAGATAATGACAGTTAGAAAAGTTTGAGTTTGAAGATAGCAAAGGGTAATCAGAAGTCGTCAGTCGAAGGACAGACAATGCAATGGCCAAAAACAAAAATGGCAAAAGGAGAAAACAATTATCTACATTTCTACTAAGCAGAAAACTAAAAATTGAACTGCAAAAACCCACTAAAAACGGAGGTGAACTCAGATGCTCCAGAAGAAGTACATTTTTCTTTGTTTTACTGATGAAGATTTATTCATACCATCAATGTTTCTAACCCGGAGTTCACTGGAGATATGATGAGCGAGACATTGTTTCGGCAATGACATGGTTCATTAGATATATTAATTGAAATTTAGAGTTTCTATATCTTGTAATTATTATTAAAACTAAGGTTTTCACCCTTCAGGCATAGATGATCATAGCCACTTTTGGCTATCCTGTTTATGCCCTTTGGGTTTATTGCTCCCAACAAATTTTAGCTTCTCTAGCTTTCAAACCTTTCGAGTTTGAGCGTACCTGGTGAAGGTTATTCCATAAACCTGTCATGTGCACTAAATTTGATGTCTACGTTTTTATTTGAATGTGTTTCCTGTTATTGCTATCTGATCCAGTGTAATTATGCTTCTTCATTCAATCTTGAACGTCTGTGTTTCACCAAGACGATTGGCTTTTGTCGTTTTTTTTCTTCCTGTTAGTTGGGGTTGGTCATGTTTGTTGTCATTGTCAATGTATCGACCAGTGCAATTTGAGAAAATAGTAACACCCAGTATTAAATGGTAGTCAATATATCCAACCACAATACCACCAACCATTACACTCTCAAAATTCAAACCCGTACACTCAGAGATGATGACAATGACAGAAGCCAATGGTAATGTATGTCCTAGTTTGGGACAGATACGTAAACGTGACGGGATTATACTGATTTGAAATCCCCCGAACCTTCGTTCTTGATATTTAGAAGTTAAACATAAATAGACATTCACTATTAAAATGCAGGGATTTGCTTCAACTCAAATGACAACACAGTTGTTCACTACAAAGACAATGCTTCCTCTCAAATGATATTCTTTCTATATGTCTTGTTTAATCATCTCTGATGTAAAATGACAATCATTTTTAAAATGGCCAAAAACACTATTAGATAGTATCTTCTCAGGCGGTAATACTCCATGGTTACCATGCAATAAATACAAACTAATATTTATTTATTATTTCTAATATGATTATTTACTGCAATTATATGCAAATAAAGATAAATATAATGTAAAGCTATTATTTGATTTTTTTCCATAGTTAAAGGTGAAGCTTTATATCAATGTTAATGTTCCCATATATCTTTCTTTCCGTATCGTCGGTTTACATAGAGATAAAGATGCAACGCTGATTACAGTTGAATAATTCTTTAAATTATTTTTAATAATTCAATATGATGAAATGTTAATGTAATGTTAAGGTTGTTGTTTTTTAATATTAAAGCCATTTATGTCTGTATATTGCATGCGATGATAAAGCTAAACTCAGAAGGCATTGATTTTTTATGTAAATTTAGATTCATACAATCAAAATGTAAGAGCACCTGGGTTCACTCAATTTTTTTGGTGGGTCCGTGTTGTTAATCTTTTCAGCTTTCTGTGTTGTGTTTTTGCTTTGTTTGTCTTCGTACTATGTTTCATGTCAAGTGTTATCTATGTTTCTGGATTGTCCATTCTTGATTGTCTCTCAGTTTTTATCTAACGTTTATTTAGATAAAGATGGGAACATTATGTTTTTGCAGTCATGAATACATATAACTACATTTGTGTATCTCATATTTTGTCGATATTTCTTCTGGTATCTCCGAGGGTATTTTGTTGTGTTTGTCGTCGTTCTGTGTTTTGAGCCCAATGTTGTCTGTGTCTTTGGTTTGTCCATTCTTGGTTGCTTTTCTACATTTAGCTCACTGTTCTAAGCGTAAAATCTTCCAGTATTAACATGTCGTCTAACGCACTGTGTTAGTTATATGTATGTTTTGTAGATCGTTGTTTGTCCTTTGTACTTTTTCTTTTGGCCATTGTGTTGTCTGTTCTTCTTCGATATACGGATTCTGATTACCCCTTTGGTATCTACAAACTATTGTTGAAGTGATCATTAGTATGAAAAAGTCAAAATATCGGATATGTTTATATTCTTCTTCTGTAGTCCTTTACTAAGTATCTTCCGATATTTCTTAGGTCGCCTGTTTTCGTATTTTTTTTCTAATAAAAACGTAGATATCTAATTTAGTGCACAGGACGCGTATCTGGAATAACCTTATATTTCTTTATAATACTTATGAAAAGAAAGTTTAAACAGTGATGGTCAACAATTCTACCAATATCAACAAAACGAACAATCACCTCTCAACTGAAATCATTGAACATACAAATACAATAACATGTTATTTTTATGCTTATGTTTAGTCTTTTTGCATTCAAACCGTCGCCCCTATTTTACATAGATATATTTTTTCCTTCCC
This sequence comes from Bathymodiolus septemdierum, assembly GCA_963383655.1. Taxonomy (NCBI): domain Eukaryota; kingdom Metazoa; phylum Mollusca; class Bivalvia; order Mytilida; family Modiolidae; genus Bathymodiolus; species Bathymodiolus septemdierum. The sequence continues at coordinate 67,963,221 of OY726524.1, read as the reverse complement.
TAACAATATTTATTCAGTCAATGTTGATTCCGCTTATGAGTAGTAGAAAACAACTATATCGCACCCTAAGGTAAAACAAAGCAAAAAAACAAAAGCACGGACAATAAGCATTCCGACAAAAACGGGAATTGTTGACAAATTTAAGGATTTTACGTAGGGAAAGTATAATATTATCAATCATGCTTATTTTATTCTAAAATTCTGAAGAGGCTTGGACCCATAAAACTAGCTTAACCCCACCACTTTTTATTGAAGTGCACGTACCAAGCCAGGAATGTGATCGGGCATGTATTTGTTTCTGAAGGGTATCGAGTTGGCCTCTTTCAACGATATTACGATTGGATTTTGGAACTGTACCGACAGTATGTATTTTTTCCCCCTACATAATCTTCACAACATTTTAAAATCTCATGATTATTTCTAAAGCAAAGATTGTTTAGTATGTTTCAATACCTATAGAAAAATCACGAACATCTATGAAGGATGCTTATCAATAAATAAGTCATCACCTTTCGCGGCTTTAAATTATTCCACAATAAATACTCGATAAAGCACTGCAAATGAGAGGAATCACGATGCTTTTGAAATATGGATATACAAGCTTAATGCCATTTTCACCAATATTTAAGTCAGTTTTATTGGTGCAGTCAACATCAGCTCGCAGAGAAAACCACAGACTTCTTCCGCAGGTCACTGACAAACTATTCTACATGAGGTTTTATTAAAATCTACAATGTTCGCGCGGAAATCGAACACGCAGTATGGTCTTCAACAATGAGCATAATGCATGTCCTAAAATGAGTGTGAAACAGCCCCTTCTGTAGGTGAGTGGATCTCTTTACTTCTGTCCATTAACGCTACATATGGGCATCTTTATTTTTCCGATATCATTTGGTGTATAGAATTTTATTTCTATATTGGGATTGTTTCCTTTGCTTCAGTTCTTTGCAGCTGACGGAGCTGTATCTGACATGTGTCATTCCTATATCATCGTGTTCTAGTGGAGCAGCTCGCATTGTTCAATCTTTAGTTTTCTGTGTAGTGTTATTTCGAATATTGTTTGGTCCTTTTGTCCTTTTTCTTTTGGCCATTGTTCATTGTATTATATGTCCTTTATACATTCTGGTTACCCATCTGGTATCTTCAATCTTTCCTTCATGAAGAATAAAATCTTTTTATATTATAAAATGTTGACCTTGAATTTTCGTTTCTCATTTGTATCTTTTTATATTATAAAATGTTGACCTTGAATTTTCGTTTCTCATTTGTTTCTTTCACCGACACGTTCTATGATGAACTATTTCTTGACATTCTATATGTATTTTTGCATAGAGGAAGTTGACATTAATGATTATCTTATTATTGCAAAATCAAATTATTGATACCATATTTCACCTGAGAACATTTTATCTCGTTTGTTCGATAATACTGATCTTTAAGAACTAGAGTACGACATTTTTACAAAAAATGAGCTGACACCGCTGTCACTATTTTGTAATTAACAATCATAAATAGATTATATTTTCTATAATAGACTTTTGATAATTGTTAACATTTTGTAATTTAAAATTGTTATTGTGGAATACGTTTTCATTTAATTATTAATGATAGTATTAGATTATTTATCAGGGTGATAAATCATGCTAAATTCTAGTTTCGTAATATAAAATACAATTTCTTCGTATGCCTATTGAACATTGTGAAATACCTTAAAATGACTGTAGATAATATCAGTTTTACTTGAATTCCAAAGTTTTCATCTATACAATAAGATGATGGTGTTTAAGACAAAAACCACGTTGACCAAAAGAAAATGTTAGTTTATGTATAAAGAATTTTTCTTATATAATAATTTTGCAGTAAACCAATGTACCCCTCGTATATGACAGAAATCAGGTGAAAGAGATATGATAAAAATGTCATTGGTGATATGGTTATTGATGTTTAATGCCACGTTCAGCAATATTTCAGTAATATTGTAGCGGTCAGTTTGGTTTGCTGAGGAAACCGGACCACACGGAGAAAGCCATCGACCTTCCATAGGTCACGGACAAACTTTATCACGTCAGGTTGTATTAAGTATATCCCAGGATGAGCGGGAATCGAACTCTCCTCAACATTGGTGGTACTTAGTAGGCACTGGTTGTATATATAAAGGTAGATCCCGCTACCATACGATCATATTCACAGTAGTTACTTTCTGAATTGTGAAAGACAACGACAACAATATTCCATTAACACAGTTATCATGCAGGAAATAAAGATAGCATGTCAAAATAATCGTGAACAAGATGTTTATCAATCCTCATGTTAAAATAATCGTGAAAAAGATGTTTATCAATCCTTAGAAAATTAATATATACGAGTTTATAATGTGCTATAATCTGCTAATAATGTATGCCCCATTGTCATGACTGAAATAACTGATAATAGTTCCAATTTACAGCTGTATTGAATAATTTTCTAAATGATCGTTTTAAGTATAAGTATTTTACTTGACAGCACGTGTCACCCAAATATGTCTTGACTATTTTTGCTGTATTATTCATAATACAAAGAAATGGCAGCACAATTACAAAAACGACAAACCTTTTTCATTTTAAATAAATATGTAAGAGAGTGAAGTCTATACAATCTTAATCTAAACTGTGAAGCACTTGTTCAACTATTTTCATTCAATAAATAAATATTAAGAAACATTTTTCGCTTATTAAAAAGATCAATACATTGAAAAGTTGATATAAATGATCAGGAGTTTACCTTTTTAAGACATTTTAGTAGATTATTATGTAGTAGTGAATGTGGGATTTCACCGTTGGGGACATTTGTAATTACACTTGAAGTGTTAAATGATATATATAATTTACATGTATATACTATTGGATCATGTTCTTTAATGTACTTATTGTGTATTAGACATCTTCGGTGTATTTAATAAACATGTTGTCATTCCATAGGAATAACAGGTAGACAATTTGCAGGTCAGTTATTTATTAGAATTTTTTCTTATCAAAAGACACTTGAAGCATTTAAGATGTTGATGATAACTTTGATATCTTTTTATTTAAAAGAAAAATGTAATAAGTAGTGGCGATCACCTTACTTTGTTCTTATAACTAATAAGTAGTGGTGATCACCTTACTTTGTTCTTATAACTAATAAGTAGTGGTGATCACCTTACTTTGTTCTTATAACTAATAAGTAGTGGTGATCACCTTACTTTGTTTTTATAACTAATAAGTAGTGGCGATCACCTTACTTTGTTCTTATAACTAATAAGTAGTGGTGATCACCTTACTTTGTTCTTATAACTAATAAGTAGTGGCGATCACCTTACTTTGTTCTTATAACTAATAAGTAGTGGTGATCACCTTGCTTTGTTCTTATAACTAATAAGTAGTGGCGATCACCTTACTTTGTTCCTATAACTAATAAGTAGTGGTGATCACCTTGCTTTGTTCTTATAACTAATAAGTAGTGGCGATCACCTTACTTTGTTCCTATAACTAATAAGTAGTGGTGATCACCTTACTTTGTTCTTATAACTAATAAGTAGTGGTGATCACCTTACTTTGTTCTTATAACTAATAAGTAGTGGTGATCACCTTACTTTGTTCTTATAACTAATAAGTAGTGGCGATCACCTTACTTTGTTCTTATAACTAATAAGTAGTGGTGATCACCTTGCTTTGTTCTTATAACTAATAAGTAGTGGCGATCACCTTACTTTGTTCTTATAACTAATAAGTAGTGCCGATCACCTTACTTTGTTCTTATAACTAATAAGTAGTGGCGATCACCTTACTTTGTTCTTATAACTAATAAGTAGTGGCGATCACCTTACTTTATTCTTATAACTAATAAGTAGTGGCGATCACCTTACTTTGTTCTTATAACTAATAAGTAGTGGCGATCACCTTACTTTGTTCTTATAACTAATAAGTAGTGGCGATCACCTTACTTTGTTCTTATAACTAATAAGTAGTGGCGATCACCTTACTTTGTTCTTATAACTAATAAGTAGTGGCGATCACCTTACTTTGTTCTTATAACTAATAAGTAGTGGCGATCACCTTACTTTGTTCTTATAACTAATAAGTAGTGGCGATCACCTTACTTTGTTCTTATAACTAATAAGTAGTGGCGATCACCTTACTTTGTTCTTATAACTAATAAGTAGTGGTGATCACCTTACTTTGTTCTTATAACTAATAAGTAGTGGTTATCACCTTACTTTGTTCTTATAACTAATAAGTAGTGGCGATCACCTTACTTTGTTCTTATAACTAATAAGTAGTGGCGATCACCTTACTTTGTTCTTATAACTAATAAGTAGTGGCGATCACCTTACTTTGTTCTTATAACTAATAAGTAGTGGCGATCACCTTACTTTGTTCTTATAATTAATAAGTAGTGGCGATCACCTTACTTTGTTCTTATAACTAATAAGTAGTGGCGATCACCTTACTTTGTTCTTATAACTAATAAGTAGTGGCGATCACCTTACTTTGTTCTTATAACTAATAAGTAGTGGTGATCACCTTACTTTGTTCTTATAACTAATAAGTAGTGGCGATCACCTTGCTTTGTTCTTATAACTAATAAGTAGTGGCGATCACCTTACTTTGTTCTTATAACTAATAAGTAGTGGCGATCACCTTACTTTGTTCTTATAACTAATAAGTAGTGGTGATCACCTTACTTTGTTCTTATAACTAATAAGTAGTGGTTATCACCTTACTTTGTTCTTATAACTAATAAGTAGTGGCGATCACCTTACTTTGTTCTTATAACTAATAAGTAGTGGCGATCACCTTACTTTGTTCTTATAACTAATAAGTAGTGGCGATCACCTTACTTTGTTCTTATAACTAATAAGTAGTGGCGATCACCTTACTTTGTTCTTATAACTAATAAGTAGTGGCGATCACCTTACTTTGTTCTTATAACTAATAAGTAGTGGCGATCACCTTACTTTGTTCTTATAACTAATAAGTAGTGGCGATCACCTTACTTTGTTCTTATAACTAATAAGTAGTGGCGATCACCTTACTTTGTTCTTATAACTAATAAGTAGTGGCGATCACCTTACTTTGTTCTTATAGCTAATAAGTAGTGGCGATCACCTTACTTTGTTCTTATAACTAATAAGTAGTGGCGATCACCTTACTTTGTTCTTATAACTAATAAGTAGTGGCGATCACCTTACTTTGTTCTTATAACTAATAAGTAGTGGCGATCACCTTACTTTGTTCTTATAACTAATAAGTAGTGGCGATCACCTTACTTTGTTCTTATAACTAATAAGTAGTGGCGATCACCTTACTTTGTTCTTATAACTAATAAGTAGTGGCGATCACCTTACTTTGTTCTTATAACTAATAAGTAGTGGCGATCACCTTACTTTGTTCTTATAACTAATAAGTAGTGGCGATCACCTTACTTTGTTCTTATAACTAATAAGTAGTGGCGATCACCTTACTTTGTTCTTATAACTAATAAGTAGTGGCGATCACCTTACTTTGTTCTTATAACTAATAAGTAGTGGCGATCACCTTACTTTGTTCTTATAACTAATAAGTAGTGGCGATCACCTTACTTTGTTCTTATAACTAATAAGTAGTGGCGATCACCTTACTTTGTTCTTATAACTAATAAGTAGTGGCGATCACCTTACTTTGTTCTTATAACTAATAAGTAGTGGCGATCACCTTACTTTGTTCTTATAACTAATAAGTAGTGGCGATCACCTTACTTTGTTCTTATAACTAATAAGTAGTGGCGATCACCTTACTTTGTTCTTATAACTAATAAGTAGTGGCGATCACCTTACTTTGTTCTTATAACTAATAAGTAGTGGTGATCACCTTACTTTGTTCTTATAATTAATAAGTAGTGGTGATCACCTGACTTTGTTCTTATAACTAATAAGTAGTGGTGATCACCTTACTTTGTTCTTATAACTAATAAGTAGTGGCGATCACCTTATTTTGTTCTTATAACTAACTGGCATTATAATCATATCAAATCGAAGACGGACAGACAACACAATGATGAAATGAAAAAGGACCCGCACCCACCCCCAAAAAAAATCAAGCGATGTTCTACATAATAGAATGCTGAAAACTAAAGAATATTGAGCAACACTGATGAAAACTTTGGTATCTTTTGTATTTAGAAAGTAATACATCACTTTACTTTGTTTATTTAATAACTGTCACTATAGTTTTATTGTTTTATGGACTGTATCTTATTTTTATAATTAACTGGCATTATAATCATACAATACACGCTCATTTTGCATACCCGACTTAAAACCAATAACTATCAGTGAATGGATGATAACGAGAAAAAAAAGAATTATATCGTGCTACACATTGACTTACCTGTAACATGATTTAAATATAAATAAAAACGCATACATCAAACCCAGAGGGTACGATGCACTCGGAACTTCCACCACCAGGAACGCCAAACGCCAAAATATCTCAAATCTTTTACGTTAGTTAATTGTGTGTGTATGTGTGCTTTGTTTTTGTTTTATATTAGAAATAATATATACATACATGCTGCATGCAATGCCTATTGACACGCAATAATCATAGAAATATTTTCAGACTGCATAAAATACATAAAGTGATCTGAAATTAAAATAAGTAATGATGTGAACTTTATATATATATGACTTGACTGGCAACTGGACCTGTAAAACGGTTGGGCGTTTGCCCCTCATCATTGGACAGGTCTAAAGCGCTATAACTGATAATGTATAATGTCATTACAAGCTATCTCTATCTGTTACAGACAAACAAATTAGATTGTTTCATGTTATTGAAATGACTTCGTATTCTGTCTAAAATGGGTAAATTAAATCGAATTAATTAAGTCGCTGTATCTTGAATGCGAGATAATTCACCCCTTCCAGGCAATACTGACATTTTGTACACGATGAAAGTTTAATGAATAGGAATGACTGTATTGCCTACAGATGTTTGAATCGAACTCATTTACTCATCCAGGGTAGATATTTTAATTAATCTACCTGTCATAGGTGAGATATAATAGACTGGTACTAATGAGATATTCCTTCAAACATTTTGATGATATTTTTTTTAATTTCAAATGTCAAGTGTCGAGTAAATTTGTTCATCGTGTTACGCTCAAGTAGAACATTTCTTTGATTGGATGACATGCTTTATTTTTAGATTTAGACATCTCCCTTTTTCATGGTAAATTATTTTTACACACACGTTAGACAACGAGACTAATTGCCTTTCCCATTCATCGTTTTTCATTTTCTTAGATGATAATGTTTTGTTGGGCTAACCGCATTGGTGGTATAATGGTTATGTGCCCGCCTCGAGTGTGGTGGATCGTGGGTTCATTGGTGGTATAATGGTTATGTGCTCGCCTCGAGTGCGGTGGATCGTGGGTTCGAGCAAAGACTATCAAATTGGCATTTGGTGCTTCTCCGATAAGCATGCAGCATTAAGGAATCGGAATCAGGATAATGTGTCCGAGTGGGTCGACTTGTCTGTCCGCGGATTAGTGTTTCAGTGATCTAGCACTATAAAGATCCACCTAAGCGTATTGATCTTGTGCAAGGGAACCTCATCATCATTGGAAATTAACTTGTTCTCGCCATCATGATATAGCTGCAAAAATTGCTGATTTTGCTCTAAAAAACAATCACTCGCTCACTCCTTTTGCCCCATCATATAGTGTTTATATTTCTCAGGTGGTTCTTTGTGTACGTATTTGTAATGCTATAATGTTTCTTACCGTAATCCCGTGATCAAGCAAATAAATTTTTTACACCAAGGATATCATTTTCATAAATGATTGAAAACACTAAATAAATTTTATGTCCGCTGCACAGATTTTGTATACAAGTACACTTTTACATGGAGACATCTAATTTTCCCATCCATGTTTCTATGGCGACGTAATTGATAAAACTAAAACGTTTAAATCTGACAAGCTTAAACTTGTAAAAATCATTGAAAGTCTTATTCGTTAGGACTATGATTTAGCAGCCATCGTTTGACTCTTTGGGACGGGTTTTCTTTACTAAAATATAGACAATCTGCCCGTACAACTAGTAGGTCCAACTAGCAATTACATCAGCACATTTGTATTTCATTCCATATCATATCACTATCTTTCATTCCACATTTTATTCCAATAAATTGATGTCCTATTCATTCTGATCTCCAATAAAGATCATTAATATTTTCAGATGTCTGTGACTATTCGATATTAAATTATATAATAATATCAGCTATTTTTGTCCGAACAGTAATAGTCTTTAATCAACCTTCTTAGCAAGTAATCAGTTGACTACAAGCAATCACTGACTCTGCTATTGTACTATTTATGTTTGTGTTGCCGTTCATTTTTGAGTTTTGTGATAGTGTATGGTTTTTGTTTTTAGTGGAAGCGAATCTGTGTAGGTTGTGTACTGTTTGTTTATGTGTTTATTGTCGTTGGATAATTATCTAGAGGGAAGGGGACGATAGTAATCCCTTTAACTTATTTGTTGCTTACACTTAGTGGATGTCTCAAGTCAGAACCAGTATTTCCAACGTCATATGTCATGGTCTTTTTATGTATTCAATTATTTTCTTGATTTGAGATGACGGGTGATTGTTCGTTTTGTTGGTAGTGATAACATTATTGACCATTACTACTTCAGCTTTCTTTTCATAATTAATCATACTTTTCTATATATTTTGCTATTTGTGACAATTTGCTTACATGATCTAAAATACTTGTATTTACTTCCGTGTAGATAATAAAACTGAATAATTTGAAAGAAATTAAGTCTCCAATTTCTACTTTTGATGCCTTATCATTTCAATTAAGATGAAAACATACATTAATTATTTGATCATTATTATCTTGTCTTTTGCATTGTTTTAAACCATAAATAAGCTTCTTCTCGTAATATGTCTTATTCGTGGATTGATTCTTTTGATAATTATAATCATAGGAAACGGATTGTACAGGTAGGAATATAATAATAATAATCTTTTATCATTACACTACATTCTTAGATTTATTGATAAAGGGGACGTTGTAAAAATTAAATTTGAGATGACTTCGTTTTTATAATGTACTTTGCTGCTCTTCCTAGATACCTAGTGAGATAATGGATATTTTTTTAAGTATAAGCCACTAATCCTCTTTTGTCTTGTTTTTTTAAATAATAAATGTCAATATGAAGAGCTTGAAGATACCAAAGGGGTAATCAGAATCCGTAAATCGAAGGACAGACAACATAATGACCAAAGGACAAACAACAATCCACAAAAAATACACGGGTTTAACCTACCACATTGTTGTGCCTGTTAAAGGACCTGAATTTCCAACGTCATATTTCGTGGTCCCCTTTTTGCATTCAGTGAGTTAAGGTGAGAGGTAATTTTTCGATCTGTTGATATTGGTGTAATGGTGGTTATCCGTCACTGTTTAAACTTTCTTTACATAATTATTGTCATACTGTCATAATGCCACGTGTTGACTGAATATATCCCGTGAATGGGAAACAGATCAGCACAAAATGAGACATTTTTTGTTCGTGTCAATTAAAGACGAGAATTCAAACAGGTCACTTTAAGAATTTTTATTTCAAATGTATATATAAGTCCTTGTTTAAATATAATATCTGACTTGATTTAAATCCCACCTCATAAATCCCAATATATTATACTGATACTATCATTATTGTGAAGTATTTTCTTAAAAAGAAATTTGAATTAAAATATTTAATAGCAATATTTGTATTGAGACTTAATGTTTTACTTTTAAAAAAGTATCAAAATACATAAGAATTATAATTAATAAATTTTAATTACTTACATTTGTGAAATATGAGATTTAAACTTTTGTGGTGTTCTGTTATTTGTGTAATAGTAAGAAAAGTGTGAAGATACCACAGAGGTAATCAGAAACCGTAAATCTAAGATACCAAAGGGGTAATCAGAAGCCGTAAATCTAAGATACCAAAGGGGTAATCAGAAGCCGTAAATCTAAGATACCAAAGGGGTAATCAGAAGCCGTAAATCTAAGATACCAAAGGGGTAATCAGAAGCCGTAAATCTAAGATACCAAAGGGGTAATCAGAAACCGTAAATCTAAGATACCAAAGGGGTAATCAGAAGCCGTAAATCTAAGATACCAAAGGGGTAATCAGAAGCCGTAAATCTAAGATACCAAAGGGGTAATCAGAAGCCGTAAATCTAAGATACCAAAGGGGTAATCAGAAGCCGTAAATCTAAGATACCAAAGGGGTAATCAGAAGCCGTAAATCTAAGATACCAAAGGGGTAATCAGAAACCGTAAATCTAAGATACCAAAGGGGTAATCAGAAGCCGTAAATCTAAGATACCAAAGGGGTAATCAGAAGCCGTAAATCTAAGATACCAAAGGGGTAATCAGAAGCCGTAAATCTAAGATACCAAAGGGGTAATCAGAAGCCGTAAATTTAAGATACCAAAGGGGTAATCAGAAGCCGTAAATCTAAGATACCAAAGGGGTAATCAGAAGCCGTAAATCTAAGTCTAAGATACCAAAGGGGTAATCAGAAGCCGTAAATCTAAGATACCAAAGGGGTAATCAGAAGCCGTAGATCTAAGATACCAAAGAGGTAATCAGAAGCCGTAAATCTAAGATACCAAAGGGGTAATCAGAAACCGTAAATCTAAGATACCAAAGGGGTAATCAGAAGCCGTAAATTTAAGATACCAAAGAGGTAATCAGAAGCCGTAAATCTAAGATACCAAAGTGGTAATCAGAAACCGTAAATCTAAGATACCAAAGGGGTAATCAGAAACCGTAAATCTAAGATACCACAGGGGTAATTAGAAACCGTAAATCTAAGATACCACAGGGGTAATTAGAAACCGTAAATCTAAGATACCACAGGAGTAATCAGAAACCGTAAATCTAAGATACCACAGGGGTAATCAGAAACCGTAAATCTAAGATACCACAGGGGTAATCAGAAGCCGTAAATCTAAGATACCAAAGGGGTAATCAGAATCCGTAAATCGAAGAAGGACAGACAATGCAATGGTCAAATGAAAAAGGACAAAATTACAAACAATAATCTACAAAACACTACACACAAAACTAAAGATCGAGCAACAGAAACCCTCATTAAAATCGTGGGTGAACTCATGCGAAAATGTAAATAATATTGTAAAAAATGTAAATATCTAATTTATAGCACATGATGCGCTTCTGGTATAATATTCACCAGTATTCTTAGTAAAAAGACTGGAAAGCCAAATAGTTCAAAAGTCTGTTTAAACAATAAACAAAAGGTCCTAAACAGAACAGTACGAAATAATCATCTAAGGTAACCTAATGTCTGAAGGAGTAAGTGATTGGCGTTAATATTGTTTAACGCATAATTAGCAATTCTTTAGCTATATCATGGCGAGAACAAGTTATATTTGAGGAGATGATGCTAGTGATGTCCATTTTGTACTAGACCAACACACTTAGTTGGATTTTTTTTCATAGTGCATCTCAATAAAATTTGCTTGTTTTCCCAATGATTTAGCTGAACAATTACTGACTTGGCATTAAACACCAATCACTCACTCGCTCACTCCACGAAAGATCTACATATTGCGATGGGAATATTGGGGTCCATCAGAAGTATGCCGGTTGCTAGGCAGTGCCGGTTGCTAGGCAGAAAATATATTTCCTGTGACTATAGATTTTTTATGTTGTCATTTTTCTGTGATTGAAAGTTATAGAGTCACGAAGGGAGTATTTCTTGTAATCGTCACCCATTACACACAATAAACAGGGTCTCCTCCAAACATTTAATAGTTGTTAGTCACCAAAGGGAGTATTATCTTGTAATCGTCAACCATTACACACAATAAACAGGGTCTCCTCCAAACATTTAATAGTTATTTGTTAATTTTTGCTTCGTTTTGAATTTTGTTTTGTTCTTATTGTTTTGTTGTTGCTGCTGTTTTTGTGTTAGGATTGTAATAATATATTATTATTTTTTCTTTGTATCAATTTAGATTATAAATATGAACATGGACGTTCTACGAATTGTCATACATCAAAATAATGCCTAAAAAGTTCTTTATTTAACAATGTAAATGTCAAACCAAGTCAAACGATGAACAATTCGGTTTTATCTTGCAGTATGTCATGACATGAATAATCTAGTTTATTTCCGATTATTGATGCTTTTATCGTTTAATCCTCATTTTGATGCTAAATGTCACATTCAAATGAAGACAATGATATGATATCCTAAGCGGAGGTAAAATGTGTGAAATGGTCATGAGAACTTCTTGACAACATACTTTTCTATGACATATATTTTCAATTTAAAATGTATTCTAACAACAGAATGACGTTCCCTTTTTATACCTTTCAATTAAACAAAGCAAATTTATTTTATCTAATCTCAATATAAACAACTGTTGTTGGGAAAAATATTTCATAAACATAGCAAATATTGAAAACTTCTTGTGGGATAAAATCGGGGTCACACAAACAAAGTGCGTTAGATAATCCTATCACTTCATACGTATTGTACAACAAAATGAACGTTTTTATTTCACTTTGATATAAATTTTACTATTTAATATAAGATGCCATCTATGGATATTGTTTTCTTTCTATGCTCATTGCATAGTGTGTGTTGATTGAAGTGAGTGATATGTTGGATTTTGATCTTCTGTAGTTTTCAATCTGAATATATTATTAATGTTTTTATTAATTTTTAAAAACATCATAATAACAAAGAAATAAAGCAAAATCTACCGGTAGTTCTTATACAAATTCTTTACTTCTATTCAATGGCTCATATAGTTGCTGATTGGCAAAGGGACATATTTCATGTACAATATAAACAAACATATAACAATATTATATGAATATTAGTATGAAAGGATATATCTAATTCATCGTCTTGTCGGTATTGTTTTGAGGTACATTTGGTGATATTGTGTTGTAATTTATCTTTGAGTCTGGACATTCTTCCGAAAACCTTTAGCTACACCAGGACAGGGCATCGACTGAAAAGTCCTGTGGATACCTTTCACTACCCCCAGGACATTCTAACTCCTTATCTGGCCAAGCATCTGGGAACAATTTTCTACACCAAAACACGTCATTCTGATTCCTACTCTCATTAGTCCTGCAGAGACCTTACATTTCAAAAGGACACATTATTTTGACTCCTAGTCTTTCCAGTTTTACGGACACCGTTCACTACATCAGAACACGTCAATCTGTCTCTCGGTGTGGATAATCTTCATGAGATCTTTCCACTACATGTTTCTGACTTCGAGCTTGGCCAGTCCTCTGGGGACCTCTAACTACAAATGAACACTTTATTCTAATTTCTAGTCCCGTCAGTTCGCCACACAATTTGCACTTTACCAGGACAGGGTATTTAGATTTTTTGTCAGTCCTCCAGAAACCTTTCACAACACAAAGACACGTTATTCTTACTCCTAGTGTGGAGACCTTTCATTACACCAAGACACGTTATTCTTACTCCTAGTGTGAAGACATTTCATTACACCAAGACACGTTATTCTTACTCCTAGTGTAGAGACCTTTCATTACACCAAGACAAGTTATTCTTACTCCTAGTGTGGAGACCTTTCATTACACCAAGACAAGTTATTCTTACTCCTAGTGTAGAGACCTTTCATTACACCAAGACAAGTTATTCTTACTCCTAGTGTGGAGACCTTTCATTACACCAAGACAAGTTATTCTTACTCCTAGTGTGGAGACCTTTCACTACACCAAGACAAGTTATTCTTACTCCTAGTGTGGAGACCTTTCATCACACCAAGACAAGTTATTCTTACTCCTAGTGTAGAGACCTTTCATTACACCAAGACAAGTTATTCTTACTCCTAGTGTAGAGACCTTTCATTACACCAAGACAAGTTATTCTTACTCCTAGTGTAGAGACCTTTCATCACACCAAGACAAGTTATTCTTACTCCTAGTGTAGAGACCTTTCATTACACCAAGACAAGTTATTCTTACTCCTAGTGTGGAGACCTTTCATTACACCAAGACAAGTTATTCTTACTCCTAGTGTAGAGACCTTTCATTACACCAAGACACGTTATTCTGACTCCCAATCTTTCCAGTCCTGCTGATGCGTTCCACTGGACACATCATTCTGACAGCTAATCTTGGCAAGTGTTTGCTCTGTCACCTAAAAGTTCCACCATAAATATATTCACAGCCTCATGTATTACACCAATGATACTAGAACTAAAATTAACCAAACTCCGTGAGAGCATTATATCCGTTTAATATTTTTAATATCAATATAAAGTGTAGACGTATAATAATGATAAATGCACTTTTAGACATCAACATGAAAGTCTTCTTGTGATTGCTTTCGAATGAACATTTCATTTCCGGAAAGGTGTTAATTAAAGCAGTTTCCTGTTGTTTCTTCTTGGCATGATATTTAATGGGAAATTAATTTCTGCTTCAATGTCTTAATTTCATAGTGTTTACATGTGTTATTATATTTGACAATTATTATTATATCTAATTAGCCAATGTCGTGTTGTGGCGTTCACTTGGCTCACCAGGTCGATAGCACATTGCTTCCGGTTGCCTACGCTCTATGAACAAGATATCAAAGCTAAAATGATTAATATCCTCCTACATTGCATCAATTGTGAACCTCCTCGTAAGTATTGCGCCAGAACTCCATCTTGCTGTGTCTCATGATTTAATATGGAGGTTTTTAGTAATGTATAGAGGTGTTGATTTTGCCTCTTTATATGATTTTCCGATTGGATTTTGGAACTGTTCCGATTGTGTGTATGTTTCTTTTTATTCATGTCATTTTTTTATATAACTTTGGAAGGCAATTTAGATATTAAAATCTATTTTCTTGTACCATGTATTTAAGCTTGCCATTGTACTGATTCTATCTAGTAAAGCGTCACACATAGCTTTATTTCGTATTCCATTTTTTACGGCATATTTAAATTTAAAATTGTTTTTCCAATAATTTGCGTGTGCAACTGTTGTGAAATAAACCAACTTTTAAACCATAATGTTCATATTAATTTCACTTCAAGTTGATAACAGATGCAAAATTGCCTCCACCTGTACAACAACTTTGGCAGGAAAATAAATTCTACAACAATCAAATTAGTCAAAACGTTTCTTATCCAAACAACATCACATGTGGTTCTTTATCATTGTAGTATCACTTAAAAGTATTCAAAATATAAAAGGTGTAAATCTCCTGTGTAAGATACGTTTCGTGTTCTATCCGAGCTACCAGTTATTGAAATGTTGACCCTCATCAGGTTTCGTAGATAACTAGACTAATAGCACTTCAAGTAGTCAAATAATACCACAAAAAGTGTCAAATATTATCGTCATTTGTCACTGGTATGCTCTATTTCATGTTTGCTTTTCATTTCATTCATCTTTAAATAACTTAGTCGAATAACTTACTTCATAACGTTAAATTTAGTAGATCATCTAACAAAATCATTTTCCGCATACACTTTCTGTCTGGCTGGATGTAATATTTCGAGAACTACAAAGGTACGGAACACTTTGCAATATTTCTCTAATGCTTTGCAAAGAACCTTGTATGGTGCATTTTATTGTAGCGTTGTACAGCGTCATGATAATTTTACATTGAAAGTTCAATTACATAAAGATAAACTGCAAAATATTTGATCAATGGTTACATAATACAAGTATTCCTTTTAAAGGAGACTGTTCCATTTGCATATACAAAAATGTATTTGCGACCAAATTTTCTACTTATTAAGTTAAATACTTTGAGAAATTTTGCTTCTTGACTCTGTGACACATAAAAATTTATATGCTTGTATTGTTAATTCGTTTTCTTACTTATTGCAATTAAATGAAAAACAAAAAAATAAGACAATTTCGGAACTGGTCCAATATCTAATCGAAAAATCGTGGAGACAGAGGCAAAATCAATACCCCTAGCAGACATATACATGACACCTAGCACACATATACATGACCGTTCACTTTCTTGGCTTGATACAATTAAAAAAAGTGATGGCGTCCCACTTGTTTTATATGCCAAACTCTTTCAATTCCCTATTAATCAAAACGTAGATATCAAATTACAATGCGCTATATTTTAGTTTTGATCATACCTGATGATGGTTATTCCAGAAACGTGTCGTGCGCACTACATTAGATATCTACGTTTGTATTACCATCCCTGGGTCGATACCTCTTCTGGTGGACTATTAGTCCCCGAGGTTATCATCCACTCAGTAGTCAGTGCTTCGGAACTCTATATTTTTTTCATTGAAGTTTATAGTTCTTAAATCATGTAATTATTATTACCCGATTTTTTGGCTATTCTGTGTATGCCTTTTTTTTTTTTGCTTCCAAAGACTTATAAATTATTTGGTTTCCAGATAGTTTGACTTTGAGCATACACGATGAAGGTCAATCCAGAAATCTACGTTTCTATTACAATTGTGAATGAGGATTTGATGTAGATTTACAAGTCGTAGTTTACATCAAATCCTACAACGTTGTAGACACATTGTGTCGACATTATATGGTTGCTTAGGGCAACCAAGCAGTAACAGGGGTCGTGTCCCGGTTGGGTCAAACCAATAATAATAGAATTGGTGTCTGTTGTTTCTCCTCCAAGCATGCAACATTAAGGAGTAAATGCAAAGACTGCTTGGTTCGTAATCAGGAAAATATATACGAGTGTGGAACAACATGTCTACCCGCCGACTGTTATTCCAGTGAGCTAGCACTATAAAAATCCAACTAAGCGTGTAGTATAAAGCCGACATCAATATCGGTTCATCTAATATAACTTATTCTCGCCATGATATGGCTGAAAACAATATTGTGGTTTTGTTGTGGTAGCAAAGAAAATATAATGTAATAGAAAGAGAGAACAAAAATAATTGAAAATCATGACGACATTATGTCTTTGTTGGGCAACAACAAAAAGCTGTTTTAACGGAAAAAGAAATAACTAATTATTGAAACATACTTGTAATATTGTATGCTTTGCCGTTGTAACAACAACAAAAAATATATAATTTTACAGAAAAGGAAACACATTATTGGCTGACGTCAGTTTGTTACCGGTTTAAACTTTTAATACATATATTTGCATTCAAATGGTATGTAATAAACCTTTTAATTCCAATTAGTAATTTTTAATTGTTGAAAGTTTTTTTTGTTTTTTTGTAATGATGTCTTTTTATGATAGCTTTAACAAAATAGCATTTACAAAGCAACGGGAGTAATTTATGATACAATCGTAGAATATTTTGATAACTTTATAATTACTCTTATTACGTATTAAAGGGCAATGCTACTTGGTTATGTATTATGTTTTGTGATCAAAGAACTCCGATTTTCACATTTACATATGTAATAAAGCAATCTTGATTTTACACCTATTTAAGAATAAAATCGTTCTGATTTTTCGAACTGGCAATGTCGATAATGTTTTGAAATCCTGTAACAGAGACTGATATCATCGACTTTCGGTTGAAAGGCCGTTTCTATGTTTAAGTGTTTATGAGCTATCTTCCATATTGGGAATAGATTATAAAACGGCTTGCCATACATCTCGTATGAATAATGGGTTTATCCTCATTTACGTTTATATACTAGTAATTATATCTCTCCTTCTGGGGGGAGATATACTGTTCTTATCCTGTCCGTCCGTTCATTCGTCCGTTCGTTCATCACAACAAACTTATACGCACAACTCCTTCATTTTAAAACAGAATTCCTCAAAGCTTATCTCCATATTGCAAAGATTCGCATATTGTCACTGCTTTTTGATCGGCAGACGTTATTGCATTTTTTATTTAAACTATTTCATAAAAAAAATCTTGTAGGTACAACACCTCCTACATCTTAAATGGGTATTCCTAAAACTATCGCATTGATGCTTATTATCATATGAAAATCTACATATATTAATGGCAGTTTATTCGCCCATTTTTGAAGGAGATTAAAATATTTCATCAAAGAGAATTTGGAAGAGACATTTGTTTTTGTTCAAAAAAATAACCGTGTTCCCCTTTTTTTTATACATACACTAAGGCCCTTACTCCAGGAATGAGTTATCGCATCACTAGTGAAATGAAATTGAAAGATGTTTTCCTTATATTTGACAATTACAATTGACAAAACAGATCAGAACTAGTAATCAGTTCTTGTTTGATATGGCTTCTTCATAGTATCTATGGGT
This sequence comes from Bathymodiolus septemdierum, assembly GCA_963383655.1. Classification (NCBI taxonomy): domain Eukaryota; kingdom Metazoa; phylum Mollusca; class Bivalvia; order Mytilida; family Modiolidae; genus Bathymodiolus; species Bathymodiolus septemdierum. The sequence goes on along the minus strand of OY726524.1, from coordinate 67,944,956 downwards.
TGCATCAACTGCAATATCTACAAATAATGTACAATGATGCTGATAGCAGAATATGGATGTTTGGAAAACGAATGGTTTTTATTGTATTGTCATCTGTTGATTACATGCGAGGTTCCATGGCGATACATGTGTTTTAATTAGATATAACTGTTATTAGCAGGATGTTAAACAAACTTGTAAAGCAAAAAGTCGTTAATAAAACAATATGTATGCAGCGTTAGAGTAATGTAATAGAACTCGTACATTAATATCATAAGTTTCATCATCGTGTTTGTGATTTGTGTCATGGTATATGCAATTTTGGAGATGGCTGCGCGTTGGTTCATATAACCTGTAATCAATCGACGACCTTCACTATTTAGTTTTTCACAAAAAATCAATGACAGCAAGAGCATGTTTACGAAACGATATGCGTCATGTCATCTCCCTGACACCCATCGTAGAAATGGTTAAAATCGAGGAACATAGACATACGTTTACCACAACAGCAACACTTTGTTCGCAGAATCGTGGAAACCTCGCAAGGAATTACTGAAAGAGAACGTTTTAGTTCATATAACTAGTTTAGCCTCACTACTTTTTATTGAAGTGCCTGTGCCAATCTAGGAAAGTGAACGGTCGTTTATTTGCGTGTTAGGTGTATCGGTCGTTTATTTGCGTGTTAGGTGTATCGGTCGTTTATTTGTGTGTTAGGTGTATCGGTCGTTTATTCGCGCGTTAGGTGTATCGGTCGTTTATTTGCGTGTTAGGTGTATCGGTCGTTTATTTGCGTGTTAGGTGTATCGGTCGTTTATTTGCGTGTTAGGTGTATCGGTCGTTTATTTGCGTGTTAGGTGTATCGGTCGTTTATTTGCGTGTTAGGTGTATCGGTCGTTTATTTGCGTGTTAGGTGTATCGGTCGTTTATTTGCGTGTTAGGTGTATCGGTCGTTTATTTGCGTGTTAGGTGTATCGGTCGTTTATTTGTGTGTTAGGTGTATCGGTCGTTTATTTGCGTGTTAGGTGTATCGGTCGTTTATTTGCGTGTTAGGTGTATCGGTCGTTTATTTGCGTGTTAGGTGTATCGGTCGTTTATTTGTGTGTAAGGTGTATCGCTTGTGTCTTTTTATATGATTTTTCTATTGAATTTTTGAAATATTCCGACGGTGGCATTTTTTGTTTTTTCATTTTTTTTACTTATTTAGTTCATGTCATCCATTCATACATATTCTATCATGTAACCAATGGTATGCAAAAATGGGTAAAAGTGCAGATATTTAAGTATGCACCAGCTGTGTTTACATCCTGTATTCTGTTTCATTTCATTTTAATTGATTACAAAACGTCTTTTTATAATATCATATCTTCTGGAATACAAGTAATATTATATCCTCCCAAATAAACTTGTTTCTAATAGTATACAGAGCTAAATTTGTCTTTTTTCATTATATTATAACAGCTATGTTAATATCTTTATGACTACTTTATCTATCACAGTTAATTACATAATCAACGGGAGCAAAATTAAGTTTCATTTATTGTATATTATGAGAAAGTGGTAACAAGAAATCGACTATAGTAAAATGTAGGTCGATTGAATTTGTTATCTATTTTTTTTTTCTGTATAGAAATAGAAATGTACTATTCACATACATTACACCTCCTTTAAATCGTAAAAAATGTTTCATTCACATATAAGAACTGTAAATCTCATTAAAGGGATAACCATTTTTATATGCATTTTGTAGTTTTGATCATCAAATATTTCCATTAAAAGCATACCGGTATGTTAATGATATAAAAACTGTATATATTTGGGTTATATAAATGTATATAAAAGTGCAAATACTAATTACATGCAAAATAAAAGTAGCTTAAAAAAAAAAAAGCAAACCAGACGTAGTCGACTATAACACCAATACAACAACACGAAATGCTGCTCTGTCAAACTTTAAACCACCTAAATATAGACATGATCACGATAGACATCGATGTAAATAGTGTCCTTGTTTTTGGACAGACGCAAGCGAAGAACCATGGATAAAACCGGTTCACGGGATCCCAAATATGTCCCTTTTGTCATCAAGATCATCAGTAGCCAGGCAGATATAACGAACTAATCTCAATACTCTACACATTCGCTATAGCCCAAAAGTACCCCATATGTACTGAACTGACACCAATATGAACATGGAGAGTATAAATGTATGTTCAGTGAATGTTCATAGTTAGCTAAGAAGTTATAATTATTTGTTGTACACAATTAGAATAACATTTTTTTAAACAATCGCGATTGATACATTTTGTGCCCGTCCCAACCCAAGACCTTGACTTCTAACACCATATGTCGTGGGTTTGTTTTGTGTTCTGCAGGGATTTGAGTTCAGAGGTGACTGTCTGTTTCGTTGATATTAGTGAAAATGTTGACCATCACTGTAATGGACTTAGTCATCAACATACAAGATAAACAGTCTTCCTTAAAGACCAAAACTGTGAAAAACATGTAATCCAAATGTTGCAATTATATCTGCACTCATAACAATAAACAGTATATCCGCAAGTTGCATGATAGACTTTAATCGGTCATCAATTACGTTAACAATTTCTTAGCACTGTTTTTTCAAAGATCTGACTTGCAGACTTAACTACTGAATGAATATAATGTACAATTAAGATGTAGAATAAAATGGTTCACTTCCGGATAATATCTTATTGACGCAAGTCTTAATGTGATCAAACGATTATCAACTCGTTGTATGCAGTAAAATGTCTTTATAATTCGACGTTGCATTGGAATGGAATTAAGAAAATTGAAATGGACCATTAACATAACAAGATGACGGTTTAAAGAAGTAAAATTTACAAGGTGTCTGCAGTACTGTCTTCAGATTGGTTACAATCTTACCCATTTTATCCTGCAATCAGTACATTTGCTGTACAAATATGCTATACGAATAAATTTTTGCTTTATTCGTACTAGACGAATAAACTTTTCAGCCTACGAATAAACTTTTCAGCCTGCGAATAAACTTTCCTGGTACCTTGTAGCTATGTACAGCGGAGGGCGCAGACAAATATGAAACTGGTACTAATGTAACGCGAACCACGAAGAAGACACCCTTTACAACATTTATGAAAGGCGAGGAATGACGCTTGTTTCTGTCCTTTTTGTTTAAATCTGACAAGTTTTCCGACTTTTTTTTACATTGCAGGATAAACACAATATACGTACATTGTCGTTAAATATCAAATTCATTTGTACTCGCTGCGAAACAGGCCGGAAAAGCTCGCCGAAGGCTCGCTATTCTGCCTGTTTCTAAAGCTCGTACAAATAAATTTTATATTTACCGACAATGTACGTATATTGTATATATGACCGTTATATGCAGCAGACGATAGTAGTAATATAAAATACACGGATCAATTTGTCTTTATGACCGTTGGGTGCAGCAGACGACATTTATAATATAAATACATGTATCAATATGGCTTTATGACCGATAAGTGTAACAGAAGATAGTCTTAACGCAAATTACATTTCCCCAATTCTTAGCGTGTCTAACCAAATGGTTAAATGTTCTTTATATTTTTAATTACCACGGTAGTTAAGAAGAGTTTGAAGATACCAAAGGGGCAATCAGAATCCGTATATCGAAGAAGAACAGACAACACAATGATCAAAAGAAAAATGTACAAATAACAATCTACAAAACATACATATAAAACTAAGTGTCTGCATGAGTATTTCCGCAAATTTCCTTTCGATGGTCATCAACGGCGGTAATTATCAACTTTAAGAATGTCTGCGACTTTCTGTCATGTCTGCGACTTTCTGTCATAGGAGAAACAAATTCTCCTTCCGCTACCAATGCTATTTCTCCACTCTCGGTTGTAAAATTGTCAAACTTTAACCATCTTAAGTGAACAAATTTGGTAATCCACTGGCAGGAGAAGGAGAATCTATGGATGTAACAATTTGTCTTTATTGTTATTAGTGCACCAGACGACAGTTAGAATATAAATACATGCATCAATTTGCAGTTTCAAATAGATAAAGTAACATTGGTTGTTTACCGAGTGATCAAATTACGAGAATGCGTGATAAATGTCCATTATTTACTATGTTATAGTGCTATATATTACATTTAAAGTTTCCATTGAATGAACCCGTTATATAAATTAGATAGATATTTTAACTATCAACAATGCTACAGTTACATACAAATTTGGTCACATTTAAAAAAAAAGGTGATTATTGGGCGTGTTTTCTTTGAAAGTATGCGAGGCCATGGATTCTCGATTTGATTCGATTATAATTCTGTGTACGTCATAAACAATTTGTTTCACTTACATTTTTTCTGTGTCTCATATTTCTATATAATTTCATTTGTAAGCCATTTAAAACTATTGACAATAATGTGTAAGGTATATTCACTGACGGCTGGTATATCTAATATTTAAGGTAAGAAGATAGTATTTGATAGTATAATCATTATACTAACTTTCCATTTTGTGAATATTTTCGCATTTAAGAGTATGCATATTTTGTACTTACGTTATTTGTTTTAGATCTAAGCTGTGAATGTTGGCGTATTTGAGGATAATATTTATGTTATTTGTTTTAGATCTAAGCTGTGAATGTTGGCGTATTTGAGGATAATATTTATGTTATTTGTTTTAGATCTAAGCTGTGAATGTTGGCGTATTTGAGCATAATAATTATGTTATTTGGTTTAGATTTAAGGTGTGCATTTTTTTGTCGCATTTGAGCATAAGATTTACGTTTTTTTTTGATTTTATTTTTGCTTTGTTTTAGATTACTCAGTATTATATGTACCGTCTATAATAAATCAAATTAGGGTTAGGGTTCTCATTAAAGAAATCATTTAGAAATATATTATCAGTGGATGCTTTTTATTCTATAAATAAGACATGCATTTCTATGTCAAGAACATATATGTAGTCTACAATAAAAAGCACAAGAAACGACAGAACATAAGTCAACAACATGAGAACCACAGTATTAACTGTTAGAAATGGAATATTAGTGTCGATGAATTAAAAACTAGCAATTGGCTTGATAGACATTCACTAAAAAGCCATGGAGCTACAGCAATTTACTGTATAATATAGAAATTGTGTTCGTCTTTACCTCCTTTTGTTTGTAGGAGGGCCCATGTCTTATTTACGTTATTAGGATTTGTTTAAACGCATAGTGGTGATCAACGCATATTGTGTTATGTTTTTGTTTTGTTTGTCTTCGTCTTATATTCCCTATGTTGGCAGTTTTTCGGGATTGTCCATTTTTTATTGCCCTTCGGTGTTCTCTATCGTTTATTTACACTTGCTCTATGATAATGTCAGACATTTACAATGAAGCCTAAATTTTATTTTCCTGATAGTGAAGTACAATAGAGTGAAAGTTAATATTCGTAATTATTTTCGTAATTTTATTTTCAAATTGACATATTAATTTGTTGTATTCTAATTGCAGTTGTCGTCCATATAATGTTTAGTATTATATATAAAAAAGCAACAAATGTGATAGAAAATTATTGGAAAAATAGACAAAAATGGCTCGGGTGTGTGACGATATTAATTTGTTCTTGTCAACAATTTGAAAAAATTAGATTGCTTTTTCCGTTAAGGGAAATTGCTTATCAAAAGTGACAATCATTTAATTAAATTAGCAGTTAAATATTAATTTGAAGATTTAAAAAATTTCTAGCTTAACTTTGATTAATTGGTTTCTAATTAGAAGTTGCATATCAAACTAATTAATTTCACTTAAAGATGATGTATTGATAAATTGCATTCATTTTATTTTTAAACATTATTAAATTATTATCAACACGGAAATGATTAATATTCAAATTTATCAATTGGGTCATCTATTCTTGACTTTAATAGATTGCAAGCCATTGAAAGGAACAATTATAGTGAAATGATAGTGTTAAGGCTATACAAACAATCTATAATATTTCACTCATATTTAAGGGTTGTCATTACCCCTTTAGAACTGGTGTAGAGATATCGTATTACATTGCAATGTTGTTGCATGACAAGCACCTTCCCTGAACACACGTTGGGCTCTTTAATACTGCAGTGAACAGATGCCCTTTGTTTTTATTCGACGCGCCACCTCATCTGACATCAGTACATAACTGGGTACACCGCTATAATACGTGTTAACCCTAGTACGTTAAATAACTACATCAATTTAAACGTCCTCATGCAGAAAATCAGTTTATTTATTAGTAACAAATGTTTCAATATTTTATTTCCCTGTTACAGTGACTTGTGGTTTCTCCAGGTACTCTGGTTTCCTCCACCAATAAAACTGACCGCCACGATATAACTGAAATATTGTTGATGGTGGCGTTTAACGCCATAAACCAAATCAACCTGTTACGTCAGATAAACAGATATTTCTCCCTTTATCGAAATACAATTCGTCAAAATAGAGCGTTACAGTTGGTAAATAAATGTTAGAAACATTCATGACTTTGATATAAAAAAAAATAAAAATAAAAAAAACAACAGAATATACAATTTAATATATGTTTGAATATACAATTTAATATATCTATTTTGCACATGCAAGAGTGCGATTTTCAATACGTGTCGCCGAAGACATTCCTTTAAATTAACTTTTATACAATTCACAACTTTATTGCATTGTTTCATGCAGAAAACTCTCACTCCGTTTAAAATCATATTATATAAACATTTGTACATTGCGTGACAATAAAACATTATAAGGGTAGTTTATTTTCAACAAGCGATGTTTTCATATATTACGACAAAACCTTCATAGTTCGACTTATTTTCAGAGGTTCGTTATTACTTTTTATACAATGGATTATTGACGTGTTTTACAGATATTGTTGTTTAAAGATTGAAAGTAACAAGACAAGCCCAACAATAACATCTCAATGACAGTTTTAGCGCCAGGTAACAACAATAATTCAATGGCACCAAACAAGTATCCATTCAGAAATAGTATGTTTGGATTGAAAACGCCAATATCAAAGTGTAGGAGACGTAATAACCTAGAAGATTTTGATGGAATAAGAAGTATACTATCTTACAGGTATGTCATAATTTATTTACCTATTTTGATGGAATAAGAAGTATACTATCTTACAGGTATGTCATAATTTATTTACCTATTTTGATGAAATAAGAAGTATACTATCATACAGGTATGTCGTACCTATTTTGATTGAATAAGAAGAAAACAAATGTATTGTCATACAGCTATGTCATAATTTTTTTTAGCCTATCTTAGTACAACTTGATATAATTTTCTTTATAAAAAAAATCTACAATTGTTGAACTTTTCTCTATGTAATCAGCAGGTTATACAACCATTTCTACTGATAATTAGAACCCTGTACACATTTTTCAAGTCCTCCTTCAATTTACGGCGTCTGTTTATTATCCCTTTGGTGTCTTCAATCTGTGCTTGTTCACCCTCGGTTTTTAGTGGGGTTCATGTTACTCGATCTGTAGTTTTATATGTATGTTTTGTAGATCGTTGTTTGTACTTTTTCTTTTGGTCATTGTGTTGTCTGTTCTTCTTCGATATACGGATCCTGATTACCCCTTTGGTATCTTCAAACTGTACTTGTATTTTATGTGATATTCTCCATACGTGAGACACTTATTCCTTCCTAAGGGAGAGGTACAACAAACAAGACTTATTTCCAATTTTTGCTTACAATATTCTATATGGTGTAATTCAGCTATCATTAAATACATGATAAAACACCAATCTAAACTGTAGTTTCAAAAGTATGATCGGGATGCAATACACGTTCAAACCAACATACCATGTATATTGTAAAATGTATGTCTAACATCTGAGTTTCACGTTGTTCTAGATTTTACCTAAGCTTAATATTTTTCGGTGAAATTCTTATGTTGAAAACATACCATGAATATCGAAATAAAGAATCTAAATTCATCTTCCCAAAACCAGTTTGGTTGAATAAAAAGGTAGAAGCAAAATTCAGATACGCCATATGTCAAAACATAAATGTGTACAGCCAATATTAGATTTCATTATAGGCTTAAACATTTCTATGTGTCACATCCAAAATCAACAGGGCCGTCGTGATCGTATGGTAGTTGGATTTACTACTTCCTGTGCAATCAGTGCCTATCACCACTAACGTTCTGCATTCGAATCCCGACCAGCCTAGGTGTACTCGATACAACATTATGTGATAAAGTTTGTCAGTGACTTGCGACAGGTCGGTGGTTTTCTCCTGTTTTCTCTACCAAGAAAACTGACCACCACGATATATAGCTGATATATTGTTGAAAATGGCGCTAAACATCTTACCCTCCAAAATCAACAACCACTTTACCAGATGACAGAATCACACCAAATGGGGGAGCACTTAATCTTTTTGAAACTGCTTAAAAAAGAAATTATATCCTTGACTTTAGTGAAAGCATCATACCGAAACTGTATACAAATGCACTTTAGTGAAAGATTCATACAGAACGAGGTGTAATCTTTGAAACTGTATATTTATTTTTGAAATTTAGTTCCTAAATAATGTAATTTATTAAAACTAAAGTAATTCTCCCTCATGCATTGGTAATCTTAGTCGATTTTAGCTATCCTGGTTAGACCTCTTGATTTACTTGCTCCAAAGCACTTTTAAATGTTTATCTTTCCATTTTGCTTTACTATAAGCGTACCTGATGAAGTTTATTCCAGAAACGCTTCGTGCGCACTAAATTGGATATCTGCGTGTTTATTTTAATGGAATTCTACACTTAGCTTTCACGAGCACCTGGTTCAATTCCGGGTATTTGTGGGGTCCGTGCTTTTTTTGTTTGTTTGTCTGCGAACTGTCTTGCCTCCCAATTTGTTGCCTGTGTATCTGGGTTACCCATTCTTAATTGCTCTTCGTTTTTCTCTAACTTTTACTTACCGAGTTGCATGTTGTAAAATCTTTAAAACTGTTTTAAAATGGGTTAAATGAAATTCTAAGCTTAATATTATGTCAATATGTCAATTTGTTATTTATTCATTGATCACGTTCTTCTAATAAAACACAAAACACACTTCATTTACCTTGATATCTAGAATGTTACCTTTTGTACAATCCTGAGTTAGAACCACTTCTTATGTTATCTTTAAACAAATATCACATTGTATCTTCAAAGCAGGTGACGTAATTTCTCTATAAGTACACTCCAATACCCTTGTAAGGAATGTTACTTCATATTCAATCGTTTAATAGACGTTCAAAATTATGATTTGATTTTCTACCGTTGTATTGAATGAGCAGACAAGGGAAGTAATTTAGTCATAGAACCGAAAAATAGAAAGACTTCTTAAGTTCCATTTTTAATTTTCTCGTCTCAAAGCTTAACATGGTAAATTTTTTTAAAGGATTTCGGTGGTCTGAATTTAGATCAGTTTACTTACTTTATAAATCTACAAATGTTTGTTAAGGGATACCAAGCTGTGGTTATATGTGAGAGTTGGCATCATACTCACATGTTGAAATCACTCGCATGACCGCATAATTTCACTAAAAGATGGTTTTCAGGGGTGGATACAAGGGGCGTCCCCCCCCCCCCCCCCCCCCCCAAAAACAATTGGAAAAAATAAGATTTTTTGGCGTAAAGTCGTGATTAAAAATGTTCACGCCTCCCTCCGCTCGCCGCAATATTTTTTAAGTGCGCCCCCCCCCCCCCCCCCCTAACTTGAAATCCTGGAACCGCCCCTGGTTTGTGCCCTCAACATTAGTTGAACCACCACATTCCCCTTACAGTTTTCATTGAAGTATCTGTACCGAACCAGGAATGATTTGTGTGCTAGGGGTATCGATTTTGTCTCTTTCTACGAGTTTTTCTATTGGATTTTAGAACTATATATCTGCACAGATTCGCTTCCACTAAGCAAATTGTGTATATGTACCATTAAAACATGAATGACAACATGGACAGTACAATAACAGTGTCGGTGAATGGTCGTAGTTAACTTAATACTACCTTATTAGGTAGATACCACTACATTTAGGACAAAAAATCATAAATTATAATATTTAACAGATATAATATAAAAAAGTCATAAACATCCAAAGAAATTAATGGACTTCGTCTGAGACCAGATTAAATACATCATCAATTAGCTGGAAGTAAATTTTGAATATATACATGTACTACTGATTTATAAAATACAAAAAGTGCTGAGTTAATCACCTGTTGGACTTGCTAGTTCTACCAGCTGATCTGACTCAAAGTTAACTATAGATGTCTTTACGGATATGATTTTATAAGTTTAGATGTGTTAGATTTTAACTGCTTGTCTTAGTTAATAACGTTACCATAGAAATGTGAATGGAATATACCCTTTTTTGTAAAATCTCTGCATGTAGAATTGTATTTATATGCAATGTATTTATGTTTAATCAAAGACTTTTAATATGGAAAGTCTTGAGATACCAAATGGGTATTCAGAAGACGTAAATAGAAGACGAAGAGACAATGCAATGACCAAGAGAAAAAAGGACAAAAGGACAAACAATGATCTACGAAGCACTACACAGAAAACGTAAGATGGAGGAACGCGATAGTATATGAAAATGCATGCAAATATAAATAAATAGATATTTATATATCTGAATACTAAGCATAATAAAAACAAATAACTATTCTATATTATATCCCAGCTTTGCATAATTATTTTGATTAAAAGTCGATATATTTCAATATTTTTCTTATTCTTATAATTTCCCCAAACAAATTAAGAAAAGGATGTCCGTGAATTCGATATAATGTTTTGAGATTTTTAGACCATCTGATTAATATAATAAAAATTAATAGAAGTACTCGATCAAATTTACAAGAAACATTTACTTAATTAAGTAATTAGTGGTCTTCATCATAATATATATATGGCACATAAGGAGTTATAGTGTCTCAATTCATTGAATACCATCCATTCCGTTAAGACCAGTTTGAAGATACCAAAGAGGTAATCAGAAACCCCAAATTGTTTGGACAGAAAACACATGCAATGATCCACAAAAAATTATACAGAAAACTAAAGATTCGACAAAAGCGAACCCCAGTAAAAACAGAGAAGTAATCGGGTGCACCGGTATGTTTAACTGTCCATACTCCACTAGTGACTACACGAACATCATTTGATATTGAATCCATATTGGACACCAGAATCGGTTAATAAATGCATACAAAACAAACATTACATGAATTCCTTACAAAACAACGGAGAGTAACGACGAACCGAAATTCATTTTAAGCGAAAATCATTCAGGACACTCAGTCTTGTCCTCAGATATTTGTCAATTTCATGTTGGTCGACCTTTTGTTCTATTGTCTTACTTTAAAATTGAATTGTTTGTCTTAAAATGGTAAACCTCTTATGCTCCGTGTGTTACATCCTCCGTAAAATCATTCTTTACAAAGTTGGTGTAAAGTACAGGTTCTGTCAAAACTCACAATGTTTTCCTAGTTACAACTACATAGCAACAATGTCTAGATATGGCAACTTAGACATGGCAATCATGGAATGGTCGATCAACTCTCCATATCTGGTTTTTTTAGAGTTTAATTCGTCTATGACTTGACTTTGTTTTGTCTATATAGGGTGGGTTCAATATATCATACACTATTACAAGACATTCAATCTTGTGTGTTTTTAATAATAAGTTCATCACATTTTATACACGGGATTTCAAATTCAAAGTCAATGAGATTTTCTAGTTAAGTGACGATATGGAGACAAAAAGATTTTTATTTGTAAATCTTTGTACAATACATTTTTGTATTTATATTTTCTAACCCTTTATAACCATAGGTGTCGGTAACGAAATGCACCAATCCCCTATATATACTGTTATACCAGGTACATTTGTATATATAGAGATTTTGGGGACGATTGTTATCGACTCCTATGGTCATGGCTATGTATATATCCTGTTCATTTCCTTATTATATCACTTTTCAGTTGTTATATCATTATTATTTTTGTAATATAAACTTTTAAGGTCAACAGGGCCGTAACTAGGGGTTTAAAACAGGCGAGGCAAGGGTATGGGACCGCCGCTTGAGACTCACATGACCCATGTAAGGGGGCGAAGTCCCTGGCCGAAAATTGTGACTTAACGGTCAAAATAACGCTTTTTTTTCTCTTTTTTTTTCCATTTCTATATTACCAAAGTTTAATATCAGGGGTCCGCTGTTGAACTTGTGATTAAGCTAATCATATGATTAGCCATAATTACATGATTCATTCCTAATCACATAATTAGCTAATTCAATGATTAAATATGATTAGTTAGTGCATTGATTAAAAAAGAGTTCAGCAACAAAATGTATCATCGGTATGTGATTAGGAGTGAATCATGTAATTGGCTAATCATATCATTAGCTTAATCACAAGTTCAACAACAGACCCCAGCCCATTAGTATTTTCGCTACTTCAAAATACAACAAATACAGTATATGGAACTATGATCGTTTTCAAAACAATTCAAAGTCATATTTTGTTCATGTCATTATAATGAAAACTTGTTTGTTGCAAATTTTTGTATAATTTATTGTGATAATAGTCTACAGTGTAAGTTTAATAATAACGGCATATCTATCTGCTGCACGTGAATTCAATCGAAATTTAATCACAATAATTTAATTATATTCTAAATTTTTGGAAGACTTATCTGATAGATCCAATTCAAACCTTACCGTAATGGGTGTCTTCAACCTATGCCAACATTTTGAAATACAAAATGTATCATATTCAAGGAATGCCAACAAACATATTACTACAGGTGTTTGTTTAACAATTAATGATAATTACAGGTAAGTAAATTTGGAAATGCAGGTCTCAAAAGTGAAATATTGAAATTAACCCCAAAAATATAAAAGATACGACAAAAACTTTGTAAGTAAAAAAAGATATGACAAAGAAAATTTGTATATAAGAAAATAGTGATTGTACGTATTTACTGGAAAACAATCGAAAAATATTAGAATAAGTTTGTTAAAATTAAACAAAATGTAAAGACATGTTTAATTCTGGCACATGTCTGAGTTTGGTCTAGATTACATGAAAATGGTACAAAAAAATCATGAGTACATTTTCTTAAAATTTCGAATTTTGTTTTGTGGAAACACTCATGTGGAAACATTCATTTGTCCCAACCGTAAAACTGTATACAATACAGCTTGGAAACGAACATTTTAATTTATAGTTAGGTTTAATCACAAATACCCTTGCTCATCACATTGCCATTATATATGTGGAAATATTTCACGTTTTTTTCCTAGCTCGTAGTTGAAAATTTTTTCCTACTGGGAAAATGATATGGGAATTAGACATTGTCGGAAAATAGAACTAGGGGGTGTTGCGAATATTTGCGGAATGATGGAGGGACAGACGTCGTGAACAGTTACACTATACATCTAAAGCTCCAATAGCCCAACGGGTATAGCATGTTGATATCATCTGAAGAAATTTAGTTGAAGTATGTACGTGTTCTTTTTGAAAGCAACGTGAAAATTACAATTTTTAATGTGCAGGAGAAGACTATCTCTATGTAATTATTTTCTAAGCATTTTGCATGTAGTACATGTATATAATGGTCTATTATATATTGTTTATTCGGGAAATAAAAGATATTATACTAAACTCTAAGGAAAGTCTTAGACTCAGAGACCTACTAAATCGGATCACTTGCAAAATAGAGAAAGCAAAGATGGACCTAGCGGGTCTAAATTAACGGAACCAAACTCTGGAAAAAATTCCGGGACCCCCTTTCATAGTTCTCTCTCTCTCTCTCTCTCTCTCTCTCTCTGTGTTATTTTCTTTTTCTCTTTTTCTTTTTTTTTTGTTATTGAGAAAATCAGACGAGACAAATGGTCATCAAACTAATTTAGTTAAAACTGTGTTGACGATAACCGCCACATTCTACATCTTGTACAGATAATGTTATGGTATAAGGGAGATAATTCAATGTGGTTTGATAATCACAATGGTTTAACTTGCCATGAAGAAGAAACACTAATCAGCAAAATCGGGATCAAATTATATGAGGGGAGATTTTTTCAGTGTTTCAGAATCGTCTTTCCTGTACTTTAAATATCAACCTTTATCTTTTATATATGGATGCAAATGTGTTTTAACATTTAATTAGCATTAATTAATGATAAATTCAGGTTGTTTTAAACTGTCGATCCTACAAATATATTGATGAAAATAATTGTATGTCGTTGAGTCAGTATCGACAGTTTAAATCTTGCCCGCTTGATTACTATTTGATTGTAAAAAATGTCTCAGAAACATTGTATCTAATTTAAAAATAAGAATTAAATGTATTTATAAGTAGACGTCCATACGAAAGTGATTGTTGTTTAATGCCAACTCAACAATTTATTAGCCATATCATGGCGAGAACATGTTACATTTCGATGAGCTACTGATGATGTCAAATTTATGCTAATCTACACACCTTAGTTGGATCTGAATAGTTATATTATAGCTCACTGAAACAACAGTCCGCGGGTAGACATGTCGCCCCTCTCGGATACATTAATTTGTATTCCGTGCCAGCCAGTCACGCCAATTTCAGTTATATCATATAGCGAGGACAAGTTGCATTCACCGAAATGATGACGAAGTTCGCTTTGTACAATGCCAACGACCAATTGAGGCTCACCAATACAACAGCTCGTGAGTAGACATGTTGCTCCATTCAGACACAATATCCCGATTCCGAGCCAACATGATGTGGAGAAGCAACGAGAGAGAGAGAGAGAGAGAGAGAGAGAGAGAGAGAGAGAGAATTGAGGCTCACCAATACAACAGCTCGTGAGTAAACATGTCGCTCCATTCAGACAATCCCGATTCCGAGCCAACATGATGAGGAGAGAGAGAGAGAGAGAGAGAGAGAGAGAGAGAGAGAGGTAATAATGAATTCCAGGTATTTTAGCTTATTTTTTGGGGATATTCATTTTAACTTGTTTGTCATGTTTAGCTTCATGTGTAATTTTAACTTTTTTTTTTGTATTGCTCCTGTTAAATGTTATGCATGTTGTTTTTAATGGTAGCTAAATTTCACAGCCTATGTTATAAAAAATATTCAAAGTTGTTTATTTACTTTTTACATCATGATTTTTTTCTCTAAAATTTATTTAGTAAATGACGGTTAATTGCAATGAGAAATTTTCAAGTGACATGTCATCCACTACATGTACTCCGGCACTTTATTTTGGCTCTACCCTTGTCATATAATTCCTCCGAGTCGTCACTGTGTGTATCTAGAGTAAATAAATGTTGTGAAAAAAATGTGTAAAATAATCATGAGAGAAGATTCGATGATGAGTGATTGTTGTTTAACGCCAACTCAGAAATTTTATCATGGCGAGAACAAATTAATTTTCGATGATATTATGATGAGCTCCGCTTTGTACTAGACCAACACGATTGGATGGTGTGATACATATTCCACAATAAGGTTTTCATTTTTCAAATTTTTGTGAACTGATATGAAAAAAATCGCTGTACTACCATTACATTTTAGAATCCATTCGTTGCTTCTGATCTAAAAATTTAAAAATAATTCTAAATAAATATAACACTAAATAATTTTCTAAACATTTTATTTTTAGACTTAATTATTTCCAGTTGTCTTTAGTTGACACAATTAAACTTTAACCTTTGAAATATTTTTGCTTGTTAACATTGGACTAAGTAAAGTTCGATAACACCGATATTTAACCTACATAGATGTCTTTGAATTCGGCTTTATTCTTGTTTTTAAATCTATCGAAATGCCTTGTAAGCAATATTGTACACCGCCAAAAGAGCACCTGTAAATGGAAGTCTTTTGTGTAAGAGATAAATAACTTATCCTTAACATTCAAAGCCCCGGATGTAAACAAAATGGAGGAAAGAATTTTACGATCTTGAAAAATTTGGAACAAAATCTAAAAAATATCATAATATGGCTCATTTTCAAAGCAACAGTCCCTTCTATAACCCAAACATTGGCACCGGATTGACAAGTACTCCTATGAGAGGTGTTAATTCTTACAATGACAAACCTTATAACCGTTACGAAGTACAAGACGAACCTCCTATCCCAAATAGGTCACAAGTGCACAACAATGAACTATCATTTGCCAAGCCATCGTAAGTTCTCGTATTCTTGTTAAAGTAATTAGCAACTGTCTTTACAATGTAACCGCAGTTTTAATTCTAATTTTAATATGAAACAGACACGACCATGAATGCTCGCGAATCTGAAAATTATCTGTCAATTTCACGCTCATCCAGTGCATCAAAAAAGTGGGACGACTTTTTTTTAGGGCCGAATCTAGTCTCATTCAATCGAACTCTCGTTCCTTACGAAATCTCTAAAGTTAACTTCAGATAAAAAAATTCTTGTCAGTATGTCAGAAGAGATTTGATGAATTAAAAAATATCAAGCTAACAAAATGACTTTTATTACACACCGGTTCTGGGTTTCAGATGTATCAGACGTACGAGAAAGGGTACGAGATTTAGGATCACCTTTGCACTTTATGTTAAGAAGATCTTCATTGAAAAGTAGCAGGCAAATTGATGCGGATGGCACAGCCGTCTGCCACGCCGAGCAAGCTTGCTTGGCGCCCTTTATGGTCTGGGGGCCGCTCAAGGCCCCTAGAAGCTCTGGGATAAATGGTGCAAAATCCTGCATTCTAGCTATAGGCCTCTCCTGGCACTTAATTTCATTATTGAAACTTCATTTTTTTGTACTATTTTTCTCATATATTTTTTTTACATTTTTTTACATTTTTCTAATTACCTGCATCACTCTATTCTTTGCTTTTTGAAAAAGCCGTCCAGTGAACCTTGTTTACATCTTTGTTTGCTTGACACTGCCATAGCGTGTTTGATAAGGGTGCTCCTATATAGGAGAAACGTTTATAATTTTGTAAAACGTCATTCGGAACTCATCGCAATATTCCTAAAAAAAATTGAAAAAAACCGAGAATATGTAACCCGGATAATTCAGTCCCTCTCCGTCTACGAAGAGCAGAAAATAACGACCGATATTATTTGGGTTAGAGGATATGTAACGATGTTTATTTGTAAAGATCTGCAAACGTAAACATGCTGATCAGTAGATACATGCACTGTACGTTGTAAAAGAAAAAAAAGAGCTCGCTTGCATAATAAATCTCCCAAATATTAAAAACAGGCGACTATAGACAGAACCTCGGAGGCATAAGCTTAAACTGTGTTAAATATTATGTATGACATCTTTACAGCATACACATCCAATAGTAAAGATGGAAAGTCATAGCAAAAACATGATGTAATAGTAAAGATACAAATGTAACAAGTAGTGGTGTACCGATCATCGGAAACATCGACTAATCAGTTAGACGTCATCATACGATCCGATGATCGATTCTTAAACCTTGTGGTCGATTCTGATTCTATAGTGTCTAAAATATATATGCATAACTTTGTTCTTTGGTCATTTGGTTGTTTTTTTTTGTTTTTTTTTTTTGTCTCCATACTGACAAAAATATTGCAGTTTTATCCCAGCTGGTTTTTTTTCCCCTCATAGTGACAAACATCTGGTAGTTTTGTCCAAGCGTATTTTTGACACTCAGTCAATACACATATTTGGACTAGTCTATTATTTATCTACTTCCCAGAATAGTCCATTTTATATCAGGTGTTACACATATGGAAAACGATCTTTTGTTTTGTTCTAAGTTAATGTTTACAAATGGAAAAATTGTAATTTGTAAATGTATTATTTGATTTTATTCAAATCTTTACTTTTGTCAAACACATATTTGGACTAGTCTATTATTTATCTATCTATATCAGGTGTTACACATATGGAAAACGATCTTTTGTTTTGTTCTAAGTTAATGTTTACTAATGGAAAAATTATAGTTTATAAATTTATGATACAATTTTATTTATATCTTTACTTTTGTCAATCATACTCTTGAAATAAAGACTACTTGATTAATTATAGTCAGTAAATACATTTAGCAGGCAATTGTCACCGATGATCGATCATCGGTCGATGTTGATATAACGATCATCGATCTTGAAAACGTTACCGATTTCCATCACTAGTAACAAGTCATATGCTTGTTTCCACACTACAAATTTCGAATCTCGAATCGATTTGTCAAAATTAAATTCTTCTGCACTCTCCAAAGGATTTTACTAAATAATTTATTAATCAAATACAAACTTTCTTATTTTTATTTTTTTTTAGAAGTGGAAGTTATCTCTATTTTTTTGTGTACATAAAATATGGCAAATAGAATTCCACTTTCCAGTTACAACAGGTAATTTGTTTCCATGATGTTAAACTTTATTTTTGTTTAGCCATATTTCTACCGTTAAGAGTGAGCTATTTCTGCTTTATTAAAATAATGAACGGTGTTGTAGACCATGTAGGTTGAACCAGTGAAACTTGTAACTTCTTATTTGCATGACCAAAAACCAAGATTGAATGACCTGGTTATCAGATATGAGTATGGAGTGTGATAAATGAATTGTGAAGCTTTCGACTGCCATTTTTCAAATTTAGCTTCTTTTTTCATTTTCATGATCTATCTCGTGCAGTCTGTGCCAAAAACTACTAGCAGTATGCCCCTGTCTAGTAAAAATTGCATAAAATTTGCTTAATCAAATAGAAAACATTCTTGTAAAATGCTGTTCAGGATAGCTTGTCAAAATGTTTTTGGCAGACTGCTCGTTCATAAGCATATGCGATCCCTAAAATTCTCGATTGTTGGGTTTTGATCATAATCATCATTACACAAAGAAAATTTACAAAGTCAAGTGCTTGCACAAAAAATAGCGGAGTTATATGTAGCAAGAGCTATGCAATAACTATCATGATTGACACTGTTTCAAGAACCTATAGTGTGTTGTATTTTAATTCCAAAGGAACCTAATTTTTATAAGATCGATGCTATTTGCCATGGTGTTCATTGCAAACCTTTTAATATGAAGTTATCAATTTTGTTTCTATTCATAAATCAAATGAAAATGCTCACAGAGATCAGCGGACAAAAGTTTCACTTTGAAATTTGAGTCTTGTTTATTAAGTAATTTCTTCATGTACAAATGTACCTACCATGTATACTGTACACTATATAGTACATGTATTCTGTAAACCTGGTATCTATAGACATATTGACTCTACCTTGTACTCATTTATATATAAATGTGAATTAATCTTATGTCATTTTATAGAGAACACTGAAGGGAGACTTTTTGCTGTTACTGTCTACCATAATAAGTAAAACTGTTGTAGTGTTTTCATTGGAGAAATGTTATGTTACAGACCTGGTCTATGTTCCAATATATGTACATAAATTGATAAGCTAATTTTTTAGAAACAAACTATTTGAGCAGGATCTTTTACGTTCATTTTGGTTTTTAGAATGCACGGTAAATGTATATCCTCTCTTTCTAATATAAATCTTCTACTAAATTATGGCAAATACTCATACTTGGCCGCCTCCAACTAGTTGAAGATTATGTCAGAAAATACAAATACATTTTTTGAAATTATTAATAATTAATATTTGACACATATTGGAACATAGATTCTTACCAATGTATTACTGTGGTGGAGTGCAATGTATTTTAAAGTATTTAAAATTGGTTCATGTGGTGCACAAAATAAACACTCTCCCAACACGCAATATATATATATGTATATACACCTATATTTATGGAAGAATATTGCACTTGAACACAATTATATAGGTGTCACATGATGTGATGGTTGTTTTTATATGTATATACAAGAATTGATTTTGGGTATTTTTTGTATGTTTGTTTTAAAATTTTATATGGTCTCTGACCACTAGACTTAAATTCCCATGCTTTGTGAATGTCACTAATATATAAGCAGTCCTTACGATGAGCACTGGTCCTTGGCCCCAGACCAATAAAACTTTGTTGGAACCAGTAATTTTTTCAGTTTTTATTTAGAAATATATAAAAATAAATTCAAGACTGTGATTCGGACAAGTAAATTAAAATTTTCATTTCGAGGACTGTATAAGTACAATTTTTTTTTTACAATGTATCAGGTACATGTATGTCCAGAAATCTAAACACTCGTGTATATGTGCTGAACATGTTGCTGTTGAGAAAATAAACAATTAAAGTATTTACCTTTATGTGGTTGATTTATATTAATGAAATAACTATTTGTTATTAACATATTATCAAAACTTTGAATGTTAGGATGAATATTTAGTTTAGCATTTTAATTCTTTACGGATATAGAGATCTTCATTTATTATTGTGAGTTACATTAGTACGTTCATGATCAGTTCAGTTAGAAACATCAGCTTGTATTATCACTGTAATAGACTCGTCCCTCTTCTCAGTCATACTGATATATATCTTTTGCTCCGTTAACTATAGTTACTTACTTTCTTATGTATTTTTAGTGATTGCAACTAGCACTCTAAATATAAAAGAAAATTTTAAAGATGTAACGGGTATTAAGCAAAATAAAAGATAAAACCATATCACCGAGATGTGTGATACATGTACGTCTATCACAGTGATTTATCATGCTATGTCCCTGACTGTACTGTAGCTAAAGTTTGTTCATATATCAGATTAATTAATTGTACTTGTAGTTTTGAAATACATGTTACTTTCATTATTGATATTCAATATTCATAAAATCTTAAATTAACATTGAGTGTAATTTAAGGCATGACTTATATTTTTCTTTAACCTTCTTTGAACATATGCATTTTTCTTTTTCAGTAAAGTGAAAGATAATTGGACTCCCTATGTTCAAAAACAGGGTGATTTATTCTATGTGCAAGTGAAGGATTCTCCACAACCGGGCCAATCAAGGAGAGTTAGTCAAGACAGATATTACTATCATTCAGATACACCTGAACCAGTTCATAGGTCATCACCTAATGATTCCCCGTCCGTAGAGAAACAAAGAGACTCTCAGTCTCAATACAAGGAAAAGTGCCATGAAAAACACGTCAGTTATGATACATCTCAGGATTATAATAATTTTTATGAAAAAATTGGACACAACAAATACAGTCATAATTTATACGGACATCGGATAGAGGATCAAAATAGTTCACGGTCCAGTGGATATTCCGAAAGTTCGCCACCCCATAACGAAAACTACAACGGTGACATTAATCATAATTTAATTAACAGAAATGTACATTCGACACATTTGAATAATTATGGTTACGATAGTGATTTTTATGACAAACATAGTGACGTCAGCGTTGATCGGTCTTCCGTGGAGAGTACGCCCACAAAACCTGCAAAAATAAAACATGTTTATATAACGCCCAATCCTTACAGTTGTAGGAATGGAGAAAATTTATCCAGTATTGCACTGTGTGAAAAACTATTTGGTATAACTCTTTATCAGTATAATAATAAACAATGTAAAAACTCCACAGAGACAACATATAAAGACAGGAAGTTACTTGTACAGCATGTATTATTGTCAAGTCCTGCTGGTAGATCTCAACAAGTACACAGAGGTAAATAATTTTTTAGCAATAACATGCCTTTAAACGATATTGCTATCCTATTTAGTTCCATTATTTACAAATGTGTAAGAGAATACGTTCATTTGATGGTTGGTTTATGGTGTTTAACGCCACTTTCAACAATATTTCAGTTATATCGTGGCTGTCAGTTTTATTGGTCGAGAAAACCAGAGTACCAGAAGAAAACCACAGACTTGTCGCAAGTTACTGACAAACTTTATCACATAATGTTGTATCAAGTACGCCTCACCATGAAGGGGGTTTGAATTCACAACTTCACCACCACAACGACTCCTTGTAAATATAAATCGTAACAAAGTTAAAAGATATTTTTAATCAATATATTTTAAACAAAAATAACAAAATTGATCTTACGCTCACAATATGGATTGTCATGATCTCTGTATTGATTTGTATCTGATTTTGCTTAATTTTACTATTAAATTTCTGTTTCAGGTGATATGATGGTAGCTGTTAATGATATAACTGTTACCTGTGAAAACTTGCAGGTTGTTTGTCATAAATTATGTAGTAAAGTAGTAAGTATTTAACTACTCATAGATTATTTGAAACACATCAATATCAAGCTGTAATTATAAGAGGTTTATGACACTGGCACCAATACACATGGCATGAGATGAAATTTAATCATGTGAAAAATAATATTAACGTAAATAAATAATTTGAAAAATTTTGCTTTCTTAAAAGTATTTTGTTTAATATTGAGGAAATATGGATAAAAAACAGTTTTTGTGCAGAAAAAAGTATTTTTTGGGTGATTTGTACGAAAAACTAGCCAAAATAAGAATTCATGTCAATTGCAGCATATTAAGCTTAAAATTGGCAAAATGTTTGTTGAGGTAAAGCTGTTGAGCTCTTTAGAGTTAAATAACATTTGGTTTGACTTGAATGTCAATAACTTAATACTATTTTCCATTACAGGTAAAACTGTCCTTTCAAGTACCAAATGTTGTGGGGCCAAAGCCAAGCCCTCCTCCTCCAGTTAATCCTCAGTTTGCTTTGACTTCACCCCGTCCTGTGACAACACCATCACCACGCCCACGGCATCATCGTAAACCAGGAGAAAATCTTTCTGATCTTGTGTTTGGTGATGGTATACAGAATCATCTATCATATCTACAGGGTACATCTTGTTGTGTGATGTATCTGACACTGGAAGGAGATGGCAATGCTGATACAGAGAGTGTCAGGGTAAATTATTTGTCAAGAGACTAGACTGTAGTCAGGCTTCCTAATTTTATATATTTAAAGCCAATCCAAAGACAATAACTACTGGCCAAGAATAGGGAAAATTACTACTCTTTATAATTTTTTTTTACTTCAGGCTAGTATACAATGTATCACTTGTCTTCAACTTGTGTGCTGTAATTTAGAACTTGTGTTGACAAAATGGAATATAGAGTGAACTTTGATACTTCATGGAGCACTTGACATATGACAAAAATTCTATTACTAAAATAATTTAATTTATTATAACTAAGGTCAATCTCCCTCAGGAATAGTTAACCTTAGCAGATTTTGGTTATCCTGTTTAGATTCTTTGGTTTACATACTCCCAAGTTTGTTAAAATTATCTTACGTTCCAATCTTTTGACTTTGAGCGCATTCCTGATGAAGAAGGTTACTCCAGAAATGTATCGTGTACAATAACTAGGATATTTACGTTTTAATTAGTGGTATGTAAAATTATACATTCAAAGCGATGACCAAAAGTATTAAGAGTTGAACATAGAAAAATGACATGACAAAAATAATACTGTCATAAAGTATTCTTGCTTGATAGCTTCATCATTTACATATACAACAATAGTGTTACCGAGGTTGATATTTCTCATATTTTGTTGAATTATTGATGACTTACGGTCGGAATTGAGGGGGGGTAACAGTGCCTGAAATGAGAGCCAGCCTTTGGCTGGCCCGAATTTTTTTTTTTGGGCCAGTAAAAAATTAGAGTCACTGGTCCAAATGGCATAATGGTGGCCCAAACATTTTATGAAAAAAAGACATCAGATATCAATATATAAACAGTTTTCAGATTAATTGTTTTTTATCAATAACATTAAAATTCATTCTTTCACTAGTCTCACGAGGGGGGGGGCTCTTCAAGGTAATTTTGGTAGGTACAAGTGTGCAGCTGAAATTGCGAAAAACACCCCAATGCATATATTGCTATCAAATGAAACCTTTTTGACAACCTTGTCGCCATTGGCTAGGATCGTCTTAAGAAACAATGCTAGTCCATCGGATGGGGACAATAAAAGGTTGGTTTGTGTAAGAGGAGATCAATGCCATGATCACATTAAAGACATCCGGAAAAGAGTAGACTAATGCCACTACAAGGACCGCTCTTGCACTCCCCAGAGTGAAGAGTGACATCACTTGTTTCAATTCACTATGAAGAAGTGATTTTAAAGTAAAATAACTTCTCAGTTCGGGGTAATGTTAGTTGGTTATTCATTCCAACTAAGTATCTCACTTTGTTGAAATAACAAACGGTGCTGTCATTTTCTGTTATATAAACAACTGTTAACTTTTCCTGTTATTTTTTAATTTGTAAACAAAAGTTCTGGTTCCAAAAAAGAAAACCACTCCCAATTGTCATTAAAATGTAGCCGTGTACATGAACTATGAAAATTTTTAAAGAAGTGACAGGCCAGATCGTTTCCGTAGTTTGACAACTGTCAACTGTCAACGATTTTCTCTCCATTGTTGGGGAAAAGTTTTTTAATGATTACCTAAGGATTGACACAAAAAGGTTTCCGATTTCTGTAAAATGAAATTCGTACATGTACATTTTGCAGCAGATTGAATGAATAAATTTCCGAATCGTGGAAGATACCAGATCGCAAACATTATAAGTTGACAGAATTCTCTTTATTGTTCACAACTTTCCACTTCGTCCGTGATTTTTAACAATTTTAATAATTAATTCATAAAGAAACAAAAAAACACGTTTCTTTTTTAATATTTAGTGAATACTTGTGTATTACATGAAAACGTGTAAAAAACGTGTATTGATTGGCTCGATAAAAATACATAATTGGGGAGAACAGTAAATTACATTAGCTGTGTATTCATTGGCTACAAAAATGTATTTGGACCAATCGCTGGGCTCGTAACAAACCATTTTCGACTAGAACAGAAGAGTTATCTACTGTTGAAGTTACAGTAAAATATGTCCGGTTTCGGTAAAACAACAATTTTTAACGGTCTTTTAGGCAATTGTCCAAACGTTTTTTGTTGGGCCAGTGACTACCTACTTTGGAGCAGCTTTTGGTCGCCCAAATAAGATATTAGTCGCATTTGGCGACTGGGCGACCGTCCATTTCAGGCACTGAGGTAATATATGGATATTAGAAATATTTACTGAAGACAATAATGAATTGTATGTTTACAGGAAGATATAGTATACCAGTACCCTCCAGGGGACAGTAAATTATTGGAGGTTAGAGGCTTGTTTCTAACATTATGTAGTGTTTTACCAGAGGTAGCATCAAGTTCTGCCAGGAGGTTAGTAGATTTATTTGCAGGATAATAGTCAAAATATTGTGTCTAGCAGCCATACCGATATACCTTAGAGTATGTAGATTTTGACATTTACTAAATTTTAATATATTTTGTAATCTTTGTAATAATTTAATGTAATGCAACTATGGTAATCCTGGCTAAAATACAATATATTTGAATGAAATATTCTGTATAATGTATCTGGGTTTACTGAATATAAAGAATTTTAACCTATAGAACTGTTCTTCCAAATGTTAATTTTGAATTATTTACAAGTAATTTATATACAGAAGAAAAATGACATGAAAATAATTTGCAGTGAACAAAGTACATGGAAATATGAGAGAACACCATCATAAAGCTGTTAATTACATCATACATGTAATAAGTACGAAAGGATATGGATTATGGATGTAAATTAACATGAGAGACTATCAAACTTTTACACATAGACACAAATTAAAGTAAAGAAACAACATCTCTATTGCCGTTCTACATTTCATAGTCACATAGTAAGAAAGGATATGGATGTAAATGAACACTATAGACTATCCAACATTACACTTAGACACAACTTAAAGTAAAGGAACAGCTCCTTTATTGTAATTCTACATTTCTGTCACTGTAGGGTCTTCAGCAATGAGCACAACTCATACAATGTTAATATTTATTGTTTCAGTTTTAACAATTTGATAATTTTGTTATTTGCATTTTTAGTTCAACACTTGTTCACCAAAGACAGAAGATACATATAGCTTACCAAAGAGATGGTCGGGATGTTCTGGTTATAGGATTTCCTGCTGATAAGTATGTGTGTTACTTTACTTCCGTGGAATAATTTCTCTCATTTTTCATTGATTATTACCTTTTGCAAACCAGTCTGGGTGGTTCAGAGATAAAACTTAGCAACAGTCATCGACTTTAGCAGTGGCCCACAGCCAGTAAAAATTGATTCAGACCAGTGACATTTGCCAAATTTTTTTAATAGAATCTATATAAATATTCTAATTTTGAAGTTTTCGGGCCAGTAAATTCGAAAGTCTAATTTCGAAGACTGTAGCAAGGGCCCCAGTAGCCCAAGACCACTAAAATTTTGACTGGCCCCCTGAAAATCTTCAAGTCAATAGCCAAGGTGGCTACTGAAATACTGAGTATTTCATGTCCGAAGTTAATTTCTTCTACAATAATCTTCTTCTACTTTTCATTTACTTTACATATGAAATATATATTGCCATTTTGAAATACGTACAATAAAAATCCTTTGAAGTTTGACCATGCAAGAATTCTTTAGCTGTATTAGTCTTGATTATGAGTGCCATATTATATAATATTTGTGCATTGTTTATTTTACAGAGTTTCTAAGACATGTGTAGAAAGAATTTTACAACAACTACATCATCTGATATTAGTATTATATGGTCCATTACACGGGTTAGTCATATTGCATTTTTATACGAACTCTTATACATCCAGTGCATTATCCGGGTAATGATTAAGTTGTTATATAAAAATAATTCTCCAATGTTTCATGGAAGAAGTTTTTTTACCTTTGTATTGAAACACTAAGAATGTTACTATTGAAAGTTAACTCTTACGTGCATGTTTCAAAGCTTTGATCTCAATTTATTTCAAATTAATGTAAGAATTGGCACAATGAACATATAATAGTTGTGTTCAGTTTCTTCATTTGCTAATTGCAGAGTGAAAATAGACAAGATGTTAGTTACATTACATTATGGTTATGGTTTGTGGTGTTTTAATGCCACTTTCAACAATATTTCAGTTATATTGTTGCAGGCAGTTTATTGGTGGAGGAAACCGGAGAAAACCATATGACACTGACAAACTTGATCACATAATGCTATATTGAGTACACCACACCATGAGCAGGATTCGAACTCACAACTCATTACATTTTGGATTTTAAGGAATATTAGATATCGATAAATATGGTAGTTCATGTACAGTCATAAAGTTACTATTACAGTCATTGAAATGGAAAATTTGAATTTACTGGTCCAAATCATATTCTTGAATTTATTTTTATATAGTTCTAAATAAAACTGAAACATGTACAGGTCTGAACAAAGTTTTACTGGTCTTGAGGACTGCTATTGTATACTTGAAATGGAAATAAAAAATTAAAATTCCGAACACCCCTTAAAAATTGACACTATTGAATTAACATTTTTGTTTAAGAATATTAGAACTTATGTATGATTAAATTTGTTTTATTTATCAGTGCCTTTAGAGATCTTAAAAACAGAAGCCAGCTAGACCAGTTATTTTCACTGTCCTTGTATAATTTACATGATATTACTCAGAGTGCCATGTTATCTAGTCAGTCATCAAAGATCTTTACAGAGTTGATACCAGGTCCTAAAGCTATCAACTTCACAGATGATACAAAGGTTAGTGTCATGATATAGCACTTCTTGCATTTGTGTGTGTCTTTTTGTGGAGTTACAAAAAAATTAATGAAAAATACTATAAACTATTGACAGTGCTTGATGATAGAAAAAAAGCATGCAATATAGAACTGTCATCCATTTTTCTTGGGTGAAAATTCATATAACTTCAGCAGCTAATTGAAAGTACTATTGCATTTCTACTATTGGAACATTGAACAAATATACCAGTTGCTTGCCCCTGGTCGGTGGTTCTCTCCGGGTACTCCGGCTTCTTCCACCACTAAAACTGGTTGCCATGATATAGCTGGAATATTGCTGAAAGTGGCATTAAAACACCAAAAATCAAAATGAAATCAAATCTGCTGTTATTCTATATATATTACATTGCATAGCTTTATTTAAGAATGATATTCTGTTTGTATTACAGTTATTATGTGATGAAATCCTCAGT
The DNA here is from genome assembly GCA_963383655.1 of Bathymodiolus septemdierum. Lineage (NCBI taxonomy): Eukaryota > Metazoa > Mollusca > Bivalvia > Mytilida > Modiolidae > Bathymodiolus > Bathymodiolus septemdierum. Next base: position 67,917,006 of record OY726524.1, on the reverse strand, counting down.
GAGTTTGAAGCTTCTGACTTTGATGATCTTGTAAGTAGAATTAATGTCACTAGATAAGCAGTTATAGACATTAAGTGGAAATTGAATATTTTTATACCCAGAGTTATGTCCCTTTTTTCAGCTTTATCATATTGAGACTATTCTACCAACAGTTTGAATTGGTTGCCTTGCTTTTTTGCAAACATATTGAAATATGCATATATTTTTTTAATTTTGGGATCAATTTCTTCCAAAGTTGAAATACTAAATCAAGTTTGTTATATTAGGGGAAAGGCTAAAGACAGCTCTTTGTCATTGCAAAAGCCCAATTTCTAACTAAATGTCAATTCATTTAAATTTGCGGATACCAATTTTCGTGGATTGAGGAAAAATTGCATTTTCCTGGATGCGTATAATCGTGAATCCCCTGCAATTCGTGTATATTTGGTGACAGATATTGATTAAATTCTTCATTTCGTAGATTGATACTATCCGCCAAACTTGGTCAACCACGAATTATAATGAATTTACTCCGCCAAACTTGGTCAACCATGAATTATAATGAATTTACTCCACCAAACTTGGTAAACCACGAATTATAATGAATTTACTCCACCAAATTTGGTCAACCACGAATTATAATGAATTTACTCCACCAAACTTGGTAAACCACGAATTATAATGAATTTACTCCACCAAACTTGGTAAACCACGAATTATAATGAATTTACTCCACCAAACTTGGTAAACCATGAATTATAATGAATTTACTCCACCAAACTTGGTAAGCCACGAATTATAATGAATTTACTCCACCAAACTTGGTAAACCACGAATTATAATGAATTTACTCCACCAAACTTGGTAAACCACGAATTATAATGAATTTACGGTATAACCAAATGATTATCATGAAAATAATCAAGTTTTGATGGATGTTTCCTCATAAAGATTCTCACTATTGATTGAAGACAATTTTTTTTGTGGACCTCCTTGCTTGAATATCTACTGATAATATAGTGTTTTTTTTTTATTTAGCTGGATCAAGTGTCAAGAGAAGGAAGGAGAGAATACTCTGTTCTTGGAACTTGTGTATTTTATAAGGTAATTATGCTTGTTTATGCTAATGTGAGTTTTTGGTGACTTCACAGTTTCACATGCTGTTTCAACCAATTTTTTGAAAATTAGATTACTATTGAACAAGAGCAACCCAATTTTTTTTGGGAGAGTTATATAAATTTTGTTTACCTTTAAATATTTACATGAATAAAAAGGTATGAAGCATAAAAAATATAAATGTGTGTAAAGTAATTCACCTTAAAGTACAAATAGCTACAATTATTTGTTCTAATCTTAATTTGATATGTATCAAAAAGAGAAGAAAAAGAGGATACAGAGAAACCTGGCAAACAGTTTGAAATAGACGGGTGTTTTGTTTATAGAGGTCAAATTAAAGATTTCTGACATTGGGACTTTTTTTAAAGTTTGATTTATACAGGATTCTCTTTTATTCAGGGTATGGTTTAGCAGTTTAGACATGTTTCACATTATATACATGTATTATGTCAAAAATATTTTTAACGTTTTAATATTAATTCCTGTTACTTCATATCTTATGCTATTTAAATAAAATTTTCTTTTATTTTCTTTTCAGGAATATTTAATATGTAATCATTTTTGCCAGTCAGATTTACAGGACGTCCATTTGTTTCTTAAACACCATTGTATACTTAAAATGTTGGCTAAGAAGTCTGTAGAAGAATTAGTAGTATGGAGAGAAATGTTCCCCTCACAGTATTGTCACCAGGGTCAGTCTTGTCCTCCAGGATATCAACATCCTGATGGTAGATGGTTCTTACTGGTAGTCGGCATGGTGAGTTGGATGAAGGACAGTAAAACCTGACTTAAAGGGCTTCTGTATGACAGTTTGATTTTCTCCATTTAATGAAAAATACATGTAATTTGAACCTGTATTAATAAGAAAGGATATGGATGTAAATGAACATGAAATACTATTCAACGTAACAGACAAATTAGAGTTAAGAAACAGTCTTTATATTGCTGTCTACAGTAGCATCTTCAATAATGAACATAACTCATATCCTAAGATGAGTATGAAACATTCCCCTAGACTGCAGTTGAGTGGCATTCTTTACTATTGATATAAACACTACATATGATACCATAAACATGGCAAAAATTAAGTTTCTCAATTTACTTTTAGAAACATTTCTTGCTGTGTACATTACTGGAGGCTGGTGGTTGTTCTAAATCACAGAAAGGAAATCCTGGGCCACACCCATTTTATGTCAGTCAAGCTAAGGCCACTCTGTTACAGTTTGAAGCAGATGAAGTCACCATGACACAAAGTATTGAACATAGGTAGGTTAAGGTGTAACCTGTCAGTACACTAATAAGGTGGGAATATTGTTACACAGAACATATTTTTTTTGATGGGACAATGCCAACATAAAAGGGGCCGTCATAGTCGTGATCGTATGGTAGTTGGATTTACAACTACCTGTGCAATCAGTGTCTATCACCACTAACATTGGGAGTTTGAATCCTGCGGTTTTCTCCGGGTACTTCGGTTTCCTCCATCAATAAAACTAACCACCATGATATGGCTGAATTATTGTTGAAAGTGGTGTTAAACATCATAACCCTAACCCCTGCAAACATAAAAAAAACTGAGAGCCACTATAGGCAAAACAATTAATGGATTGGTATAGAATGAATTAGAAACATGTTAATTAATTTTAATTCAATTTGTTCTGAAACATAAACATAAACATATAGGTTTACGGTTATATATGATTCAGAGAAATTCACAGATGTTGAGACTTATTTTACAGTTTTATTTATAATTTTCATGATTTAAACCATGAACAAATGTACTTAAATACATTGACAAATTCTATGTGACTATTGCACATTTGTAACACATGTATAGTGGAACCTGTATACACCAAATCCTGTATAAATCACACTTTATATAAAGTACCAATGTAGGAATAATCTTTGTTATATTATCAGCCAAACACATGTCTATTTTAAACACAAAAATTGGTCCCAAGGAGGTTTCGTTTAGACAGGTTGCACTGTATCATGTGAATTTTGCTTGAATATCACACAAGTAAAACAAACATCTAAAAACACTTACCATATGTGTACTTTTTGTCTCATTTACATGTATATACAGTAGGTTACAAGTACCAAGTGTCGTATTTTGCTGGTTAATCAATAATAAGAACCGTATGTTTTTGCAGGTTATCAAAAATATCAAAAGGACCATGTTTGTCATGTGCTGATTCTGTTATCACTGGACATAAACAGAAGAAAGATGAAAATATTACCATAACACCTCAGAAATCTAGAATATCTTCCAGAAATCGTAAGTTTTACTGTGTATTTTTTCCATTATATTTTTTTGATTATAAACATTATGCATTGCATTATCTCCCCTTGATTAAAGCACATTTATTAGCTAATTGAATGCATTACGTCCCCTTGATTAAAGTATATTTATTAGCTAATTGAGAGCATTATCTCGCCTTGATTAAAGTACATTTATTGGCTAATTGAATGCATTATCTCCCCTTGATTAAAGTACGTATATTAGCTAATTGATTGCATTATCTCCCCTTGATTAAAATACATTTATTGGCTAATTGAATGCATTATCTCCCCTAGATTAAAGTACATCTATTGGGTAATTGAATAATATTATCTGATATTTACTGTATGCAAATAGACCAAGTTAACTATACACATTATTCAGTATATGCCCATAATGTTATAATATTTTAAAAAAAATTGATGTTAATGTTTTTATGTGATATAATTGTTGTATTTTCAAGATGTTTTTGTCTATTTTTATTAATATGTTGTTCAACTAAAAATAAAATACCACTGGAAAATTTTCCTCTATAAAGATGAATTTTCTTTAAATACCATTGATAAAATTTGATTGTGTTTACAGCTCATGACACAGACCATGACAGTAGAGGTACCCCATCTCATGGTGGTAGTGGAAACTCAACTCCCATTATGAAAAGACAAGGCAGCAAATTATCTTATGGGTCAAATGATTCAGGAGAAAGTACTAATAGTAATAATAAGGTACTATACTTGAGTCACGTCCCCTAACTAGTGAACTATACACACTAAGAGAGACCACCCTTCTTATAAGACCAAATTTTAGATGCATTGAGATAATAAAATAAATAGTGAACTATACACACTAAAAGAGACCACCCTTCTTATAAGACCAAATTTTAGATGCATTGAGATAATAAAATAAATAGTGAACTATACACACTAAGAGAGACCACCCTTCTTATAAGACCAAATTTTAGATGCATTGAGATAATAAAATAACTAGTGAACTATACACACTAAGAGAGACCACCCTTCTTATAAGACCAAATTTTAGATGCATCGAGATAATAAAATAACTAGTGACCTATACACACTAAGAGAGACCACCCTTCTTATAAGACCAAATTTTAGATGCATTGAGATAATAAAATAAATAGTGAACTATACACACTAAGAGAGACCACCCTTCTTATAAGACCAAATTTTAGATGCATTGAGATAATAAAATAAATAGTGAACTATACACACTAAGGGAGACCACCCTTCTTATAAGACCAAATTTTAGATGCATTGAGATAATAAAATAAATAGTGAACTATACACACCAAGGGAGACCACCCTTCTTATAAGGCCAAATTTTCTTTCCAGAAGGGATGACTCTATAAGAGAGGAACTACTGTATTAAAATAATTGTAGGTAAAGTAATTACTGCACTTATGTAATTTATATGCAAAAGGTACAATCAACATCTATACATATGATATTTTTTACAAATTGGAAAAAAAAGACTAGACAATTTTTTTGGTTAGAAATTTGAATATTAATGAGATTTTTGCTTTAAATTCCCTGTATGTTAAAAGTGTTTGTACATGTTCATGTCTTTTACATACTGATATGTAAATCTGTATTTTTCAGGCAAAAGTAGGACTAACTAAAGCAGGATCAGTGTTTGATATTCCCAGTTTTCAACATGTTGTATTGTCTCAGGGGGATGACATTTCACAAATCAAGTAAGTACATGTATTAACATAGATCCTATCGCTTAACAAACAATATTTTTCTCCCTTTAAGGGCCATTTGAACTTCTGATTCGATATAGCCAACTTGATAGGGAGTCCTTGTTATGTTAGACATTCATGTCACACATATGATCACAAATCTGTCTAAAGTTTAAATTGTAGGGCCTTTTAATTTGACATGCTTGATTGTCACCAAATAGAGATGGATTGAATTTTTTCTGGAGTTATGTCCCTTTATTATCCCCTCGCCAACAAAGTTGCGAAGGGATATAGTATCGCTACGGTCCATCCGTCCTTCCTTCCGTAACATCCTTGTGACCACTCTAGAATCAACATCCTTCAATGGATTTGACCAAACTTGGTACATACTTAGTCTATAGGAGAGTCTGGAACCCTATTGATTTTCAAGGTCATAAGTCAAAGGTCAAGGTCACCAGGTCAAATTTTTAGGCGAGAGGATGCACCACGCTTTGCGTTGCCTTTGTTTACATTTAATTTTAAAATATCAGATCCTTCAGGTTGCTTCTCCTAGTGTAGATAGAATCTGATGACTCTCATTTAGCAGTTAGTTACTACCACATGTACACATTTATAAGTTTTAAGGGGAAAAAAGAATACCGCTATATGGATTTAAGAGGAAATATCAATTAGATAGTTACATTTTTATTGAACAGTACAAAATTTAAATTATTAAGATATTGTGTAAATATTTTTTTTGCATCTAGTTCATGCATTGACTGTTTTTTTACATGCTCTACCAAGTGTATATATAGCTTTCATTATGTCACCAAATATTTTCATCGATGTAATAAATTGAAAGTATTGATGCAGTCTTATCCAAATGTCCTGTAAACCTGCAAAGTTTACCTGACCGAAAAAAAATTCAATTATTTCGTTAACACTATAATGTTGAATGCACAAAACACATGTCATAACTTTATTTTCTTGGTCATATTTCAGCCACTTTCGGTCTTTTGACCAACTGTCACAAAACACTCTCGTTCTTTTTGTTTCATATTCTTTCGATTTTTGTTTCTTTTTTTCATCGTCAATTTTAAATAATTCTCACTTTCTTTTACCTGGGTTAGCACCCTCATAATATTTTACGCCAAACATCATGATCTAGGCTGCAATATGAACAATACCATCATCATCAATGACTTTCTGATGAACTACGTAAAATATTTTCTTACCGACAAAGAGCAGATCGTGGCAGTATTAAAACACCCAGATGATGGAATGAGAAATACAGTTGTAGATAATTACCGAATCGGTCGTCAGACTTCCTGTCTGGAGTTCCGGTAAACATTATCGAACCTTGCCGATTTTTACCGGCCATGTCCGACGATCCTTCGGAAAGACTGCTGATGATGTTGCCATTTTTGCAATACTATATAATATACGGCTTTTTAATGCATATTTCATTATTTTGACTCCCAAAAAAAAAAAAAAAAAAAAGAGTTAAAATTTGGAGAAGAGCACAAGAGATAGCACATTGTTAAAAATATGAAATTGTTATTATAAATTAAAAAAAAATTCTATTGATATGAAGGAGGACAAAATTTTGAAGTTAATTTGTTACTTACACAGAGAGGATTACCAGTATATAGACCCAGTCCTCATGATGAGCACTACTCGAAGACCAGTAAATCTTTGCTCGGACCAGTAAATTTTCAGTTTTTATTTAGAATTACAAAAAAATTAATTCAAGAATTTGATTTGGGCCAGTAAATTCAAATTTTCATTTCAAGGACTGTAGAATCATATTACATATTAAAGAATTTTTTATTTAAATTTTACTTTGATTTTTGTAGGTTTACAAAAGGGGTAGACAACTGTTTGTTCCATTATGTCAATGTAAATGAGATTGAGGGTGTATTTATATCTCCAACACAGCAAGAAATGTCAGTAGTTAACGGAGCATTACAGGAAGTCTTATTAAACCACTTTTATACAGCATGTTTACAGATACGCAACTTCTTCTATCGGTCTATACATAATAAGGTAAGAATTGTCTTTATTAATAGTATAAAAATATCACACAAGATTAACACCACTCATTTCAGTTATACCAGGGCGGCCATTTGTATTCATGGATTATCAGGCATTGCGGTTATAAACTTTCCAGTACGAGTAGAAAACTTGAACTCGAAAAACGACCAATGAGAAAGTAGTATCCAATAAATACAGTGGTATGATTGGATAATTATAAAGTATGATAACAAAACTGGTATTGCCCATAGGGTAAGATACTGTTGTGAAAATAAATATTTTAACAAGTATTACAATTAATCAGATTATTTATGGCGATTTTAATCAATTTGGAATATTTATAGTCAAGGGAATGATTTACATATTTGTTTTCTAGACGGAACATTTAGATTATCCAAAGAAATATGGAGAAGATTCCTCCTTCAGTACAGTAAGAGAACATGGTGTATTATTTACTTGTGTTATACCTCAGCATTCAGAGAACAGTAAAAAGCAGCCACCCCCTTTGTCCCTGACTTATTGGGTTGTTGGGTAGGTATAAGATTTATTTGTTTTTCTGAAATTAATAAGTTAGAGATCTTGTTTTGTAGTTTCAATTATGATACCATACAAAAGTCAGTAGACACATTCATAAAATTATCATAAAGGTCAAAAGGTTATGGTTGTAGACCCAGAAAAATGTTTGTTTGTGATACATGGTAGTTAGGTTTAAAATCCAGGCAGTTTTTATGGTGTTTTTAGTCATTATTTTATGACATGATGTCTGATGTAAAATCAATACATTGTGCTTTGGTTTTTAAGAGATCCTTGTAGGATAAAACCAATGGAAAAGTCATGAGTTGCGCTAGTGCATTCTATGTTATTATTTGTTAAAAAAAAACAAACACAAGTGATGAGTTTAGGACTCGCTCAGATGAGTTGTATATATTTTACATCTTTTATACAATATGTGTTTAACTTATTATTTCATTTCTAAATTTCTGGATGAAGACAATATTCCTTAAACATTGACAAACACAAGACACCATCCATATTTTGGCCTTGAGCATACCTAATGAAGGTTATTCCAAAAACGTGTCGTGCACACTCAATTATATATCTACATTTTTATTTATAATCAATCAAATGTTATTGAAACAAATTCAAATTTAGTAATATATTTTAATTTATGTATTTCAGGAGGTTATTTCCTGATGAAAAAGAAATGTATGTGTGTTTCCAAGATGTAATACCTCAAACTACTGTAGAAATGGCATTTAAATTAGACAATGGTTTAACTCTTACATGAGAGTCGTCTGCTGGCAGAAATAAATTGTATACCAGTATCAGGAAAAATCATTCCCATAGCGAAGTACCATCTGACGATTGAGAAATATATCGTACAAATAACAGGGAAATTCATTCCACTACAATTGTAACGAATTACCGTCTTATGATAGCAAATAAAGCAAAAAAGATCCACCAATTGTAGCTTGTTATGCAGTAGTCAGAACAATGGGAACGGCATAGGCCAATGAAATGTTGGGCCTGCGTAGACCAGAAAGACATTGGAACTGTGTGGACCAGAAAAAAACGTTAGAATTGTGTAGACTAGAAAAAGCAATCATAATTTAAAATTTACATCGTTGGAGCTTACTGGGCACTTTATTGGCCAGTAGAATAATTTTGGATATAAAAATATACACATAGAATGGAAGATGCTTAAAGACATTTTTTATGGTAGCTGTTTTTTGTTGATATCAATATGAGGAGGTATAATGTTGTTTTGGAAGAAATATTTATGATTTGATAGCAATAGTGTGAATTGTTTAAACTCACTGCTTTAATGCTCTAGTCACCATATCACAGAATCAAAAACGCAATGTCATAATAATACTAGTATTACATTGAATGTGTGTTTCAGGTAGTTTGTTTAAAAAGTATTTATTATGTTTATGAATGTATGAGAAAGAAACAAAGTTATGTAACATTATAAATTCTTACATGAAAATTGGTGAGAAAGACAAAATACAAATGGAACTTTCCCCCCTCCCCTTTTTATGAAGTTTTGAATTTTGGACATTTTGAACAAAAACATGAATTTTCAGAATCAATTTATAAAACAGATTCCCTTCCAAACATTCTGTTTTATGTTGTATCTTTTCTAAAGTCTTTATTTATTTACAAAACATTGAATTACTGAAAATATGCATTTTTTTTCACTTCCTTTGTTCCTTTTTAGGAATGTTTTGAATTTTGTAAATTTTTTGGGGAAAAAATGAATTTGCGGAATCAATTTATTATTAAGCTGTTTCCTTTACAAACGTTCTGTTTTGTGTTATGTATGTTCTATGGTCTATATTTATTTACAAAACATTGAATTGCTGAAAATATGTATTTTTTTCTGTAATGCCTGTCTTTCCTTAAATTCATACTTGGATGCACATCTCATTAAAGTCATTAGATTTCACCTGTTACAGGTAGAACAAGTGATATTTTACCTGGTTCTGGTAAATTGATTAAAAATAATTGACTAAATCCAGGTAAAATTTATGATTTTATTACTCTGTTAAAGTAAAATTGTATTTTTTAAATCTAACATTCATACATACATTAAAATGTCATGAATGTGAAACAAAAAAGTTTTGATAGGTTTGTATTTGTTTTTTTATGTTGTAGAAAAAGGTTGTGTGTTGACAGGTTTGTAATTGTTTCTTTATGTTGTAGAAAAAGGTTGTGTGTTGACAGGTTTGTAATTGTGGCTTTATGTTGTAGAAAAAGGTTGTGTGTTGACAGGTTTGTAATTGTGGCTTTATGTTGTAGAAAAAGGTTGTGTGTTGACAGGTTTGTAATTGTTTCTTTATGTTGTAGAAAAAGGTTGTGTGTTGACAGGTTTGTAATTGTTTCTTTATGTTGTAGAAAAAGGTTGTGTGTTGACAGGTTTGTAATTGTTTCTTTATGTTGTAGAAAAAGGTTGTGTGTTGACAGGTTTGTAATTGTGGCTTTATGTTGTAGGGAAAAGGTTGTGTGTTGGCAGGTTTGTAATTGTTTCTTTATGTTGTAGAAAAAGGTTGTGTGTTGACAGGTTTGTAATTGTGGCTTTATGTTGTAGGGAAAAGGTTGTGTGTTGGTGTTTTTCATTTATCTTGCCATCAAACAGACAGTATTATTATATTTAGTCACATTATTAGGGATCTTTACCTCTTTTTGGTTTCAGAATTCCGTCCCAGTTTTAAAATAGTATTTTATATGCCAATGCAAAAACTATAATTTTCTTTGATTTTTTGATTTTTGGTGTTTTAACGCCTCTTTCAGCAATATTTTAGCTATATCATGGCGACCAGTTTTAGTGGTGGAAGAAGCCGGAGAGAACCATCGACCATGGGAAAGGAACTGGTAAACTTTTATCACTTGCGGCTACGAGTCGAGTGCACCCTTTTTTGTAATTTACAAAGCCGGGTGCGAACCCACGCCGCTTTGGGGATAGTCTTGTATGAGTTGTTAGGTAATCCAATTATCTAACTCATTGAGCCACCCGGGCCCTAACTTTCTTTGAGGAAAACTGCAATCTCTGTTGAATAAATAAAGAATTATTTAAAAATAAAAAAAAATAATTAACATTTGTACAAATATAGGTATAAAATTATGTTATTCCTCAGTAATTAATTATCTTTAAGGTTCAGAAGTTGTACGATACAACATTATGTGATAAAGTTTTTCAGTGACTTGCGACAGGTCAGTGGTTTTCTCCAGGTACTCCAGTTTCCAACACCAGTAAAACTGACAGCCACGATATAACTGAAATATTGTTGAAAGTGGCATTCAACACCATAAACTTAACCTCTTGTAATTAATTATCTCTTAAGGGAAGTTTATAGTTTTATGCTAGAATAATAAAATAATGAGGTATGCCTTAGAGATTATGTTAAAAAAGGTTCGAGCATGCTTCTGAACTCATTCTCTCCTTTCCATGAATAATTACAAACCTTTTATTAATATGAAATTATATAGGTTATTAAATCTTCTTTATATTTTTCTCGATGGTGTTTTGCTTTTCAGGTTTATTTTGTCCTTTACTGGTAATAACTCATCTTATTATATTGTATGATAGTGTCATTATTTGTCATTTTAATGAGATTATTGATTTTGTTCATTGCTTTTTCAGTTTGGCAGATACATGCATGTGTGTATTTGAACATGATAACAATAATTGTAAAATTGTATGATAAATAACATTCCTATTTATTATTTATTTTGTACATTTTGATATTAATTTTGTATATATTTATTTAAACATTTTATACTTTATCTGTGATAGACTTTATAATTTTCATTCTCTTTTTTTAATACTTTAAGTCATAATTGAAAAACAAATGTAGATGTTGTGATTTCAGAAACTTTTTTCATACTGTAAATTATTGAACAAAAACTGCTAAAGTCTTCTAATATTGAAAAAAAATTGCTGTAAACCTTCTATTATTGAAAAAAAACTGCTTTAAACCTTCCATTATTGAATAAAAACTGGTAAAGTCATTTAATATTGAATAAAAACTGGTAGTCTTCTGATATTGAAAAGTGAAAATAAATTGCTTTAAGCCTTCTATTATTGAACAAAATCGGCACCATTTTCTATTTCACTTTACAAAAGACTAGAAAGATGTCTGTTTTATCAAATTCAGATCAAAGTCACTCAAAGATCTTAGATATTCCTTTATGTAAAAATGTAAAATGTTAAAATGATGACCTCCGCTCATACTTACAAAAATACATTCCATGAATATTTATACTAGTAGTTAATCCTAACTTTATACAAAGTTATAATGGTTGAAATTCATATATTTTTATTACCAGAAATCCATTCCCTTGAGCTTATTATGAATTTTTTTTATAAAAAAAATTACTAAAATCTTCTCAACCTTGTGTTTATTTTTACACATATGAATACCTGTTAAAACATGAACTATTTTCCAATTGTAATTTTGAAAAACTTTTGTCCTTTAAGCTTAAATTTAATTGACATTAAAACACAATAATATAAAAATACATTAATCTGAAACAATATATACTTGTATTACTTGTCGAGGTCTGTTTTTAATTGGCTCAGGGATATTTATGTAAATGTATTTATAGAGTATAACATGTCATTTTCTGTATCGGCCCTGTTATCATCCCAAGACTTCTATATCCGAGTGAGGACTTTATGATATAAAACCGACTTATAAGGCTTGTCAGCTATTAAAAAAGTATTCTAAATTTATGTGTACCTAGCTTTATATGATCCAGCGATGATTTTTGTCAATTATATAACCGATTCTAGCTATTTTTGTCTGGCGCTCTGGAGAGAAATCACCGAAAATTGCTGGACACCGTCAGAACAGGTAGATGGTTTCAGCTATTTTTCATTGATTTTCAGTCATTTTATTTTCTAACCAGAATCACCCCTGATGATCTTGGGTAAAGCATATATCTTGAATTTTTTTTACACTAACCAGACATTTTCTATATCTATGTATTAAGTTTTAATAAGATTTTGAAGTGGCCATATTTAGACATATTGATAGGAGATATTTTATGTTATACATCATTTTCTTGCGGTGCTAATTACATTGGAAAATTTGTACTAAAAATGTGAATATTAAAAATTTAAATACTTTTAATGTTTGTTTTTTTTACTGTTGGTTTGGTTTTATGGTGTTTAACATCACTTTCAAACTATTTCATTTATACTGTGGTCAGTTTTATTGGTGAAGGAAACCGGAGGACCCGGAGAAAACCACCAACCTGTGTCAAGTCACTGACAAATTTATCACATAATATTGTACTCCTCGCCCTGATTACCTGTGTAGGAGTTATTGCCCTTTTTTCATTATTTTTTTTTTTCATTTAAACATTTTTGTCTGATATTTCAAAAACTATTAGAGATAAAGGTCAAGTTTAAATTGCAAAAATGTGCAGCATATCAAGATCTACCTACCCTGCAATTTTGAAGTTAATCCGAGTACTCAATTTGGAGTTATTGCTCTTTTTTTCATCAAATTTTCAAAATTTTAATACTTTTTGTCCTTTATTTCAAAAACTATAAGAGATAGATGTTACATTTAAACTGCAAACATGTTCAGCATGTCAAGATCTACCTAGCCTGCAATTTTAAAGTAAATCTGATTACCCATCTTGAAGTTATTGCCCTTTTTTCATCAAATTTTAAAAATGTTAATACTTTTCATCCTTTATTTCAAAAACTATAAGAGATAGATGTTAAGTGTAAACTGAAAACATGTTCAGATTGTCAAGATCTACATGTCCTGCAATTTTGAAGTAAATCTGATTACCCGTCTAAGAGTTATTACCCTTTTTTTTAGCTCACCTGGGCCATGTGGGGTATAGCCATCACTTGGCGTCCGTCGTTAATTTTTTCATATTTTAATCTTCTCCTCTGAAACAACTTGGCCAAAGGGAACCAAACTTGGCAATAAGCATCTATGTAAGGTCCTCTATAATTTTCTCTATTTCATTCCGTTCCACCAACAAACATGGCCACCAAGGGCAATTCTTGTTTCTGATTGGCTACTGTTTAAAAAATCTTCTCCTCTGAAACGGCTTGACAAAATGGAGCCAAACTTGGCATGAAGCATCTATGCAAGATCCTCTATAAAGCTTCTTCATTTGGTTCCATTCAGCCAACAAACATGGCCACCAAGATTAATTCTTTTTTATGATTGGCTAATGTTAAAAAAATCTTCTCTGAAACAGCTTGGCCAAATGGAGCCAAACTTAGCAGGAAGCATCTATGTCAGGTCAAAACCTGGCATAGATGGTCCCTGGGTGTGTCCCTTTCAAAATTGTGTCCGACAGCCCCACCCTCCATTCAAGATGGCTGCTGTTTTTTAAGGTAATGATTATCTCCCTTTGAAATTTGCTTCAGTATCATTCTATTGTCAGGTGAGCGATACAGGCTCAGTGGGCTGAGCCTCTAGTTTTTAGGGAGGAAGCTAAGTTTATAGCTCACCTTGCCAAAGGCAAAGTGAGCTTTGCCATCACTTGGCGTCCGTCGTACATTAACTTTTCACATTTTAATCTTCTCCTCTGAAACCCCTCTGCTAAAAACAGAATACCTTAAGTTTTAATATTAACTTAAAAAGTTATTATAATGTTCAATGTCAAATTTGTACATGTAATTTAGTGTAATTTGGTGAATCATCTTAATAAAGTGGCAGATCTCCAGATAATTTTCAAGTCCAAAGGGTAATTACCCCCTACTTTTGAAAATGATGCATATTTCCTTTGCACTGTTGTACTCTCTACTTCAGAAAAGATTGCTTACATGTACACTTTTAAAATTATGTTGGACACAAGTGTTATTCAATAAACACAGGATGCAAGTGAAATGTATATCTCTGTTTAATTTGACACGATTGTGTCATGTTTATTAATAAAATGTTGTAAATATTTTGTTTTTTGCTCGTCGACTTCGGCAGTTTTCACAGCCGTGTTGATAATGTCATCAATGATTCCTTTAACTATACTGTCACTAGACACAGATGAAATTGTCAGGAACTTTTAAAAAAGTATATAATTTTCTGTAGTGCGTTTATTCATGTTCTTGCTCATTTTCAACGAACAACGTGTTCCCAAATTCACTTTCGTTTTAGTTCTTAACTAAACTGCATTTATTTGTAATATTGACCGCGATTGGATGATTTATCCTAAACATCCAATCAGATCTTTTTTAACATCGATGCTTAGAAAGGCAAACATTCGGTACCCCTCGGATGTATACACTTTCTCTTTCGAAAAGTATAAAGAGAAGTAATTACGGGGAATTTCTCAAAGTCAAAAATGTATTGTTTATGTACACGATGTATTATCGTCAACAGCGTACAAGTACACTCCGAATTTGGAAAGTTTGCTTACACAGCAATATGTATGCGTAAATGTACACTCTGATCTGATAATACATGCATTTTTACTCGTTTTCATAGCGTAAAAAACGCAAATACGCAGCTTATCTGGAGCTCTGAGTGGTCTATCTATATATAGTATACATTTAAACAAAGTATTGCAAAAATATTTGCAATACTTTGTTTAAATGTATTTATAATCTCCATGAAGAAATATTTTGTTTGATTGTATATATAGTATAATATAGTTTACAATGCATGTACTTGTATATTCTACTTAAATTATTTTTCATTATGCCGACATGTACATTCTATAAAATATTTGGGTTGCTGTAACCTGGCCGACCTACCAAAAAACAGCAGATACCCAAAAATATAATCAAGAATTCCGATCAACCTTTTATCTTCTACTTGTATAAAGTTTATTTCAAAATCTATCTTCTCAAGTCTGGTAACAACAAACAATTATATATTTTTTTATTTAAAGATAGCTATAGATGTCCTGAGGTCTATTATTTTTTTTTTAAGAATAGCTAACATCTCACACTCAATTTGTGCGTATCTCTTTTGAGTCTCACTAAGTGCTTTGGAACCGTATGCGACAGGCTGTCCGTTTTGCAATAGGACCACGCCCAGTCCTTTAGAACTGGCATCGACCGAAACAGTAACCAGTTCATCAACATTGTAAAATCGCAACACAGGTGCTGTTGACATAAGTCGCTTGAGCTCGTCAAAACTTTGCTGTTGCTCGCGATTCCAATGCCACTGTACATCATTTTTCACCAATATGCGTAGCGGATCCGAAACATCTGACAAGTTGGGAATAAACTTGGCCAAATACTGCACGAGACCGAGAACGCGTTTAACACCAGCTACATCTGTCGAAGCGAGCATTTCTTGTATGGCGCGCTCTTTTTCTGGACTAACTTTTAATCCGTCTTCACTGATCACGTGTCCAACGTACTGGACTTCCGGAGCACTTACCGTAGTTCAAATTTCGACTTATTCAACTTAAAGTTCATCTGTCGACACCTCTGAAGCATCTGTCGGACGCGAGAGTCATGCTGCTCGTCGTTTTCACCCCATACAAGAATATCGTCGACTATACATTCTACACCCGGTAGATTCGAAAACATCTCGCGCACTGTCTTACAAAATACTTCCGGCGCAGAACTAATACCAAATGGTAGTCTACAGTAGCAAAATCGTCCAAATGGTGTAGTCTGTAGAGTTGTTTCTTAGATCTATGTAGTCTGTAGAGTTGTTTCTTAGATCTATGTTGTCTGTATAGTTGTTTCTTAGATCTATGTAGTCTGTAGAGTTGTTTCTTAGATCTATGTTGTCTGTAGAGTTGTTTCTTAGATCTATGTAGTCTGTAGAGTTGTTTCTTAGATCTATGTAGTCTGTAGAGTTGTTTCTTAGATCTATGTTGTCTGTAGAGTTGTTTCTTAGATCTATGTAGTCTGTAGAGTTGTTTCTTAGATCTATGTCGTCTGTAGAGTTGTTTCTTAGATCTATGTAGTCTGTAGAGTTGTTTCTTAGATCTATGTACTCTGTAGAATTGTTTCTTAGATCTATGTAGTCTGTAGAGTTGTTTCTTAGATCTATGTTGTCTGTAGAGTTGTTTCTTAGATCTATGTTTTCTGTAGAGTTGTTTCTTAGATCTATGTAGTCTGTAGAGTTGTTTCTTAGATCTATGTTGTCTGTAGAGTTGTTTCTTAGATCTATGTAGTCTGTAGAGTTGTTTCTTAGATCTATGTATTCTGTAGAGTTGTTTCTTAGATCTATGTAGACTGTAGAGTTGTTTCTTAGATCTATGTTGTCTGTAGAGTTGTTTCTTAGATCTATGTAGTCTGTAGAGTTGTTTCTTAGATCTATGTTGTCTGTAGAGTTGTTTCTTAGATCTATGTAGTCTGTAGAGTTGTTTCTTAGATCTATGTAGTCTGTAGAGTTGTTTCTTAGATCTATGTAGTCTGTAGTAGTGATGGGAATCGGTAACATTTTCAAGATTGATGATCGATCATCGGTGACAATTGCCTGCTAAATGTATTTACTGACTATATTTAATCAGTCTTTATTTCTAGAGTATGATTGACAAAAGTAAAAATATGAATAAAATTATATCATAAATTTATAAACTATAATTTTTCCCATTAGTAAACATAACTTAGAACAAAACAAAAGATCGTTTTCCATATGTGTAACACCTAGACTAGTCCAAATATGTGTTTGACAAAAGTAAAGATTTTAATAAAATCAAATAATATATTTACAAACTACAATTTTTCCATTTGTAAACATTAACTTAAAACAAAACAAAAAGATCGTTTTCCATGAATGAATCTTACGGCATTCTTATAATTTACGGGAGTGTCATCAGTCATGTGCGTTAGGCATGCGCCAACATTTTAACAACCCTTACAAAGTCGGTGACGGGTCTATATTTATTCCGGATTTCCCCAGCTACCGTTATGAAATAAGGGTAATAACAAAATTACCGAACTCCGAGCAATCTTACAAAGGGAAAGTCAAAATTCATAAGTATATAAACAGACAAAATCAGTCAATAACCGGAAAACTGTGAAAACCGTAATAACCCTGACTTGGTACAGGCATTTCTAAAGAAATGGTGGGTTGAATCAGATTTTAAAGCGCCAAACCTCCCCCTTTCATTACGGCTCAAAGTTTCCGGCTGTCACTATAACAGTATTTATAACAATACTTGAACAAAACAGGTAAAACAGTTGTCATATCAGCACAAAACTGAGTGAAGTAAATGTCAAAAACATTTTTACGTCACACATTGATAAAAAAGATATGATGATGTGCATGTTTTAATAAAATAAAATGCAGGTGCGGATCCAAAAGTTCTTAAAGGGGGGGGGGGGGGGGGGGGGTTTCCAGGAGGTTTGTTTATATTTGTAAAAATTTAGTTGGATTAAATTGGCAAAATTTATGATCAAACAACATTATAAATCAATGGAGTAAAAAAACGTAAACAAGGCGTCATTGCATTTGTAAACACGGTGACGCAGTTTATTCATCGTGGCAGTTATGCCCATATCGTCACGGTCGTAAGGAAGATTTCGTGAATTTGTTGGTTAGGAAAATAATTTATGACTGCATGTATCCCGTAGATCTTGAAAATAATGAGAGATCGTGTGAATATTCAGCTATAGTAGTTCCAACTTCCAAGATATTGTGACACAACCTCACAAATAGTACTGTTTACAAAACATCCTAGACCTGCAAGAATAAATCAAATATATCATCCTAGCGGGTACTTATCGATTAACTTGAAGAAAATCAATCTAAATCTCGTATATTTTGTTGTCTGACTTTCCTATAAAAAAGGGGGGGGTGGGTCCTTATAAGAAAGGGAAATCAAAATAAGTCTTTTCCCCCTAAGCGACTGGCAGGTATTCGTACAAAATACAGCTTTGTAATGTTAATGCTTTAAAGTTGGCATTATGTTAGACTTCTGCATGGTTTTATAGTCATATTTATATCACATTAAATATGCAATTTGTAAATTATCATATTATGGAGCATCAAATAAAACTTTTTAAAAGACCCAACTTAAAACTGGTATGCCCCTTTTGTTAGAGAATGTATAAAGTCTGTGTGTGTAAGACACTTTTGGTGTACTTACTTAAAAATGACTTAGTTCAACTATATATCATTTTGTGATTTTTTAGAAGTCAAAATCCTGTAGGAATGCACACCTTTAGTATTTGTACATTAAACACACTACAAAATATTACAAAAAGGGAGGGACAGACAGGGGTTAAATAGTATGCCCTGATACAGGGCTATACATTAATAGTCATGTTCCATTCTTGCATGTATGTCAAGCACATTATTATGGTGTGGTTTCATGAGGCACTCCATCCTTTCTTGTTTATGCCAATATCAGGAGACCAATAATAACATATAAGGATTAGTATGGAAAAAGTGCTAAATTCAGGAACAAGTCAGTCTTGGTTGCACAGGCACTGTTTCATTCAAAAAAATATATGCCCCCTCCTCTTCCTTACTTCAAGGTAAACATCTACCCTTTTCGACTGCCACATTTAAATATATCTACCGGGTCCCCCTTAGACAAATTGGACAAGAATAGTCAGCGAATGTAGCTTATTAAAAATTTCAGTCAATGAAACGGATACAAAGAGAAATATCTCGGGAGTGTAACGATATAATTGGGTCAGCGAAAGGATCACAAATAAGCGAAAAATATTGAGGCGAAGTGGGAAGGGGAAAAGTGTAGATGTTTACCTTGAAGTAAGGAAGAGGAGGGGGCATATATTTTTTGAATGAAACAAGTGCCTGTGCTTGGTTGGGCAAAATATGTACATGCACATGTACTTTGTAAATGATTCAACTCGATAACTTTTGTAAATTATAAAGCACAAAAATTAAACAAATATTCATTATCAAGAAAATATTTATTGCAAAAACAAAACATTATTAAAAGGTCAGCTACATGTAAAATAACAATGTTGTAAAATAACAAAACTATGAACTGGAACATTGAAGAATGGGTAATAAAACACATTCCCATCATCCTGGTGAAGTCTTAAGTTAATAGTTGAATGAAAATTATATTGCTTTTAGCATCAAAAAGTTAATATTGGGGGACACTATGCAATTTTATCTATCCTTTAGTTATTGAATTGAGAAGTTAAAAATCTGACACAAAAACATACTACATGTAATAAGGTTCAAAACTCCTTTAATTTCAAAATATTTGTCTAAGACTTTTCAGGGAAATGAACAAAGCCCAAAATATTCAATAATTTTACATAAAAAGCAACACTCATATGGGGGATAAAAACATTCAATTCATAGAATTTTTAAACAATAAACAACAAGAAATATAAACTATAACATGTGATGTGTAAACTATTTAAGCATGAGCAACAGGAAACACATTTAGATACAAAAAATGAAAAGACCAACACCCTTAGTTGGATTTTTAGAGTGCTAGTTCATTGAAACAACAGTCTGTGGGTAGATATGTCGTTCCACTCTGAAACATTATTCTGATTCTGACCCGACCATTCTTTGTTCTGGCTCCTTAATGCTGCATTCTTACCAATTTTATAATCTTTGGTTTGACTAGACAGGGGCTAGAACCTATGGATCTACCACATTCAATGTGAGCATGCTAACCATTACACAACGGCAAAAATCACACTGAAAAAGGAGTAGTTCCTCAAAACTTTCATTAAGCTAGGGACTTGTGTCCAAGTTAGTTAATGCAGTCAACATGATCAAGCATATATTAAAATAAACCCATAGATTAGCTTCCACTCAGATTTGAACTGACATCTTTTCAACATTATTGAAATGTACTACCTTGTACTATAGAAGCTATATACATGTATTGTAATTGTTAGTAGTTGACAAACCTAATATGTACTCAGATCATTAGCTTCCAGAGAGATTTGAACTGACATCTCTCAAACATTATTGAAATGTACTGATTCATTGACGCCATAGTAACTACAACATTTTGTCATGAATTTTTTAAGAACATTTCAGCCATCAATCATGTTCATCAAGCCTACCAGAATACATTTGAAGGGGGTCTGAAATTTCAGTCACTCAAAATTTTGTCGTAGCACCTCTTGTTATCTTGTAAAACTTAATCTTGTGGTGGCACCATTTCATACCTGGATGCATATCTCGTTCATGTCATAAGATTTCACCTATTACAGGTAGAACAAGTCATATTTTACCTGGTTCTGGTAAATTGATTAAAAATAATTGACTAAATCCAGGTAAAATTTATGATTTTATTACTCTGTTAAAGTAAAATTGTATTAAATCTCACATTCATCCATACATTAAAATGTCATGAATGTGAAACAAAAAAGTTTTGATAGGTTTGTATTTGTTTCTTTATGTTGTAGAAAAAGGTGGTGTGTTGACAGGTTTGTAATTGTGGCTTTATGTTGTAGAAAAAGGTTGTGTGTTGACAGGTTTGTAATTGTTTCTTTATGTTGTAGAAAAAGGTTGTGTGTTGATAGGTTTGTAATTGTTTCTTTATGTTGTAGAAAAAGGTTGTGTGTTGACAGGTTTGTAATTGTTTCTTTATGTTGTAGAAAAAGGTTGTGTGTTGACAGGTTTGTAATTGTGGCTTTATGTTGTAGAAAAAGGTTGTGTGTTGACAGGTTTGTAATTGTTTCTTTATGTTGTAGAAAAAGGTTGTGTGTTGATAGGTTTGTAATTGTTTCTTTATGTTGTAGAAAAAGGTTGTGTGTTGACAGGTTTGTAATTGTTTCTTTATGTTGTAGAAAAAGGTTGTGTGTTGACAGGTTTGTAATTGTGGCTTTATGTTGTAGAAAAAGGTTGTGTGTTGACAGGTTTGTAATTGTTTCTTTATGTTGTAGAAAAAGGTTGTGTGTTGATAGGTTTGTAATTGTTTCTTTATGTTGTAGAAAAAGGTTGTGTGTTGACAGGTTTGTAATTGTTTCTTTATGTTGTAGAAAAAGGTTGTGTGTTGACAGGTTTGTAATGGTGGCTTTATGTTGTAGAAAAAGGTTGTGTGTTGACAGGTTTGTAATTGTTTCTTTATGTTGTAGAAAAAGGTTGTGTGTTGATAGGTTTGTAATTGTTTCTTTATGTTGTAGAAAAAGGTTGTGTGTTGACAGGTTTGTAATTGTTTCTTTATGTTGTAGAAAAAGGTTGTGTGTTGACAGGTTTGTAATTGTGGCTTTATGTTGTAGAAAAAGGTTGTGTGTTGACAGGTTTGTATTTGTTTCTTTATGTTGTAGAAAAAGGTTGTGTGTTGGCAGGTTTGTATTTGTTTCTTTATGTTGTAAAAAAAGGTTGTGTGTTGATAGGTTTGTAATTGTTTCTTTATGTTGTAGAAAAAGGTTGTGTGTTGATAGGTTTGTAATTGTTTCTTTATGTTGTAGAAAAAGGTTGTATGTTGACAGGTTTGTATTTGTTTCTTTATGTTGTAGGGAAAAGGTTGTGTGTTGACAGGTTTGTAATTGTTTCTTTATGTTGTAGGGAAAAGGTTGTGTGTTGATAGGTTTGTAATTGTTTCTTTATGTTGTAGAAAAAGGTTGTGTGTTGACAGGTTTGTAATTGTTTCTTTATGTTGTAGAAAAAGGTTGTGTGTTGGCAGGTTTGTAATTGTTTCTTTATGTTGTAGGGAAAAGGTTGTGTGTTGACAGGTTTGTAATTGTTTCTTTATGTTGTAGAAAAAGGTTGTGTGTTGGCAGGTTTGTAATTGTTTCTTTATGTTGTAGGGAAAAGGTTGTGTGTTGACAGGTTTGTAATTGTTTCTTTATGTTGTAGGGAAAAGGTTGTGTGTTGATAGGTTTGTAATTGTTTCTTTATGTTGTAGAAAAAGGTTGTATGTTGACAGGTTTGTAATTGTTTCTTTATGTTGTAGGGAAAAGGTTGTGTGTTGGCAGGTTTGTAATTGTTTCTTTATGTTGTAGAAAAAGGTTGTGTGTTGGCAGGTTTGTAATTGTTTCTTTATGTTGTAGGGAAAAGGTTGTGTGTTGACAGGTTTGTAATTGTTTCTTTATGTTGTAGGGAAAAGGTTGTGTGTTGATAGGTTTGTAATTGTTTCTTTATGTTGTAGAAAAAGGTTGTATGTTGACAGGTTTGTAATTGTTTCTTTATGTTGTAGGAAAAAGGTTGTGTGTTGACAGGTTTGTAATTGTTTCTTTATGTTGTAGGGAAAAGGTTGTGTGTTGACAGGTTTGTAATTGTTTCTTTATGTTGTAGGGAAAAGGTTGTGTGTTGATAGGTTTGTAATTGTTTCTTTATGTTGTAGAAAAAGGTTGTGTGTTGACAGGTTTGTAATTGTTTCTTTATGTTGTAGGGAAAAGGTTGTGTGTTGACAGGTTTGTAATTGTGGCTTTATGTTGTAGAAAAAGGTTGTATGTTGACAGGTTTGTATTTGTTTCTTTATGTTGTAGGGAAAAGGTTGTGTGTTGATAGATTTGTAATTGTTTCTTTATGTTGTAGGGAAATGGTTGTGTGTTGACAGGTTTGTAATTGTGGCTTTATGTTGTAGAAAAAGGTTGTATGTTGACAGGTTTGTATTTGTTTCTTTATGTTGTAGGGAAAAGGTTGTGTGTTGACAGGTTTGTAATTGTTTCTTTATGTTGTAGGGAAAAGGTTGTGTGTTGACAGGTTTGTAATTGTGGCTTTATGTTGTAGAAAAAGGTTGTATGTTGACAGGTTTGTATTTGTTTCTTTATGTTGTAGGGAAAAGGTTGTGTGTTGATAGGTTTGTAATTGTTTCTTTATGTTGTAGGGAAAAGGTTGTGTGTTGATAGGTTTGTAATTGTTTCTTTATGTTGTAGAAAAAGGTTGTATGTTGACAGGTTTGTATTTGTTTCTTTATGTTGTAGGGAAAAGGTTGTGTGTTGACAGGTTTGTAATTGTTTCTTTATGTTGTAGAAAAAGGTTGTGTGTTGGCAGGTTTGTAATTGTTTCTTTATGTTGTAGGGAAAAGGTTGTGTGTTGACAGGTTTGTAATTGTTTCTTTATGTTGTAGGGAAAAGGTTGTGTGTTGAAAGGTTTGTAATTGTTTCTTTATGTTGTAGAAAAAGGTTGTATGTTGACAGGTTTGTAATTGTTTCTTTATGTTGTAGGGAAAAGGTTGTGTGTTGACAGGTTTGTAATTGTTTCTTTATGTTGTAGGGAAAAGGTTGTGTGTTGACAGGTTTGTAATTGTTTCTTTATGTTGTAGGGAAAAGGTTGTGTGTTGATAGGTTTGTAATTGTTTCTTTATGTTGTAGAAAAAGGTTGTGTGTTGACAGGTTTGTAATTGTGGCTTTATGTTGTAGAAAAAGGTTGTATGTTGACAGGTTTGTATTTGTTTCTTTATGTTGTAGGGAAAAGGTTGTGTGTTGACAGGTTTGTAATTGTTTCTTTATGTTGTAGGGAAAAGGTTGTGTGTTGACAGGTTTGTAATTGTGGCTTTATGTTGTAGAAAAAGGTTGTGTGTTGACAGGTTTGTATTTGTTTCTTTATGTTGTAGGGAAAAGGTTGTGTGTTGACAGGTTTGTAATTGTGGCTTTATGTTGTAGAAAAAGGTTGTATGTTGACAGGTTTGTATTTGTTTCTTTATGTTGTAGAAAAAGGTTGTGTGTTGACAGGTTTGTAATTGTTTCTTTATGTTGTAGGGAAAAGGTTGTGTGTTGACAGGTTTGTAATTGTGGCTTTATGTTGTAGAAAAAGGTTGTATGTTGACAGGTTTGTATTTGTTTCTTTATGTTGTAGGGAAAAGGTTGTGTGTTGACAGGTTTGTAATTGTTTCTTTATGTTGTAGAAAAAGGTTGTGTGTTGACAGGTTTGTAATTGTGGCTTTATGTTGTAGGGAAAAGGTTGTGTGTTGATAGGTTTGTAATTGTTTCTTTATGTTGTAGGGAAAAGGTTGTATGTTGACAGGTTTGTAATTGTGGCTTTATGTTGTAGGGAAAAGGTTGTGTGTTGATAGGTTTGTAATTGTTTCTTTATGTTGTAGGGAAAAGGTTGTGTGTTGATAGGTTTGTAATTGTTTCTTTATGTTGTAGGGAAAAGGTTGTGTGTTGATAGGTTTGTAATTGTTTCTTTATGTTGTAGGGAAAAGGTTGTGTGTTGATAGGTTTGTAATTGTTTCTTTATGTTGTAGGGAAAAGGTTGTGTGTTGACAGGTTTGTAATTGTGTCTTTATGTTGTAGGGAAAAGGTTGTGTGTTGGCGTTTTTCATTTATCTTGCCATCAAACAGACAGCATTATTATATTTAGTCACATTATAAGGGATCTTTACCTCTTTTTGGTTTCAGAATTCCGTCCCAGTTTTAAAATAGTATTTTATATGCCAATGCAAAAACTCTATAACTTTCTTTGATTTTTTGATTTTTGGTGTTTTAACGCCTCTTTCAGCAATATTTTAGCTATATCATGGCGACCAGTTTTAGTGGTGGAAGAAGCCGGAGAGAACCATCGACCACGGGCAAGCAACTGGTGAACTTTATCACTTGCGGCTGCGAGTCGAGTGCACCCTTTTTGTAATTTACAAAGCCGGGTGCGAACCCACGCCGTTTTGGGGATAGTTTTGTACGAGTTGTTAGGTAATCCAATTATCTAATTCATTGAGCCACTCGGGCCCTAACTTTCTTTGAGGAAAACTGCAATCTCTGTTGAATAAATAAAGAATTATTTTAAAAAAAATTAATTAATTAACATTTGTACAAATATAAGTATAAAATTATGTTTTTCCTCAGTAATTCATTATCTCTAAGGTTCAGAAGTGTACACGATACAACATTATGTGATAAAGTTTTTCAGTGACTTGCGACAGGTCAGTGGTTTTCTCCAGGTACTCCAGTTTCCAACACCAGTAAAACTGACAGCCACGATATAACTGAAATATTGTTGAAAGTGGCATTCAGCACCATAAACTTAACCTCTTGTAATTAATTATCTCTTAAGGGAAGTTCATAGTTTTATACTAGAGTAATAAGATAATGAGGTATGCCTTAGAGATTATGTTAAAAAAGGTTCGAGCATGCTTCTGAACTCATTCTCTCCTTTCCATGAATAATTACAAACATTTTATTAATATGAAATTATATAGGTTATTAAATCCTCTTTATATTTTTCTCAATGGTGTTTTGCTTTTCATGTTTATTTTGTCCTTTACTGGTAATAACTCATCTTAATATATTGTATGATAGTGTCATTTTAATGAGATTATTGATTTTGTTCATTGCTTTTTTAGTTTGGCAGATACATGCATGTGTGTGTTTGAACATGATAACAAATAATGTGTTTAATTGTAAAATTGTATGATAAATAACATTCCTATTTATTATTTATTTTGTACATTTTGATATTAATTTTGTATATATTTATTTAAACATTTTATACTTTATCTGTGATAGACTTTTTATAATTTTCATTCTCTTTTTTTAATACTTTAAGTCATAATTGAAAAACAAATGTAGATGTTGTGATTTCAGAAACTTTTTTCATAGTGCAAATTATTGAACAAAAACTGCTAAAGTCTTTAAACCTTCTAATATAGATTAAAAATTGCTTTAAACCTTCTAATATAGATTAAAAATTGCTTTAAGCCTTCTATTATTGAAAAAAAAAAAAATGTTTTAAACCTTCTATTATTGAACAAAAACTGCTTTAAACCTTCCATTATTGAATAAAAACTGGTAAAGTCATTTAATATTGAATAAAAACTGCTAAAGTCTTCTGATATTGAAAAGTGAAAATAAATTGCTTTAAGTCTTCTATTATTGAACAAAATCGGCACCATTTTCTATTTCACTTTACAAAAGACTAGAAAGATGTCTGTTTTATCAAATTCAGATCAAAGTCACTCAAAGATCTTAGATATTCCTTTATGTAAAAATGTAAAATGTTAAAATGATGACCTCCGCTCATACTTACAAAAATACATTCCATGAATATTTATACTAAAGTAATAATTTTTTGATTAGAAAACGGAAAATTTGAGTTTTCTCGAAAACAATACATTTTTTTAAAACACAGTAAACGAGAGTATTGTGCAGAATTTTACTACCATTTTTAAAATATGCATTTCATCTAACAATAACCTTTCATTATTGCTACACTCATCTGAAATTTGACATTTGCCCCGATTTTTACCGCCAAAATAGAGGTGGGAGTAAACTAACTAGAGGTAGCAGCCAGGTAAATCTTACCTTGATAGAGACAGAGACACGTGTACAGGCATATTTTGACACTCCATTTTTAAACTTTAAAATGTTTCTAAAAGTTCACATAAAATTTCTTCATAAACCTATTTTTTGACATCTTAACATATATATAAACATCGCAAGAATGGGTAAAACAAAGGACTTGTCAAAAGATTGTAAAAACATTGTGTTAAATCTATTCAAGTTTTTTCAGCTTGAGAAGGCCAGGGGAAAACCATTTTATTCCCCAGATAATTTGATTAAAAGAACATGCAAGGCTGCTGGCATATCTTACAGTTCTGTGTATAGAGTTGTAAACGGTAAAAGTCCCCCTGAATCCAACAGACCGAAAGAAAGAAAGAAAACTCTTGATGATTTTGACCGTTGCGTTATTAAACGGACCGTTCATTTTAGTTTATGATGATTTTATTTGTTAAATTAACAAAAGGGATCGGACACAAGTTTTACCAACTTATGAAGTCTTCTCCCATTTATACAATAAATTCACATAGTATAATGATCATTCTGAGCATACATATAATACATATAGAGATATATTGTAAATAATTAACGAATTAATAAAAAGGTTGTGTTGGGTGGATACGAGGCTGGAGAGTAGATAATTATCGAGTAATTATACTACAAGGAATCTTTTTGAAGATTTAATAAAATTGAAAACGTGTTTGATGATATTAATATTTTCTTCGTATGTTAAATCATCCGACCCACGGGTTAGTAGATTCAAATTCAAATCGCTTGTCTGTACCCAATTTAAGTTGTTCATCATAATACGTCTTATTTCAGCATAATTAGGACAGGTAAAAAAATAATGGAATGCATCTTCCCGTGGAGCTCCACAGGAACACGCAGCATCATTTACTATATTAACCTTTGATAGGTCGTAATTTAGAAAGGAATACGAGTTACGAAGTTGAGTAAGAATAATATTAAGTTTTCTGGGACCATAATAAAAATGTTTCGGGATACGTTTTGTGTTATCTGACTGTTCCTTTCGAATGGCTTTTTTGAATTTAGTTAATGTGTCAAGATTACGATCAAATTGATCTAGCCGGTTCCAGAGTTTAACAGTAGATGGAATAAAAGATTCAGTTGTAATCGAGAGTCTACAAAAAGGTATTATTAAATCCGAACCGTTTCTTAAGGGGTAAATAGTTGTGCTTTGTACAGTAGGAGGAATAAGTTCTCTAAGATAATTTGGTGCATGTCCATTCTTTATATTATAAAATAACTGGAGTTTCCTATTATGCCTTCTACTAGAGAGAGTAGTCCATCCTGTTTCTGAGTATAATTTATCTGTTTTTGTGAAAATTGGTAATCCAGTTACAATCCTTGCAGTATCTAGTTGCAATTTTTCAAGTTTGGTTGAATAACACACTCCACAATTATCCCATATTTCACAGGCATATTCAAAAATTGGGCGGATATATACTAAGTACAGTTTTTCTAGATTTTGTCTACTTAACCTATATTTTAATTTTCGCAGAATACCTAAATGTCTTGATACGCTTAAGATTATATTTTCAATGTGATTATTCCATTTAGCATCGCTTGACAAGGTTACACCCAAGTGTTTATGGCTCGTTGTTATAGGGATATTGTTTCCATTAAATGTGAAATTAAAATTATATCTAACGTCTGTATTGGAAAATAACATAATCTCAGTTTTGTCTGGATTAAAAGACATTAACCATTTTGTGGACCAGGTATTTAGTTCACACAAATCATGATTTATAACATTTTCAATTTCAACAACGTTTTGACTTGAATAACCTAAAGAAGTATCATCTGCAAAGAGTCTACTGAGAGAGAGGAGCTTCTCTCCAATATCATTTATATAAATTAAAAATAGTAAAGGGCCTAAAACTGACCCTTGGGGGACTCCAGCAGAGACTTCACAAACAGTTGATGATGTTGCCCTGTTAATCACTTTTTGCTTTCTTTGATACAAATAATTTTCAAACCATTTGATTAAAGGACCTTTTATACCATAAGAATTCATTTTATGTATTAAACCACTGTGCCAAACTTTATCGAAAGCTTTGGAAATGTCACAGAATAAAAAACAACTAAATTCTTTTTTTTCTAGTGAATTGAGTATAGAGTTGTATAGTTCTAACAACTGGTGGATAGTAGAATGTTTCGGAAGAAAGCCAGACTGATACTCATATATAAGTTTGTTTCTAACAAGATAATTATAAACATTTTTATAGACTACTCTCTCCATAATTTTACCAACACAACTTATCAAAGATATCGGACGGTAATTTGAAGACAAAGAGGCATCACCTTTTTTAAAAATAGCTATCACGTGTGCAATTTTCCAGCTTGAAGGATACTTGCCTTGTCGTAAAGATTTGTTAAAGATAATTTGAAGTGGTTCGGCAATTTTTTCTGGGGCTATTTTGAGCATTTTATGGCTGATTTTGTCAGGACCGGACGCTTTTTTCAGGTCTAATATTTGAATGAAATCTACAATTTCACTAGCAGTCACAAAAATGTCGGTAATTGAGTCATTAGTTTTACTTTCAAAAGGGGGTACTGGTATATTTTCTTCCTCCAACTTAGATACTAAGCTAAAATATTTATTTAATAGTTCACATTTGTTGTCGTCGTCATATACCATTTCATCTAAATGTTCATCATTAATTGTGTTTCGAAGCGGAGGGAAACAGTTACTTCCCTTGTTAGATTTAATTAGCATTTTCATTATTTTCCAGTAAGTTTTAGGGTTCGTCGAATTATCTAATAATATATTGTCTAAGTTACTTTCAAAATTTTCTTTTGCTTTCTTTTTCATATTATTGACCTTGTTCCTTTGTTTTTTATATTTTAAAGTATCACTTTCCCTCCCAAATTTGAAAACATTTTTTCTCAGGCGATCGCGTAGTCGAATTTCTTTTCTAATTTCGTTATTAAACCATGGTTTGTCATAATCCCGTACAGTTATAGTTTTCGTTGGAATACTTTGCCTTGCTATGTCCAAAAATAATTTTGTAAATTCTTCAACCATGTCATCTACGTCGTTTAAAAAGCCTATCATTTCATTCCAGTTAATTTCGTTCATTTTGTTATTAAAGAGTTCTAAATCTATATTCTCATACTGCCAAATTTCTCTGGTAAATGAACATGAAGTCGATTTTGGACATTTGAGAAAAGCAACTGCTGCATCGTGATAACTAATTTCTGATGGCATCTCAAAAACATCAGAATATAGTGGGGTCATGGTATCGGAAATTATAATTGGGTCTAATAAATTATTTAATCTTGTTGGTTTTACTATAACATTTCTAAAATTAAACGTGGTCATCAAGTCAACCAGCTTGTTATTATTTACATTAAGAAGATTAGAATTCAGGTCGCCCGAAATCACGATATTTTCGTTTATCTGATGAGCTAATTCAATAGCATGCGTTAATCGCGACCAATACTCGTTGTCGGTCCACTGTGGACGGTATGTATTGCATAAAAGAAAAGATTGACCCTTAGCGTGAATCTGAACCCAAAGACTTTCATCTAAATTATTCTCTAGTTGGATTATCCTTGAAATGTTTACATTTTATTTCGTATAAATCAGAAGCCCCCCTCCCGTTTGATTCTGTCTGTCGCGGCGTTGGATATTTTTTGTGAAGGAACATAATTCAATATCGTCGTTCTGAATAC
This sequence comes from Bathymodiolus septemdierum, assembly GCA_963383655.1. NCBI lineage: Eukaryota > Metazoa > Mollusca > Bivalvia > Mytilida > Modiolidae > Bathymodiolus > Bathymodiolus septemdierum. The sequence continues at coordinate 67,886,667 of OY726524.1, read as the reverse complement.
TGTTATCAAGGTGCGATTCAGTTATTACTAGAATATCAAATTCATCTGCAAAATGCTGGAAGAAATTTATTTTGTTTCTGATACTACGTATATTGATATTACACAAGGAAATGGAATTATCGTTTGAACTATTGTCTAAGTTAGGCGGTGAACTCGATATGTAAGTTTCCGAACCAGGATTTAGTTCGACATTACCGATCATTAAGATGAAGTGAAGAACGAATAAAAGAAAGACAACATTTACATTTGGATTTAAACTCTGGAGGACAAGGAGGGACACGAACAAGAAAGAACACCGTAAGTTTGTTAATAAGATATTTCTATAAGAATCGGCTTGTACAAGCACACATTTACTTGAGATCCTTGAACAGTTATAAAACATGCCTATGGCTGATCTGTAAGCTTCTAATGAATTACCCATTGGGTTTCAGAAGAAGATAGATACAAAGACAGCCACAGTCATATTTTATATGTCGTAAAGTAAGAAACTCCTCGCATCCACAAAAACACAGGTATATGTACAGGTAAGTATAAAACAAATATACAACATTGAAGAAATTGGAGATGAACAATGAACAAAAAAGTATAATAAAAAACAATATGTACACAGTTACATATGCTGATGTCATATATTGGATTTATTTCAGGCAAAACTGAAAAACATAGGAAAAATATTTCATAATTATTTTTGTTATTCCAAAAAGGGCGAATAGGAAGATTTACTGAGTAAGGAACAATTAAGGGAAAGAAATGGGAAAAAAAACAAAAACAAAAAAAAATGTTTCTGGTGTGTTTTATGATGGCATTAAATTGATAGAGATATTTTAATGCTTGGGATGTTATGTGAATTTTTTTTTATGAAGAAGAGGAAGAAAAAAAAAAAAAAAAAAATCCAGTTAGCAACAAATGAATTTTGAGGTTAAATAAAAGGTTTCTAAGTGGGTTAAAATATCATTCGATGCAGCTTTGGTTACCAACATAATAACAACGAACACCACAATTGAACAACAACACACACACACACACACACACACAAAATGCAAATTCCGGCAACAGCATATTTATTCATTGATTACTGTATTACAAATACATGTACACACCTATACATACATATATACATATACTAATTTCATGTGTTATTATTGGAGTTATTGAACAGTTTTAATTAAACAAAAGCGATGGCATTACTGAATAAAAACAGTTCTACTTAACTTTATATATCGACAAAGACATCACAAAGTTATACATGATTAATAAAATGTATATTTTCCGACTGCAACAATGTATTTATATCAGCTATACATGTTTGAGAAATAAAGATATACCGGTATGTAGAAGAAATATGTAGAGTTGATGCATCAATGACAATTGCACTCCAAAAAAAAACGGGGGAACCACGTATATTGGGTAAATGAGAGATAAGCAGCAATTGCACATGTATCTAGGTCACGAATTTGGTCGACAAACGTAATTACACACGTATTTGCTCATTATTTACTAAAAAGTTAATATTCCTTTTCTTTCGGTTCTACATGGGTGGGATAATTGAAGGATTTTTTTTTTTTTTTTAGTGAAAACTAAACAAGAAGCAAGGAAAACCCAAATTGACCCACTTATTTTCATGAATGAAAACGATAACAAACTGAAGAAAGATATATTTGCATTTATTTCTTGTTAACTTGGTTTTTGAAAGCCTTTCGAGTTGGCAAGTTGGGTGGGGTAATTGAACGCTATTTGTCAGAAATTAAAACTAATTATGTCTACTCATTTTCATGATGTGAAAAGGTAACAAAGGGAAGACAGATTGCATGTATTTCATGTTAACTTGGTTTTTAAAGCTTATTGAGCTAATGGCAGATGGATGTAAAGTAGATATATGTAGGTTAAAAATTGTTCAATATAGCTTTGGTTACATGTGTACCAACATAATAACAAAATACAACACACGTATTAAACGATAACATGTAAAAAATACAAATTCAACTTCACATTTACTCTTTGCTTTGTACTGTAATTCCGGCAAATATTGGTTACATACATTAAAAAAAAATATATATATAATAATAATAAGTAAATAGAAAATAGCATGTACAACAGGAAAATTGACCCAACAGTCTCAAAAATTAAGAAAGAAATTGAAGATACAATTAAAATCTCGAAATCAACGCTTACTTTAACTTTATTAGATCTTGGTTATAAGTACAAAAAATCCGGCGATAATAGGAGGCTTTTATATGATCAGAGGTCAGTAATAAATGATCGGTGTAATTACCTCCGAAAAATCAGGAAGTTTCGAGAGGATGGGTATGAAATTGTGTATTTGGATGAGACCTGGGTTAATCAGAATCATGCCACTGACTACATGTGGTTACCAGTTGATGGTTCTGATGCCCCAAAGATCCCTTCAGTAAAAGGTAAAAGGTTGATAGTTTTGCACGCTGGTAATCGTGAGGAGGGTTTGATTGATAGGTGTGATTTGGTTTTTCTTGCCAAAGCTAAAGAAATGAACGGGCCCATCTTTCTAAACTGGTTCGAAAATCAGCTTATGCCAGCATTAAAAAGCCCAAGTGTTATCGTTTTAGATAATGCCAGTTATCACAACATCAAGACTGAAGAAACTGTTGTGCCAAACTTTAATCAGAGAAAAGCTGTCTTACAAGATTATCTTTCAAAACACAACATTCCTTTTCAGCCCCTTGAAACTAAAAAACAACTTTATGAAAAAATCAAATTTAAGAAACTCCTTTCCGTTTTTAAAACTGATAAAATTGCCAACCTACACGGTCACGAAGTTCTAAGAACCCCTGTTCGCCATTGCGAATTGAACCCCATAGAACTTATTTGGGCACAGGTTAAAGGGTTTGTTGCAGAAAACAATACAACTTTTCGTTTGAAGGATGTGAAAGAACTTGTTTATGGGGGGTTTGGCAGAATTACAAAGGAAGTTTGGGCGAAGGCAGAAGACCATGTATTAAAAATAGAAAAGGAGTATGGGAAAGAGAATTGCATTGATAGGAGTGAGATTCCCCCAATAATAATTGCTTTTGATGACGACGAGTCCAGCGACGAGGAAAGCTGAATCCAGTCCAACATGATTACATATTGAACGGGTATACCATTTGTAAATGACAGGTTGTACATAACGTTTTTACCTATAACATTTTATTCATATCCAATAATTGTGTACTCTATGTCTAACTTCAGTGAATTTATTAGCAGAAAAGACCTTCTTTTTCGAATTATTTCCGAAAGATTGAAATAGCTTGGTCAAATTAAAAATCAGTAATTATGGAAATTTATGATTTTACGTTTTTTTCAAAATTTTCGAGGTAAATCTCAGGTAAGCATGTGTATAAATGTCACGTAGTCAAATGCATTAACCATGAAGGGAACAATAGCCTTCTCCGGCACTTCGACGAGAGACAATAGACCAGCTGCGGGACCACCGTCGTTCCTATTGTTATATGGGATTACGTCCACGGTGAGTTGGCTGTCACATTTAACGAGCAAACTTGGCCTATTTTGAAGAACTTGGCCTGAAATAAAGACCAAAATAACGCCAAAAATTGGTAATTTTTCAGATGAGCAGGGCCTTCAGAATAATTTCAACCGTAAATATTTATACAATTCCAAAATGGTAGTAAAATTCCTGACAAAACTCTCATTGGATGCGCTAAAAAAAAATCTACGCTTTACGAAATATTTAGATTTTTCCGTTTTCTAATCAAAAAATTATTACTTTAGTAGTTAATCCTAACTTTATACAAAGTTATAATGGTTGAAATTCATATATTTTTATTACCAGAAATCCTTTCCCTTGAGCTTATTATGAATTTTTTTTAATAAAAAAAATTACTAAAATCTTCTCAACCTTGTGTTTATTTTTACACATATGAATAAAATACCTGTTAAGACATGAAATATTTTCCAATTGTAATTTTGAAAAACTTTTGTCCTTTAAGCTTAAAGTTAATTGACATTAAGACACAATAATATAAAAATATCAACTGACAGTTTATGTAATGTTTGTAAAGTAGAAGAAGATTATGATCACTTTTTTATGTCGTTTAAATATTTAGACATATTTTGGAATAGAATAAATGAAATGTTAAAAAAGGTCCAATTTGAAAACAATATCAGATTTCAACATTTAGTATTTGGGTACAAAATTTTCGACAAAGAATATTTTCACCTAAATTATTTTTTAACTATACTGGCATTTACAATTTACAAATCCTATTATGTATCCGAACAAAAGACAAAGACAATTGATGTTTATCTGTTATTTAAAAATGAATTTCAAAGAAAAATGAAGGAAAATAAATGACTAGAAATGAATTCATTGTTCAATCATATATTAAATAAACTGTGATCATAACTTATGCAAAAGAATATATTAGGATAAAATAGTTTTATATGTAATTATAGTTTTGAGTATTTCCCTGGATATTCAAAAGAGAATTTCACAGGGATACTTCAGAGGAACTTGGACTCTGAAGTAAAAATGTAACAAGATATTTACTAAATAAAATCTGTGATAGTGAAAAAAAAAAAAAAAAAATATGACAATACATTAATCTGAAAACAATATATACTTGTATTACTTGTCGAAGTCTGTTTTTAATTGGCTCAGGGATATTTATGTAAATGTATTTATAGAGTATAACATGTCATTTTCTGTATCGGCCCTGTTATCATCCAAAGACTTCTATATCCGAGTGAGGACTTTATGATATAAAACCGACTTGTAAGGCTTGTCAGCTATTAAAAAAGTATTCTAAATGTATGTGTACCTAGCTTTATATGATCCAGCGATGATTTTTGTCAATTATATAACTGATTTTAGCTATTTTTGTCTGGCGCTCTGGAGAGAAATCACCGAGAATTGCTGGACACCGTCAGAACAGGTAGATGGTTTCAGCTATTTTTCATTGATTTTCAGTCATTTTATTTTCTAACCAGAATCACCCCTGATGATCTTGGGTAAAGCATATATCTTGAATTTTTTTTACACTAACCAGACATTTTCTATATCTATGTATTAAGTTTTAATAAGATTTTGAAGTGGCCATATTTAGACATATTGATAGGAGATATTTTATGTTATACATCATTTTCTTGCGGTGCTAATTACATTGGAAAATTTGTACTAAAAATGTGAATATTAAAAATTTAAATACTTTTAATGTTTGTTTTTTTACTGTTGATTTGGTTATATGGTGTTTAATACCACTTTCAAAATATTTCATTTATACCATAGTGGTCAGTTTTATTGGTGGTGGAAAACGGAGGACCCGGAGAAAACCACCGACCTGACTCAAGTCACTGACAAACTCTATCACATAATGTTGTACTCCTCGCCCTGAGCGAAAAATGTCAACATATTAAGAAAAGTAGACATTAAAGATACAGACTCATTGTTGTTGTTCGTTTTTAGCTTCTCACTTTTCAATATTTTTCTCTGAAATCAGTAGACTAAATGGAACCAAAATTAGTGGATATGTTTCTTGGATAATCCTCAACATTTAGTATTTGTCTGATTTTTCAGAGCTATATTGTAGTATGTATAAGATTGTAGGTGTTTAACACCACTTTTAGCAATATTTCATTTATAACGTGTTGGTCAGTTTTGCTGGTGGAGGAAATGGTAGTACCCAGAGAAAACCACAGACACCATAAAAGTCACTGGCAAATGTTTTCACACAGGATTGTGCAAGTTACAAATAGCCATTGGTGGAAATCAAACTCACAACTTAAAAACCGCATCTGTGGTGTAATGGTAAGCGTGTAGTAGATCGTGATTCTAGTCCAATCGGGTCAAACCAAAAATTATGAAATTGGTATTTGTTGGTTCTACGCTAAGCACACAGCATTAAGGAGAAGGAGTAAAGACTGGGTGGCTCAGAATCGGGATAATGTGTCGGAGTGGGGCGCCGTGTCTATCAGCAGACTTGCTTCAGTGAGCTAGCGCTCTAAAAATTCAACTAAGTGTGTTGGTCTAGTACAAAGTGTACCTCATGATCATCTCAATAAAAATTAACTTGTTCTCGCCATGATATGGATGAAAAATTGCTGAGTTGGCGTTAAACAATAATCACTCACTCACTCGCAACTTAAGCAGCGATAGGCATTTAAATCCAACTACCATTTGATCAGGATTACGACAGGCCCTCCTTGAATTTGCTTTTATTCAGCTAAATTATATTAATCAGTTATTAAGACATCTTCCGTCCTACCAATGTCAAGTATTATTTATTTTTACCTTGACTTGCATCTCATAATAATCTGTCTACAACATTTAATATAACCCCTTCAACATACAATGTACAGTTATTAGGCTGTCTGTCTATAATAGGTCTCAGTTTTAATTTGTAGATGATGAGTGACAAAATTGACAGAAATCCCTCAGAAAACAATCTTTAGTTTGTCCATTTGGCCATTGTGTTGTCTTTCCTTCGATTGACAGCTTCTGATTACCCCTTTGGTATCTTCAAACTTTTCTTATGAAATAAATAATCCCAGGATATAGCTGAAATACTGCAAAATTTGGAGTTAAACACCAATCAATCAAAATGAAATTAATAGAAGCTATGCATTTAAGGAGACAATATTCATTTTTAAACAAAACAATTGTAGCTTTTTATCATACATATGTACTAATAACATTTATTGACAAAGATTTATCAAGACAAAAACTAATCTGAGAAATTTAAACTTTTTAAACAATGTTATCTGCAGTTCATTTAATTGAGTTTGATTTCTTGGTTTCTTGGTATCAGATTGTGCATGTTTATGCAGCTATGAAGCTACAAGTCCACTAGCAGATTATACATGTTGGGTAGATATAGTTTGTCCTATTTCTTTCCGATAGGTTAGTTAAGGAAATAGATTCTATTTTTCATATGTCCTTGTTTTCATGTTATTCACTTTATCCAATTACACACACGTCTTCACATTTTTAGTTCTGTGTTGTGTCTGGTAGATTTCTGAGTAAGAACGATGTTCTTTTCGTCTTCACTCCCATTTGTTTAGTAGAAGGTCACGTTTCATTTGTTATTTTGTATTTCATGTATACTGGTGTCCAACACAATTTCACCCCCCTCCACCCGTTTTAATGTTTGTCCTTTTGGTCAATGTAATGTCTGTCTTCCTTCGATTTACGGCTTCTGATTACCACTTTGGTATCTTCAAACTCTTCCTTCAATATCGGATGATGTTCGAAATATCTGTAGTCAATGTCTTGATTATAACAGTGTACATATACACTTTAGGCATTTGTTATAACCCAGAGATAACTAGTGGCAGACTGATTTTACTTATTTTCTCTATGAATTTCCTGACATATTGTTTGTATTAAGGGCGTTGTAAGGTCGGTGTCGTACTATAGGTTATTTCGTTCTTCAATAATACAATATACAATGTAACTATAAACGTGGATATCTTATTTGGTGTGTACAACACCTTTCTGGAATAACGAGTAACATGACGGGTGCCACATGTAGAGCAGGAACTTCTTACCTTTCTGAAACACATGAGTTCACCCCCGGTTTTTATTGGGGTTCGTATTTCACGATCTTTAGTTTTCTATTTAGTAATGTTTTGTAGATCGTCTTTCTGTCTTTTTTCTTCTGGCCATTGTATTGTCTGTATTTCTTTGATTTGCGGTTTCTGGTTAACCCTTTGGTATCTTCTGGCCATTGTATTGTCTGTATTTCTTTGATTTACGGCTTCTGGTTAACCATTTGGTATCTTCTGGCCATTGTATTGTCTGTGTTTCTTTGATTTACGGTTTCTGGTTTACCCCTTGGTATCTTCTGGCCATTGTATTGTCTGTATTTCTTTGATTTACGGCTTCTGGTTAACCCTTTGGTATCTTCTTGCCATTGTATTGTCTGTATTTATTTGATTTACGGCTTCTGGTTAACCATTTGGTATCTTCTGGCCATTGTATTGTCTGTGTTTCTTTGATTTACGGCTTCTGGTTAACCCTTTGGTATCTTCTGGCCATTGTATTGTCTGTATTTCTTTGACTGACGGCTTTTGGTTAACCCTTTGGTATCTTCTGGCCATTGTATTGTCTGTGTTTCTTTGATTTACGGCTTCTGGTTAACCTTTTGGTATCTTCTTGCCATTGTATTGTCTGTATTTCTTTGATTTACGGCTTCTGGTTAACCATTTGGTATTTTCTGGCCATTGTATTTTATGTATTTCTTTGATTTACGTTTCTGGTTAACCCTTTGGTATCTTCTTGTCATTGTATTGTCTGTATTTATTTGATTTACGGCTTTTGGTTAACCCTTTGGTATCTTCTGGCCATTGTATTGTCTGTATTTCTTTGATTTACGGCTTCTGGTTAACCCTTTGGTATCTTCTTGCCATTGTATTGTCTGTATTTATTTGATTTACGGCTTCTGGTTAACCCTTTGGTATCTTCTGGCCATTGTATTGTCTGTGTTTCTTTGATTTACGGCTTCTGGTTAACCCTTTGGTATCTTCTGGCCATGGTATTGTCTGTGTTTCTTTGACTTACGACTTCTGGTTAACCCTTTGGTATCTTCTTGCCATTGTATTGTCTGTATTTATTTGATTTACGGCTTCTGGTTAACCCTTTGGTATCTTCTGGCCATTGTATTGTCTGTGTTTTTTTGATTTACGGCTTCTGGTTAACCCCTTGGTATCTTCTGGCCATTGTATTGTCTGTGTTTCTTTGATTTACGGCTTCTGGTTAACCATTTGGTATCTTCTGGCCATTGTATTGTCTGTATTTCTTTGATTTACGGCTTCTGGTTAACCCTTTGGTATCTTCTGGCCATTGTATTGTCTGTATTTCTTTGATTTACGGCTTCTGGTTAACCCTTTGGTATCTTCTGGCCATTGTATTGTTTGTATTTCTTTGATTTACGGCATCTGGTTGACCCTTTGGTATCTTCTGGCCATTGTATTGTCTGTATTTCTTTGACTTACGGCTTCTGGTTGACCCTTTGGTATCTTCTGGCCATTGTATTGTCTGTATTTCTTTGACTTACGGCTTCTGGTTGACCCTTTGGTATCTTCTTGCCATTGTATTGTCTGTGTTTTTTTGATTTACGGCTTCTGGTTAACCATTTGGTATCTTCTGGCCATTGTATTGTCTGTATTTCTTTGATTTACGGCTTCTGGTTAACCATTTGGTATCTTCTGGCCATTGTATTGTCTGTGTTTCTTTGATTTACGGCTTCTGGTTAACCCTTTGGTATCTTCTGGCCATTGTATTGTCTGTATTTCTTTGATTTACGGCTTCTGGTTAACCATTTGGTATCTTCTGACCATTGTATTGTCTGTATTTCTTTGACTTACGGCTTCTGGTTAACCTTTTGGTATCTTCTGGCCATTGTATTGTCTGTGTTTCTTTGATTTACGGCTTCTGGTTAACCATTTGGTATCTTCTGGCCATTGTATTGTCTGTGTTTCTTTGATTTACGGCTTCTGGTTAACCCCTTGGTATCTTCTTGCCATTGTATTGTCTGTATTTCTTTGATTTACGGCTTCTGGTTGACCCTTTGGTATCTTCTGGCCATTGTATTGTCTGTATTTCTTTGACTTACGGCTTCTGGTTAACCTTTTGGTATCTTCTGGCCATTGTATTGTCTGTATTTCTTTGATTTACGGCTTCTGGTTAACCATTTGGTATCTTCTGGCCATTGTATTGTCTGTGTTTCTTTGATTTACGGCTTCTGGTTAACCATTTGGTATCTTCTGGCCATTGTATTGTCTGTGTTTCTTTGATTTACGGCTTCTGGTTAACCCCTTGGTATCTTCTGGCCATTGTATTGTCTGTATTTCTTTGATTTACGGTTTCTGGTTAACCCTTTGGTATCTTCTTGCCATTGTATTGTCTGTATTTCTTTGATTTACGGCTTCTGGTTAACCTCTTGGTATCTTCTGGCCATTGTATTGTCTGTGTTTCTTTGATTTACGGCTTCTGGTTAACCATTTGGTATCTTCTGGCCATTGTATTGTCTGTATTTCTTTGATTTACGGCTTCTGGTTAACCCTTTGGTATCTTCTGGCCATTGTATTGTCTGTATTTCTTTGACTTACGGCTTCTGGTTAACCTTTTGGTATCTTCTGGCCATTGTATTGTCTGTGTTTCTTTGATTTACGGCTTCTGGTTAACCATTTGGTATCTTCTGGCCATTGTATTGTCTGTGTTTCTTTGATTTACGGCTTCTGGTTAACCCCTTGGTATCTTCTGGCCATTGTATTGTCTGTATTTCTTTGATTTACGGCTTCTGGTTAACCCTTTGGTATCTTCTTGCCATTGTATTGTCTGTATTTCTTTGATTTACGCTTCTGGTTAACCTCTTGGTATCTTCTGGCCATTGTATTGTCTGTGTTTCTTTGATTTACGGCTTCTGGTTAACCCTTTGGTATCTTCTTGCCATTGTATTGTCTGTATTTCTTTGATTTACGGCTTCTGGTTAACCCTTTGGTATCTTCTGGCCATTGTATTGTCTGTATTTCTTTGACTTACGGCTTCTGGTTAACCTTTTGGTATCTTCTGGCCATTGTATTGTCTGTATTTCTTTGACTTACGGCTTCTGGTTAACCTTTTGGTATCTTCTGGCCATTGTATTGTCTGTATTTCTTTGATTTACGGCTTCTGGTTAACCATTTGGTATCTTCTGGCCATTGTATTGTCTGTGTTTCTTTGATTTACGGCTTCTGGTTAACCCTTTGGTATCTTCTTGCCATTGTATTGTCTGTATTTATTTGATTTACGCTTCTGGTTAACCCTTTGGTATCTTCTGGCCATTGTATTGTCTGTATTTCTTTGATTTACGGCTTCTGGTTGACCCTTTGGTATCTTCTGGCCATTGTATTGTCTGTATTTCTTTTACTTACGGCTTCTGGTTAACCTTTTGGTATCTTCTGGCCAGTGTATTGTCTGTGTTTCTTTGATTGACAGCTTCTGGTTAATCCTTTTGTATCTTCTGGCTATTGTATTGTCTGTATTTCTTTGATTTACGGCTTCTGGTTAACCCTTTGGTATCTTCTGGCCATTGTATTGTCTATATTTCTTTGATTTACGGCTTCTGGTTAACCCTTTGGTATCTTCTGGCCAATGTATTGTCTATATTTCTTTGATTTACGGCTTCTGGTTAACCCTTTGGTATCTTCCGGCCATTGAATTGACTGTGTTTCTTTGATATACGGCTTCTGGTTAACCCTTTGGTATCTTCTGGCCATTGTATTGTCTGTATTTCTTTGATTTACACGGCTTCTGGTTAACCCTTTGGTATCTTCTGGTCATTGTATTGTCTGTATTTCTTTGACTTACGGCTTCTGATTAACCCTTTGGTATCTTTTGGCCATTGTATTGTCTGTATTTCTTTGACTTACGGCTTCTGGTTAACCCTTTGGTATGTTCTGGCCATTGTATTGTCTGTATTTCTTTGATTTACGGTTTCTGGTTGACCCTTTGGTATCTTCTGGCCATTGTATTGTCTGTATTTCTTTGACTTACGGCTTCTGATTAACCCTTTGGTATCTTTTGGCCATTGCATTGTCTGTGTTTCTTTGATTTACGGCTTCTGGTTAACCATTTGGTATCTTCTGGCCATTGTATTTTCTGTCTTTCATTGATTTGCGGTTTCTAGTTAACCCTTTGGTATCTTCAAACTTTTTTTTTACATATTTTTGTAAAGTTAAAAACCAGTAATTCATGTACACTTTAAGGTGAATGACACAAATGAAAATGAACTGCATTATACAATTATTTTCAAGGCAGATAATAAGTTGAGTCAATGTAATTAAGGGTAGATCACCTTGCCACACTTTCTCAATTGTGTCAGATCAGTAGTATTTACATGACCGAAGTCCACCAGACTGATATACATTTATACAACTTCTTATTTTAATCTTTAATTTATTGTATGATATTTATTATGGTTCAACAATGATTAGTTGTAAGGCGACCTCGACTGACACGAACATATCAGTCGAACAGCATACTGAAGGGTTATAATTAGGTGTACTATTAGCAGGGTCGGAATATCCTATAGGCTGCAAGCTTGCTAAAATATTTGCAAATATATTTAAAAAAAATGATTGTATTATTTTAATATATATTCAAGACAGGTGTGGGTGAGTAAGTGGTTGGCTCCGTCTGAGGAGGCCCATATTTTCATTAGATTAGGGGCCCCAAAAGGTCATAATCGGCCCTGATTATTAGGCATACTGGAAAGCTGTTTTCAGCATTAGCACGACTAGAGAAATGAAACTTTCGATGCTGTTCACCATTGTTGTGTACATGTATATGTTGTATTTGACTCTGGTTATGGGGTACACTCTCATATAATGATAGTCGCCATGATATAGCTGAAATATTGCTGAAAGTGGCGTTAAACACCAAAATTCAAATTCAAATTCAAAATTCTCATATAATGAAAAACAAACAAAATACCACATTGTCGAAACAATTCCAACTTGTATTAAAAATATTGCAATGTAGAAGAAATAAGTACATAAATATGGTAAAATCCAATAACACAAGCAAAATACGGCTATCCGTTAAAAAGTTCCTTAAAGTAAAACAATGTCACTAAATATACGGCGTCCATACAAAGTGCTTGTCGGTTTCCCAATCGTAACTACTCGGCCATTCTCGCTACCCTGCAAATAACCTCGTACGTACATAGTAGAAATTCTTCTTAAATTGTTTGCCGGAAATTAAGTTAAGTTAAGCCGCACAAAAATATAGTCCACGAAAATCCAATATGGAAGACATACTAAGTAAAATCTAATTATGCAAAACTAATTAAAACTTTAATTGAAATATAGAAAATTGCTTAAAATATAACTTTATCAAACTTTCATGTAACTGACATGTGAAAAGTAGTGCGATGTATACGCCTAATGCATACGAGGTTATTTGCAGGGTAGCGAGAATGGTCGAGTAGTTACGATTGGTCGGTTTCCAACTTACTGTTCTCCATTAAAACACCATCATTTATATCATAGTGCTTGCCGAAAAGAGTAAATACAATTAAATTGACACAATAGGAACAAAGAGTGACAAGTTTCAATATATGTTACATAATTCATGATAATGGTATTAGCGCGACAGCTTAGACCATAAATATGTCCCAAATATAATTAAAAGAATAAAGTCCGAATTAAATAAAAACTTATTAATACTTTAGAAAAGAATGTTAAAAATATATAATTTTGCCAAGTCCGTGAAAATAAGAAAAAGTCTAATTTGATCACAATTTTACCCGCTCACTTTGTCGGTACAAACTCTTCATTAAAAAGTGACCATTTTTATATATGAAACACAGACGAACTAATTCTTTTTTAATCTGTCTTTTAGTTTGGGGTGAGGAATAGTTGTGTAGAGGATAGAGAAGGCAAATGGTTTAATAATGATTATAATAATTCTTTATTAGCACAACTTACACCCAATATAGGGTCAAAGGCTACAAACAAACAAAAAATGGATCAAACACATACACAAACAACAATTATCATACACAAACAAACAAAAAGGCTGTTTCATAATATAACAAATGTAATCAAGTGCCCCCTGTCCTCAGTTCCAAAGACCGTTTAATAAAGGACCCTAAGGATTTCACTTGTGAAGATGATATTGCTATTGCTCATTGACACAAGACATCACAGCCTTAATCCATTCGGAAAGTATATATATTGTATGTGTCTTCTTTTTCGCGCTTAGCCCATTGTCAGGCATAATCCTATAACATGGCCACCCTCATTATATGAATGGGGATATTGAACAAGGTTTTGACTTGGGATTGTCAATGTTGAGATCCTGCAATACGTTCTATATGTTAGTTGCAATAGATGTGGTATAGGTATACGAGATTACAGTAACAGACTGATCTTTAAAATAGAGAGGAATGTTAGATTTGACTGGCTTGTGATGAAGGATATTACCTATGTTAATGACATCAAGACTTTATTGGGGGCCGCCGTGGCCGTGATCGTATGGTAAGTTGGATTTACAAATACCTATGCAATCAGTGCCTATCACCACTGATGTTGTGAGTTCGAATCTATATCAGGGCGAGGTGTACAACATTATGTGATAAAGTTTGTCAGTGACTTGCAACAGGTCGGTGGTTTTCTCTGGGTTCTTCGGTTTCCTCCACCAATAAAACTTACCACCATGATATAACTGAAATATTGTTGAGAGTGGTGTTAAACACCATCAAACCACAAACAAACATAATGACATCAAGACCTTTGTTGGCAAACGAAAGTTTAAGATAGTTGTGATAGGCACTGATTGCATAAGCCCAACTACCATACGATCACGACCAAGACGTCGTCATATTGTTTCTAAGAATTAATCATCAACATCTTATGTATTTCTTTACACTTTGTATCTGTAGTTGAAAGTCTGCACCTCAGTACAATGAATACCTTTATTATCCAATAGAACATTATGCACACAATGGACATAATGTCAGGAGTAACATTAAATAACTTCCCGGTCACGATCAATTGTCGTGATAAAAAAAATATTGGACTAAAAATAAACTACAATTTGTATGCTGAAGTTTAACATGTTGTAAAATATGACGCAATCCACAAGGCTGAAGTGAAGGTAAGTGTTGTAGATCTATTTAAGTTATCGTATCTATTAGCGGAGAACAATGTATACATATTTCAAATAATTATGATATTTTCATTATAAATTAATGAAAAAATTAGAATTATTCACAAATTTAATGATAGTGTATTTTATATTTATGTACAAGATATATCATGACTTTCCAAATTATCTGAAGTAACATACTGAAATATTGTTGAAAGTGGCGTTAAACACCAATAATGATAGCCATAACCCTGAAGTAATATAAAATATTTATAATATTAAATCATAACATATACGGTTCCACAGCTATGATTTTTTAGTATAAATTCCATCCACATTTATTTCTTTATACAAAATTACATAGCAAGCTCCAGATAGAGAGCTGTTTAAAGGACTATCCCGCGACCGTGTGCTGCGCCGACGAGTTACCGGCCCACGTGGGAGTTAGGACTCGCACGTTCATCGTCAATACGGACACGTGCGACCGTGGCGGAAGTCACTGGGTGGCGTTTTACTTTCCCCTCGTGGGACCACAGACGCTCGTGGCACGGACTTGCCACCCCCCTTTTTTCTAACTTTCTGTTTACAAATTTATTTTCCATAAAATTTCTTTATTTCTTTATTATTTCATCTCTTTTTCCTTATTTTAACTTGTTCGTGTCAATATTCATACAATCTTATATTAACATCAAATTGCATGTGTCGACCCTATAGATACTAATAATACACAAGGCATGCAACTCGGCTGGTTTAACAATCGTACCCTTGCTCGCTTCGAGTACATTTATTGCACCTTATTTCCATTATGTCATTCAAACTAGGACATGTATCCATTCCTAAAAGACGCATCTTTTTGCCCCTGTTTTTGTTTTGTGCATACGATAACTCAGTTCTCCAGAATTTTAAGATTTTCACACATTTATTGCCAATTTTTTCGTATAAGGACCCACGGCACGTTTCTGACCCTATCGTTGAAGTTAATGCAGTGGTACGTCACTTCCGTCTGCCGTGGGTCCTTATACGAAAAATTTGGCAATAAATGTGTGAAAATCTTAAAATTCTGGAGAACTGAGATATCGTATGCACAAAACAAAAACAGGGGCAAAAAGATACGTCTTTTAGGAATGGATACATGTCCTAGTTTGAATAACATAATGGAAATAAGGTGGCAATAAATGTACTCGAAGCGAGCAGGGGTACGATTGTTAAACCTGCCGAGTTGCATGCCTTGTGTATTATTAGACTAGTATCTATAGGGTCGACACATGCAATTTGATGTTAATATAAGATTGTAAGAATATTGACACGAACAAGTTAAAATAAGTAAAAAGAGATGAAATAATAAAGAAATAAAGAAATTTTATTGAAAATAAATTTGCAAACAGAAAGTTAGAAAAAAGGGGGGTGGTAAGTCCGTGCCACGAGCGCCTGTGCGTGGGACCCGCCGAATTTTTCGATTCGCTGGGAAACACACCGGAAACGTATCACCACCGTTTTGCCATCGTCCTGGTCGTCAACGGACCGCAATACTACTACTGTTCGTCTCGAATCCAACCCGACGACACCGACACCTGCAGACTGTATTGCCGGTACTACTTTAAACGGAGACATCGAGGAATGGAGCTGCCGGACATAGTGACAGACTTTTCCACCGTTGATTTAAAAGGAAACGAGGACAAAATTTTAAGATCTAACTGTTAACATTGTATATTGTCATGCATTGTAAACGTCTTTATGATAGAACGTATTGAACTTAATAAACAATCGAACTGTTAAAATTGTATTTTGTCGTGCATTGTCTTGGTAAATGTCCCCATTATAGAATGTATAAACGGACGAAATCGTGTTAAAACGACTATTGTATATTGTCAAGTATTGCCGTGTCTTTATTATAGAATTTATTATACGTAATAAATGAAACGAACGAAATCGTGGCGTTGTGTTATGCTCAGAGTTACTTCCCTTTGAATACGATTAACCATCTTGGAAACGTATAATTACTTCCCTTTGAACATACATATTGAGTTATCTCCCCCACTTTCATCGAATAAACACACCGACAGAACTTTCATTGGTCGAAATATGACGCAATACGCTGCACACGTATGCATCGTTATAATCCGGATAAGCAAACGATCTGTCCTTAAACAGATTTGTGTGCAGGATTGTATATGTCGTTCAATATTAATCTTTTTGTGACAATTTAATCTCGTTAGATTCATTCAAAATAATTCATGTTGTAATCATTTGGCATTATAATATCAATGTTTAGATTGATGAAAATTAAATCACATTATTCTAACATTTTTTAGGCATGTGTTTGATAACTAACCAAACTAAAATAATATGTCTTGCTTTATATATGCAAAACTATTGTTGGTCGAAATATGATGCAATGCACTGCAAACGTATGCATCATCTTAATCCGATTAAATAAACATGTCCTTAAACGGATTTGTGTACGAGGGTGTTTGCAACCTTATTAGGTAATATAATCCTGTTCCTATTTTTCATTGGTCTAAATATGATGCAATGCGCTGCATACCTTTAATCGGATTATATAAGACACCTTATTTAGACGTCGAATCGGTAGGCGAGGTGTTCTATTTTTAGTTTTGGCCTTTTGGCCGCCATATTGGGCCCTGGGGTCCTATGTTCTTAGGGTGCATAAAATCCCTCACTCCATACTACTATTATTATCTAAATTCTTCTTTCTGTTTAAAAATATATTTAGAATTTCCCATCTTTACAATTTCTTGAATTATTCATTTGCGCGTTTTAGATACAGTGACACATGACAACACAATAATTGAAAAGTATGACCTATAAGGGTTGTCTTTCGCGACTAATATCGATAAATCGGGAGTTCGAACCCCGGATATGTCAAACCAAAGACTATCAAATTGGTATTTGCTGCTTCTTCGCTGAGCGCGCAGCACTAACACTGGCGTCAATGTGGATTCAGGTAAGAATTAATATTATCGTTTTTGTGAAAAAAAACGGATTATTCATCGGTATTTCATGTTTTAATTGACGTATCATAAAATATGAAACTAAAATACAATGAAGCGCTTTCATAGTTTAATCGCTAAATGAAGAAATCAGCCGTTGAAAAAAACGGGGTGATGTGGGTAACTGAAGAAGATAATTTATCGCTGATGTCCGTAACTTGAAACATTGATGTCCGTAATTGGTATTATTCCTAAACGAGACAATAGTTCAGCAGGCTTTGAAATTCACTTTTTAATGAAATAACAGTCTATTTATCGTGATACTGGTAAATCGGAAGCTAGAATATTCAGTCTTGAAAGTCTTTATAAATAGTCGAGACTAGTCAATATCAACATGCACTCGACCACTGGACTCTCGGTTAATTGTCGAGTTCACCAGGTTACCAATTCTTTTTTCTATATAATCAGAAGCATGTCTAGTGGACAAATAGACGAAACCTTGGTTGTAGTAAGTACCAAAAATATTTGAAATTGACTCACATTGCTGAAGACCGGGTTTGACTCCAGCGAATTTTTCCTTGTGATAATGAAATATGTTTGCAATTATATTAAATTTATCTTTTGGTAAATCTACAGCAAGGTTAAATATTTCTAAATAGATTTTGAGACGATCAAAGATTCATTTAGCTCTGAATGTAATGCTACCGCATACTGAGGGAACAGTAATAAATCAGTCATTGAAAATTGAAATTGTTGAAGTGAAAAACAGTTTTCAGCAAAATGAGTGATATATGTTGCCATTCTTTTTTAGGGAAAGTCTTCATAATACAACTATAAAAGGTTCACTACCATATAATGAATAAGAACATTTTTTTTAATTCAAATTTTATTTTCAATTGTGTTTCAACGTATTTTAGCCATGTTAACTATGTTTGAATACCTTTGAAATATTATAATAAATAGTAATAATTTTATCATATATAAAACTATTTGAAGAATGTGTCACTCACCTCTGTCCACGGTAACTATGTCTATATCAAAGCCATGATGAAAACTTATAAGAAAAAAGATATATTGTTCCATGAAGCTCACTTAAAATAACATATTCGAAAAGTGTTCATGTCATCGTTGTTTAAAATAAGAAAGAAACATAATTATCATGGCTTTCAATAACAAACCAGTTATAAAGACACATGCTAAAATTGTCAGGCCCTGCATGGTTCTTCATATTATGTTCCAGAATATTGTGAGGATGTGAAGATGTTCTATTACATATGTAACACATGAATTCATCTGAAACAAAACAAAAATAAATAAAAAAATGATTATTTTGTTTACTCTTGGAACCCGAACTATACTGTAGCTATAACACGGAAAGTGATGTTTGATACAAAAGACTTCCTGTGGTATACTTCACTTAAATGGGCTAGCATTCGATTCGATAGTCATTAAAGCGATTAATAAATTGCTTTAAATTTATCGACATCTTGTGCATTTTTCCTTGCTGATGATTTCTAATATCAGGAATAAACTGCCCTGATATTGGAAAATATCGACAATCGTCAGTAGCAACGTCACAGACGTCATGCTGACCGTGAAACTGTCAATGAAAAAGAATAGCTGCAGTTTTGAAGGTCTTTACAGAAATCACTTGTATGACAGCTCTATCACGAGGCGCACTGCAAAACAGTGATAATTGTTGTCTCGACATTAAACTACCTTTATTCTATATATAGTTTGACGTTCTACAAATAGATATTTGTTATATCGAGATGATAAGCACGAATGCTGATACAAAGGAATGAAAATATGTAGAATGTACTTTTAAAAGATCTTTATCAATTCTCTCTCAGGACATTTTAGGTGTCAGTGTTTTCCGATCTCCAGACTTTTATTTTTATTTTTGCCATTATTTACCTATTAACAAAACTTTTTAAAACTACTCTCCCGTTTCCGATTCCCTGTATATCCCTCTGGTTTCCATTTTAACCACGTCACCTTATATTTCTCAGCGTGTTCACTTCCCAGTACTTAATTTTGTAACATATAATTTTATGTATGTATTCTGTTTACAATTATTCTCAGTGTTTTGTCGGATACATGTATATAACAGCTTAATAATAAGACGCAGAAAAAGCATAATTCAACAGTTATGGACATCATTATTTAGACTTTCAGACCAGTTACGGACATCCTTTTTTACAGTTACGCACATCATCCCGTTTATTTTAACGGCTGATTTCTTCATTTAGCGATTATACTATGAAAGAGCTTCTTTGTATTTTAGTTCCATATTTTATGATACGTCAATTAAAACATGAAATACCGATGAATAATCCATTATTTTCACAAAAACGATCAAATTAATTCTTACCTGAATCCGCATCCTCCGTCTTGGGATGTCCGTAACTGCAGTTACGGACATCACATTGACGCCAGTGACTAAAGAGTAAGAGCAAAGAGTAGTTTCAGTGAACTAGCACCATAAAGATCCCACTCAGCATGTTTGTCTAGTACAAAGCAGACATTATTATCATCTCATTGAATGTAACTTGTTCTCGCCATGATATGGCTGATAAATTACTCATTTGGCGCTAGAACTTATCACTCACTAGATATATCGAGTCACACTCAGCCCTTTCCGTCTGTAGCGATACAGTAATTGTTTTTTTATTGGTTCTTATGCATATATATATATATATATATATATATATATATATATATATATATATATATATATATATGCTGGGTTACCGATGTTGCAATGACACGATCTAGATTGTGACCCTTGCCCAGTGGTTGTATTATTGACCATTCACTTCATAAGCACGTTTGTGTATTGTTTACTAAACGTCTGCATTATCTATGAATGAATAATTTATATAAATATTTACCTGCCTGTAATCTGTTTACTGAATACTTACCTCCATGATAATACTACATAATAGGGATTTAGGTGTCATTTCTACAACAAACATAAACGAACGAACGAACTAACAAAGAAACCTGTACACGAATAAGCAACTGTGGTGTATCGGATAAAGTAAATTCACCCTGCATGTTGACTGGAACTATAAGGTAAGAGATACAAGATATCTAGCAGCTTGAATAGGTATGTGAGTTACACCACGAAATAACTGAAATATTGTTGAAAGTTGCGTTAGACACCGTAAACCTAACCTAAAACCATATGTGAGTTATGAATCGAGCTCGAAATATGTAACTCTTTTGTATTTGACATTAGTCCTTCTATGAGAGCGGGAGGTTTGGCGCTTTAAAATCTGATTCAACCCACCATTTCTTTAGAAATGCCTGTACCAAGTCAGGGTCATTACGGTTTTCACAGTTTTCCGGTTGTTGACTGATTTTGTCTGTTTATATAATTATGAGTTTTGACTTTCCCTTTGTAAGATTGTTCGGAGTTCGGTAATTTTGTTATTACCCTTATCTATCTGTCTTATAGTTTATGATATTTTTCGAACCTTGTTGTGTGGACGTTGGTCTCGAGGGACCGCTAATATTACTTCGAAACAGCCGGATAGTCGAGTTTTCTTCCGCAATCGTGTTATTTTATGTACCAATAAAGTCGTCAATTAAACTTCTTTGTTATTTAGTCATGAACCTAGTAAATGTTTCTGGGACCTGATTACTGTATAGGGAACGATAAGAAACAGCTTACACGCGGACGTGATAGAGGACATCATAGAAAACGATTAGAACGACGATTGTTTCTGATCGTTTGAGCAAAATTTGGCAGTTGTTCTGAACGTTTTGTTTTGACATTGCCGGATAAACACAACATACTTACATTGTCAATAAAAATAGTGTTTATCTGCTCTCCATAGCCAGGTGCTGCTTGAATTTTGCTACATATAAATGGAAATTTCACAATGGGAAAAGTGAAATCATCTCTGTTGTCGCAAAGTTTCGTTCTTAACCGGCCCTCACTGTCTATTTCTAGGTGTAGGTCATGACGTGAAGCAGACTTATCTGTATCTGGTATATTCTTTATTTCAAGAACAATGTGATAGATGAGATCAAGATAATCACCAAACTAGTAATTATTTAGTAGTGCTAATATTTTTAGCTTTCTGTGTTGTGCTTTTTGTTTTGTTTGTCTTCGTTCTGTGTCTTGTGTACCCAATGTTGCCTTTGTCTCTGGATCGTCCATTCTTGATTGTCCGTCGGTTTTATGCAACGTTTATTCACCACAGAAGACGCAATGTATTGTTAATTTTTTTTACCTATAGCAATTATATTAATGACAGTTTCTATATTTTTGGAGTAGATAAGTCGAATTAATTTACTGCATCCAAAATTTGAAATAATTCAATATATTCAGGTAAAAATTGTAATCGCATAATCAAGTATCATCAGTATGAAATCAATGAGTGTCCATACGGTTTGCAAATATGGCCTATTGGTCAGGTGATATCACCGGAAATTATTAATCTAAAGTTATAATCCACAATTTGTTGATAAATACATTGTGTCTGTTATCTGTTATGGAGGTATTAGTGGACAGGTAAAGAGCCATCGGACTTAGAATTTTGTCACAGGACGCCATGTTGTTAGTGCTTCTGGCATGTACATTTGTATAATACTTGAGTTTATCTACAATGTGACAATCTCCATTGTACATTTCAGACTTAAATCTGTAAGACACTGACGATGGAAGCAACATATGGAGAACGAGGAGGGAACGTACTCGACAATTCCTCGCCAGTATCAAATGGAAGTTCTTCGTCTAATGGGAAATCTAATGGAGTAGTGAAACGATTGTCAGGAGATAATTTGAAAACAGAATCAGGACTTCCGTGCAACGAAAATGAATTATTGACTAATAATGGCGAAGAACTTGCCGTTACTACAATAAGACTTAAGAAACAAATAAGTTTGTTCCAAGCAGTGTGTATAATTGTTGGAATAATAATAGGATCTGGTATATTTGTTTCTCCTGTAGGCATTCTACTTAATGTCAAATCTGTTGGAATGTCTATCGTAATGTGGGCTGTATGTGGACTATTTTCAGCTCTTTGTGCATTGTGCTTCGCCGAACTTGGAGCATGTATTCCAGAGTCTGGAGGAGAATATACATATATTCGGAGAGCATTTGGTGACTTTCCAGCGTTCATAGCTATGTGGATTAATTTTGTTGTCATTTGTCCAGTTTGCATCGCCGCATCTTGTCTCATATTTGCCACATACATCTTGCGACCACTGTATCCTGACTGTGAACCACCGTCCATAAGTGTAAGATTGTTGGCCGCATTAATCATTAGTAAGTACTTGAACCTGTTAAAGTTGATTAGCTAACAAAATATACATAATAGTTATCGTAAGACTATTTAATACTTTATTTACTGATATGACATGCGCTTAACCCTTCCGTACTTAACCCCACGACTGATCTATAGGAAGAGTTTGAAGATACCAAATGGTAATCAGAATCCGTAAATCGAAGGACAGACAACACAATGGCCAAAAGGACAATGAGAAAAGGACAAATAGCAATCTACAAAACATCACACATAAAACTAAAGATCGAGTAACACGACCCCTTTAAAAATCGGGGGTGAATTCGGGTTCTCTGGAAGGGTAAACAGTTCCTGCTTCACTAGTGGCACTATAATGTTTGTGCAAATAATATCTATTCAAACGAAATTGATATATTTTTCACTATTTGTAAACAGAATAAAACATATAAAATAAGTCTGTTTTCTTTAAATAAACATATTTAACTGACTAGGAATCAATATACCCCAACTATTTTCTGAATGTTAGCTTTGTCCTGGAAATTTGTTGTTTTGTATCTTATTTGTACAACTGTTAGCCGTTGTCTATTAAATCTGTATACTCGATGTTATGCGTCATTGGATCGTTCTTGTGTATGCGTTTCCAGATATATGTCTGTATTGTACACGCATAAAAATCTACATTTTCATTATCAGAAAGTTGTATTTATATTTATGTTTTACCACACTCTGTTCTTCACAAGATTTATAAGTCATTATTAATAAGAGTTTGGAGATACCAAAAGGGGTAATCAGAACCCGTGCATCAAAGGACAGACAACACAATAGCCAAAAGGAAAAGGACAAAAGGCCAAACAACGATCTACAAAACACTATGCTCAAAACTAAAAATCGTGCAACACGTTGTTTAACGCCATCTGTGTTAATATTTCAGGCATCACTAAGCACATTAAAATCAAACATGGAAATATATACTGAAACAAAATTTTAGGCTTGGTTTGGTTTATAGTGTTTAACGCCACTTTCAACAATATTTCAGTTATATCGTGGTTGTCAATTTTATTGATGGAGGAAACCGGAGTACCCGGTGAAAACCACCGACCTGTCGCAAGTCACTGACAGACTTTATCACATAATGTTGTATCGAGTACACCTTGTCATGTACGAGGTTCGAACTCACAATTTTAGTGGTGATAGGCACTGATTGTACATGTAGTTGTAATTGACAAAAAAAAATAAACTCTATAAACATTGTATATTAGTAGCAGTTTTTGTTCTACCAGTCAATCTACTGGTTTTGTGTCTTTTCAGGTTTACTCATCATTATCAACTGTATTAACGTAAAGTGGGCAACAAAGGTCCAGGTTGTTATTACTGCCAGTAAACTGATAGCATTACTAACCATTATTATCATCGGTTTTGTATATATTGGTAAAGGTATGTTATTCTAACCATCATTTTAGGTATTAATGTTGTTGACCAAAACACCATTTTTACCCGCTAAGAAAAAGTTTGAAGATACCAAAGGGGTAATCAGAAGCCGTACATCAAAGAAGGAGCGAGAATACCATGGCCAAAAGAAAAAGGACAAACAAGGATCTGCAAAGCACTACACCGAAAACTAAATATTGAGCAACAAAAAACCCACTAAAATCCGGGGGTGAACCCGGATGCTCCGGAAGGATTAGCAGTTCCTGCTCCAGTAACTTTGCTTGCACAGTTGAGCACGCTTGTTAGCAGCATTATATGGATCAAACCTTACGGTCATAAAACGTTAAAGTAACGAATTATGTTCTCGAAGTACAAAATCGTCTTATCAAGAGACGACACAAACAGGATACAGTGTTCTGATTAATCGATCGCGGATATGAGTACAAAATAAAGATGGCCGTAATATGCAAATGAAGTTTTAGAATTTTGAAAAGAGAGTTTAAACAGTGATGGTCAACAATTCCCCCAATATCAACAAAACGAACAATCACCTTTCACCTTAAGCCACTGAACACAAAAAGACCACGACATATGGAATTGGAAATTCGGGTCCTGACTTGGGACAGGCACTACAAAGCTCCTTTATTTTCTACTCTGAAACTACAAGTACAAATGTGTTATAACTGATGATTCTCAGATCTGTTAAAAAGAGGCATCATATCATCATAATCAGTACGGAACAGTCATTCAAGCTATGTGTGAGAGATACAGGCTATTGGGAACCTCTGGTATCAGTCGTCATGGCACATTGCGTGTTATTGTTTGTATATGATATTGTAGCAAATGAAAGTAATGTTAGAACATTTTGAAACCGGAGTGTTATATTTAATTTCTTTGATTAAAACACCTGAGTTGCGTGTACAGAAGAAGTAGTTCGTTTTGTATGTGATTTATTATTTCAATACCATTCCAGAGTATTTGAAGCATGTTAATACATTTGTTTGTTAATAACTTGTGATTGATTGCGACCCTCAAAAATAAATATTGAGTGTCATTATGAATACAGGATTAGCTAAATAGAAAATGCAATTTCCACATTAAAAACAACACTCGATAAATAAATGATTAGAAAGTGGTCTTTAGTGATATCTTCAGCTGACACAGAATCAATTTTTCATCACAACTGGTAATAATTGATAGAGAGGTTTATTTTTATCTCCCTCTCCATACAGGCATGCAATGTCATTAGAAAGTGAATTGTTGCTATTCATTTCCTATATAAAACAACTAATAAGTCATTAACGTCAAAACGTTCCAGTTTACTCATTTAGATTTGCATAAATACGTAGAACATTTACAATATTACTGTATATTCAGTACTGTTAGAATGGTTTGAAGAAAACAAAGAGGTCATCAGACAAAATGGTCGACAAAATGCAACACAAAACAACACGAACCACACTAAGACAAGAAGGTGCAGTTCCTGCTCCACTATTGACACCCGTCGTATTATTCCTGTTCAAAATCCGGTGATAAATATAGAATAACGTTTGCTTTGAAGGTCGAGACAGACATTATCACTAATATCGCAGCGAGTCTGACATGACGAGCTGTGATGCTAGTGAAAATGTATATCGATTCATTCAGTTGCTCGATTTCTTAAAAAAAATCCAACACGCATTGCAACGAAATCTATTAGTATCAGTATTATTTGGTTCTTGGATATAAGACATGGTTAGTTTCCCTGAAGATACATGCATCTTTTAATGTTTTAAAACTCGATTGTTATTTTCATGTTACAGGTAGCGTAGAAAATTTCAACGATTCTTTCTCTGGAAGTGATTATAGTGCGGGTGCTATAGCAATCTCATTTTACTCAGGATTCTGGGCATTTGGAGGGTGGTAAGTAAGACAAATAAAATATAAAATGTTCAGACATAAACGTGCAATTCAACCAGGAAGTTTGAGAATCAAAATCAAAACCAAATTTTAGAAGTCAACAAAGCATATTTAGTATCAAGCGCACGCTATATTACTAGTATCCTCGGCTGCAAATTGGTCGACACGCATGATACAGTAAACATATTACCCGACCTATGCCATATATTTTAACACCCCCTCCCCCCCGCACCACCCACTCACCCACCCACCCACACACACACGCACACGCACATGCACACACACACACACACACACACACACAACCCTGGCTCAAAGAGTCGACTTTAGTTCTTTAATTATAGCAGGTACAACAAAGATGTTCACATGTACACTGCAATAATAATTATCTCATGCATGCAGCAATCTCTCTGTGTCCACACTCTATGTCCTCTCGTCATTCAATTAGATATATTATATTTCAGGAGTTACCTGAACTTTCTGACTGATGAGCTGTTGGAACCACACAAGTGAGTATATTAAATTATTTAATAATCAATATAACATTTATATTATATTAAATGGTAACGAGAAAAGGCATCTTCTAAAAGACCTTAACAATAAAATTAAAACAGACATACATGTAGAACAGCAATAAAATGGCCGTTCCATTACTTTAATTTGTATCTACTTTTGGGTATTATGTTTAGACCCTTTGATGTTCTTGTTCGCAAAGATATTTAAATTATTTTGCTTTCAAATATTTTGGCTTTGAACCTATCTAATGAAGGGTATTCCAGAAACGCGCCGTGCGCACTAAATTTGATATCTACGTTTATATTTAAAGTTAGATAGTCTCTCTCTTCATTTACATCCGTATCCTTTCATAAGTACAAGAGAAATCATTTATTTATGTATTTAAAGACCACGGTTTATCTATAAATATATATTACTTTTCATTTTAGGTAAAACTGTGCATGTGATTTGATTTTGATTAAAAATATTGTGTCAGCTGTGTGTTTTCTTTATGGTCATTCAAGTAAATAACTTCCAATACTGCATTATATGTCCGTCATTTCTGTAACATTTAATCACAAAGAATGGTTATCGGATTAAAATAAGATATATCTATATTTAACAACTGGACTGTAAATTTGACATTTCCATGTAGTAATGTCACAATGCTTTTGAAGTCTACATATTATGTAAAAGATGCACGAGTGAACAGTCAGAAATGGTTAATTACTTTCTTGCTAGAACACTGACTACCCAAATCTATATTTCAAAACGATCGATGGTTCGAATACCTGCCTACATATTTTCGATGTACTTTTTCGTTCCCTCAGTTTACTTCATTCGTACACTGACTGTGTAATTTAGTGATGTACGATTTCGTCCGTGTATGGCCATTTGAGGTCCCTGATTTCACGTTTTATAGAGGTAGAAAACTGACTGCCACGATATAGCTGAAATCTTGGTGAAAGCACCAATCCCTCATATTTTATATTTGTATCGTCTGATTACATACCGGTATGTAGTATACCCGTAGCCAATTTTTGACTACTTCTGTATCGATAATGCATGTATTATTTGCTCCAAAACATTTTTTTTTTATTTAATGGCTAAATATGTATTTATTAAATTATAGATATTTACTTTAGAAGTTTATGAATACATATTTTTAAGGTTTTGGAATCATGTATGAATTAAATACAGCAAAAACAAAGTTATTTATCAGATATGTGTTAAGAAGAGTTTGAAGATACCAAAGGAGTAATCAGAATCCGTAAATTGAAGAAGAACAGACAACACAATGGCCAAAAGAAAAAGGACAAAAGGACAAACAACGATCTACAAAACATACTCATAAAACTACATGTTAAAGGCATACAGGCTCTCAGAATTGATTTTTTTTTGTTTATGTTAAAAGTTGCCAATATTCGATGTTTTATACTAATAAAATGTTCTGAACAACAAGCCAGGTTTAAAAAATATGCTATAATGTCGTAATTAGTGAAAAGAATTCGAATGTCTGTTGGTAAAATCGCCATTAACACGACCTAATTATAAGTTGGCTGCTTTTCCGAAGTTTGCCGAATACTGATAACTGCTATAAATAACAAGGAAGCATAAGTTGCATGTAAATTCGTTAGAATTAATATAATTTAAGAAATATATCTATGAAATTGGATCCCGGGGTAATCAGTTAATACTATATAATGGTATTTAGTAAGAATGACACTTAAAATCGGAAATACGTGATGAAATCAATAAAAACAAACCCAAACTCTGCAAAGGGACCCCGATAAAGGGAAAATTGTAAACAAATTGTATTGCATATCATTGACAACACTTGAGTTGACTTGATTATATTTTTTTTAGAAAAAAACAGACATGAAGTTCATTATTTTAGTCTTTAATTTAAAAGAGATATCACCTAGCGTTTTCTCTTGATAAAAAGACTATATAAAAAAACTACGATGCAATTCTACTGTCGATATACGATTCGGCCGAAAAAATATACTAAATTATGCTTACATGTTGAAAAATGGAGTAAATCGGTATAACATCTTTTCTTAATTTTTACACAAATCTTGCTGAATCCTCCTTTTTGTGTGTTTGTTCTTCCACGATTCGATTTGTGCCATGTGCTTTCTTCATCAACAAACAATTTCGCACATGCGCAAACGTTTTCCCGAATGAGTTCACTGTCAGGTCGTATGAATATTGCGCGGGTAAACATTTGATTCTTTACTGGATTCAAGAAAATAAAACAGCGACGTTTTTCCTTCGTTCTAGGCTATTTACGTATGATATTATGAAAAATTGCAACTGCAATTAGTATAAAACTTCGAATATTGGCAATTTTTAATATTTAAACAAATTCAATTCTGACAGCCTGTATGCCTTTAAGCATCCAGATAATATTTATAGATGTCACCTATAAGGGTTTTTTTTCGTTTTCAGGAATCTCCCACGTGCAATACTTATTTCTATGTCTATAGTAACTGTAGTATATATCGTTGCTAACATAGCTTACTTTTCTGTACTGTCTCCGATAGAGGTCATCAAGTCGTCAGCTGTTGCTGTGGTAAGAAATATTACATGGATAGTTATACTGTATACAAACCAGCATGAAACACATTTCGGCATAGTTACCCATGTATTAGTATTAATTAAATGTTAGAGAAACCCGAAGGTCAATCAAGAATGGACAATCTCCCAGAAACACTAACAAAATTGGGCACACAAGACACAGGACGAACACAAACAACAACAACAAAAAACACCACAACACAGATATTTAAACAGAAAAGCAACACTGACCCCTCCAAAAAACCGGTGGTGAACTCAGATGCTAGCGAAGGGTAAGCAGTTTATGCCTCTTATAAAACACCCGCCACATTACTCATATAGTCGAGACGTATTGGACACCACTATAGACAAACAAACACTAATAACATAAAAAAACACGAATCCCCCCTAAAAACAACTCGGGTAAACACGATCCGAATATTAACTAACATAGGAAGTATTAAGTCTATAGTCTTAATGGGCGGCATGTCATACGAGCAACCATAGAAGTAACCATGTATTTGTAATAGTAATAAAAACGTTGATACCGGTGTCATAGAGTAAACCTCCCCCATAGTAGATCAACCCCCCCGGAAGATTTACTATATAGTAAACATTCCGGGGGAAGGTTTGCTATGCGGAAGGTTTACTATACGACACCGGTATACAATTAAATTAGTATGCACTATGAGTTTCTGGAATAACCTTCATCAGGTACGCTCAAGGTCAAAAGAATGGAAAGCCAAATAATTTAAAAGTCTTTGGGAGCAAGAAAACCACAGGGCCAAAAACAGGACAAGATAGTCAAAATCGGCTACGGTCACTTATGACTGAGGGGGGAGAATATTAGTTTTAATGATAATTGCATTATTTAGGAAGTGTAACTCTCAGTAACAAATAAACTAATACTAGTAAACCATGCCAGTTCGGAAACACTGACTACTGACTAATAGCATTAGTCCACTTTGAATTATTGTGTTTTACACCTAAGTGAGTATTTTATTCAGCTATACCATGGCCAGTGGGGTTTTTTTAGGGATGCAAGATATTGTTCTGTACAGTATACAACAATTGCATATTCATCTGCATTCTTCCATGCTTATTATTTTACTTATTTATAATAATGCGCACTGATATGCATTACTTTTGGAAAAAGGACTAAATATCGTTTGCACAAGAGATAAAACCAATTTGTGTTTCGAAAATTCAAACCTTTACGCATATTGATACCACAAAACGATTGTGTTACTACAAGTTAGCAGTTTTATATTGTATTCTCTCTCTCTCTCTCTCTCTCTCTCTCTCTCTCTCTCTCTCTCACACACATTTTTACATATTGGTCTTTGGTATGATATAGTTATTTATTTAAAATAAGAGAAAAACAAGCAAAACAACGTGAACAAACACAGATAACTACAAATGGGTTACATGGACCCCTTCGAAAATCGTCAGTGAATTCACGGGCTCCGGAATAGTTAGCATTTCCGGCTCCACATGATGTCACTTGGAGCAATGGTGAAAATCCACTGAAATTCTCGTATATTTCTTACTATCTTGTCAATGCTTAAGAAAATAAAGATTAGGAACATAGCATGTGGTACCAAATCGTGTTTTATGTTACTGCTATTGTTTTATATATCTGGATCGTGATATAAGCAGTGACATAAAAACACGATTTAGTACGACATGTTATGTTGTTAATCTTTATTTTCTTAATCATTGACAAGACAAGACGGGATATATGAGAATTAAATAGGACTTTCACCTTTAGCCCAAGTAACACCACGGGTGCCACATGTGGAGCAGGAAATGCTGACTATTCCGGAGCCCATGAATTCATATTTTTGAAGGGATCCATTTTGCTCATTTTTAATTATCTGTGTTTGTTCACATTGTTTTTCTTGTTTTTGTTCTTCTTTTTGCCACCTGCTTGTGTTTCTATATTTATTTGCGATTTCTTTATCATGTCTTTGTATCTTATGCCTATCGAATTATTAATAACCAGTTTTAGGGTTAATGTTATGGTGTTTAACGCCACTTTCAACAATGTTTCAGTTATATCGTGGTTGTCAGTTTTATTGGTGAAGGAAACCGGAGTACCTAGATAAACCTACCGACAAATGTTGTACCGAGTACACCTCGCCATGAGTGGGGTTCGAAATCACAACTTTAGTGGTGATAGGCACCGATTGCACTGGTAGTTAATACGATCGCGACACTGACGATCCCGCCAGTTTTAGTGAACATTAAAATGAAACTTGTATCATTATCCTTTATCATGCTATATATTCACTATGAAAAATCTGGATCATTTAACCCATAGATTACTAGTCACGTTGACGTTCGACATTTAGCTAACATGATCTACATATTTGGGAAGTAGAAAAACAAAATTATTTATAGTATGGTCCAATTTGGCCTTGGTCTTCATCATGCTCCTTCATGACTATTGACTTTTATCAAAGACAAGTTCATTTACATTTTCGTCAATGTTGCATCAATTTACATTATTTTAAGACCCTTTGTGTATGTATTTAAACTGCCTTTTAATATTATAGAAATTCTCCTAAACATTAACATATAAATAACTAGAGTAAGGGTTAATTCAATTTTAAAGGGTACTCAAGTACTGTAACTACAATAGGTGGGAATACACTAGGAGGGGAGGTTTGGTCCCATAAAACCATAGTTTAACGCCGCCACTTTTTATTGAAGTGTGTGTACCAAACAAGGAAAGCGAGCGATCATGTGTTATTGGTGCCCATTGTGCCTCTTTTTACGATTTTTCTGTTGGATTTTGGAACTGTTCTGACAGTGTGGTATTTTGTTTTGTTTTTCATTTTATTACAGTCTTATACGCTACTTTTCCAAAAAGTCAAAAATATGATTATTATCAAAACTAAGGTTATCCTCATTCAGGCATAGGTGGCTATACTTTTTTAGGCCCTTTTGTTTTATAGTTCCTAGGCACTTTTAAGGTGTTTAGTTTTCCAATCTTTTAGTTTGGGAGTGCCTGATGGAGTTTGTTCTGGAGGCATAAAATCTACATTTTTATTAGATTGACGGTGTTTAGCTAATTTTGGTGGAAATGCAAATTAGTATTGAGTACTGGTTTCTACCATTGTCTTCTTGGCGTTTATGAGTATTGTCAAAACCAAACTTTTACCGGTATATTATATTACACATAATTTAGAATTCAATTGACAAAAAGACAGCTAAACAGTACTAATTTAGATAAACAATATATATATTCTCTCTCAAGGATGTTGGCAAGATGTCGTGATTATCACTGTGGCAACTTCAGTTCGTCTATTAAGATTTGCATGTCCTATAAATAACATTTTATTTTAATATTGCAGACTTTCGTAGAGCATACTGTAGGAAAAATCACCTGGTTGATGCCGATTCTTATTGCAATATCAGTCATGGGATCAATGAACGGAACTAGTTTATCAATGTCAAGGTAGGTCTAGGACATTATCTTGTGATGAATTCAGTACATCTATGATGACATCATAAAAATAAAATTATCGTCTGCAAAAGATAGCGATGAGGTGACAGTATCAATGAAGATAACTATTAAATTATGTAGAGCACGTAAATAATGAATGAATGAATAATTTACAATAAATTTAATAACTAGCTAGTATGCAAATCATTCATACAAAGTATGACACATTTCTTGTATGAACCATTATGTGACTTTATTTCTTAAAATATATAGGGGCCGGGTGGCTCAATGAGTTAGGTAGTTGGATTACCTAACAACTCATACAAGCCTATCCCCAATACGGCGTGGGTTCGCGCCCGGCTTTGTAAATTACGGAAAAGGGTGAACTCGACTCGCAAGTGATAAAGTTTACCAGTTGCTTGCCCATGGTCAGTGGTTCTCTTCGGGTACTCCGGTTTCTTCCACCACTAAAACTGGTCGCCATGAAATAGCTGAAATATTGCTGGAAGTGGCGTTAAACACAGTCAAAATAAAGAAATACAAATCTTACAATATATCTTCATGTTTACTTCATTCAAAAATCAAATTATAAAAATATATCGATCTCTAAAACAGAGAGGTAAGGGTTATGGTGTTTAACACCACTTTCAACAATATCTCTAGAACGCGAAGAGTAATGTGGTAATGTGAATTAAGTAAATATTTCGTTATTGTCCCAGCTGATAAAGCAGCAAATAACTCAATAGAATGTTAATGTGATGTTTTAAAAGAGCCATAGTTTGTATATTCCACATTTAAGCCGTCCTATTACCATTTCCTCAAATTTTTATCGGCCTCCCTTTTTGAGAACCCAGATTAACTAACTAACTATTAGTCAGTCCAGTTGTGGTAATTATTTCGTCTGATTGATTCCTGATGTTTATTCAACAATAACTAGTAAGTTAAACTACCATCGAGTGATGTCCAATGTATATGATTCTGGCCTAGTTTCTCAATAAGGGGTAAAACTGCTGCAAATTGGATATCTGCTGGTTGTAAGAGATGAATCAATTCAAATACACAAATCTCTCTTCAGACGTTACATAAATTGGTGCCTCGTGTTTAGAATATACCAGCTCTCTGTGCATAAAAGACAGCTTGCAACAGCTCTTAAAAGATGAAAAAACATTGTTAGGATTGTTTATTGGTGGCCCATTGACAATTTGTCTTTTGTTTCCTCTCTCTTTGTGAGAATCGAAACATGTATATTAGTCCTACATTGTACAGAAAGACTTTGTAAGCTTGCTTTCGTCATGAAAATAACTGAAATATCGCTTAAATGACGTTTGTTGAGAAACAATCAGTTACAAAAAGCTAGCACCAAACAGCGAATCGTGTTCCTCTCAAATTTACAAATACCTTTCTCAATGAAAAGATCAATTTAACTTATGGGTTTATGCAATGCCGGATTTACCTATATCCTCGACAGGCTGAAGCCTAGGGCCTCAAGATTAAGGGGGGGGGGAGGGGGGGGGGGGCCGGCCATGGTGTATCGTATTTTAACACTCTTATTGGACTTTCACACTTATGCTGTCATAACGTACTGTATTTTCTAAGCAACCCTTCAGTAATTTTCCTTACACAGTTGCACTCCATTTCAGAATATTGCAGAATTTTAAACACCCCTCATCATCTTCGCCTTTATTGAAATTGATTAAACCCACTTCCATCTTCCTCCAGTCGTGAAGATGGGGAATTCGGAGGGGCCTCACAAGTGGAATAGTCTAGGGCCTCTCTTTATCTAAATCCGGCACTGGGTTTATGACAAAAAGAGATGACGTTTCTCACAATAATAACAACGTAGATATCTAATTTAGTCAGGAAGAACAAGATTTTCAGCTGCATGCGTCATTGTTACTGGTACTTCCGTGTTTAGTAATTAAAGGTTAAAGCGATTTAACAAAGGAGTGACTCACATTCTCGTAGTTGATTATATTATTGACCATCTTTAGCTTTTTATTTTCAAGAAGAGTTTGAAGATACCAAAAGGGTAAAGTAGTGCCTGTTCATTATGATATGTCACATCGGGCATTGATATAGTTATGCATGTACATGTAATCAACATAGAAAAGCTATGATCAAGAGCACATTGTTATATGTTAGTAGGCCATGGACCTTTACCTGATTATGGGACTATTTATATTAGGTTTACACAATATGTACAGGACAACAGTGATAATGGACGTGTTCTGAAAATAAGCCGTATCTAGTATTCTTTAATATTATAATTACCGAAAAAATACGATTAAACTGGAAACATGTACATTTTGACAACATATTGACGCCATATAAACGTGCGATCGTTTGGTATTTTGGTTCCTGGTCATTTTAGGCAGAGGTTATGCACTATTTTTGTCAAATTATTCGCTCAAGGTTACCTGTTTTGAGTGCATCAACTGTTTTGAACATGCTCTATTTTGGCATTGGGATTAGGACTACATGACGGGTGTAGTTAGTAATACAGGAGATGATAAACTGATACAAAAATGTCCATTGCGATCTTCATACTCGTACGCGATAATCGACCAATCAGAATTCTGTATAATGAACACATATCCCTCAGACGCAAGGTAAAAAAGATATTGTCATTGTCACAATTGTAAGGAGGAACTTTGCTGTTACATATAGATCCAATCTGCATGGATAATATTTGGTTAAGAGTGCGAAATTTCTACTCTACCATTAGGTCTTACTTCCGGTTTTTGTGGAGTTCGTGTCGTGCAAATTTTTTTGTTCTTTTCTTTTGTGTGTGTACTAGTTTTTTTTTTTATTCCGAACGTTCCTTTACTCCAATATATCTTCAGATATTGGAACGTTGTGTTCATCTAGTTCAATAATATGCTTTGTACAATGTACTTTTTTGTGATATTAAATCGTTGTCAAAAATATGATTGCTCTAGTCGACTGCCAATCCATTTTCATGAAAATATCGCACTAGAAATGGTATATTCGTACAATAAGGCTAAATATTTTAGTTAAAGTTTGATATTAATGTGACGTCATCCACCTCTTATATATAAGTATTGTCAAATCTATATATAATATCCATTTTCCAATTCCGAAATAGTAGTCTGTAGTATATACTTACGAATATATTTTGTATTATGTCATGAAAGAAAGTTTAAACAGGGAAGGTCAACAATTCCACCAATATCATCAAAACGAACAAATACCTCTAACCTTAACTCACTAAACAAAACAAAAAAAAACAAAAAAAGAACCACGACTTGTAATGTTTGAAAACCAAGTTCAACCTTGGGGCAGGCATGCAATATCTATAATCACATTTTCAAGAATTCATTGTGTCAATGGATATTTCTTACTTTTAACTATATATATATATTAGTGCAAGTGTACAACATATGAATCTGTTTAATGTAGTATGAATAACAGAGGTTAGGGTTATGGTGTTTAACGCCACTTTCAACAATATTTCAGTTTTATCGTAGCTGTCTGTTTTATTAGTGGAGGAAACCGGAGTACCAGTAGAAACCCACCGCCCTGCCGCAAGCGACTGACAAATTTTATCACATAATGTTGTATCGAGTACACCTGATGAATAGCAGTTGTAGTAATAACTACTACACATATGGCGTTTGACATAATAAAGGGTTACCACAAATGCAATATGCTTTCACTATTAAAATTGCAAACATTTACCAGCAAATGGCAAAGTGCGAACACAGAGTAACCATGGCAAAGTAGATATTATTATTACAGGAAGATAACTAAAATTGTCGTTGCAGGTTGTTCTTTGTGGGTGCCAGAAACAACCATCTGCCTAGTGTTATATCAATGATAAACTACCGTTTTCTGACACCAGCCCCATCTCTCCTCATCATTGTAAGTATAAGCCCTTATATTGGTAAATTATAGATACCATGTTTAATTAGTTAGGTTATGGGTATTCATAAACGAATAAAAACGACGTTCGGTTCGTCTTTACCTCCCGTTGCTTGTGTTTGTTTGCGTGTGGTGGTGTACAACATATCTTGTTTTGTGTTTTTGTTTTGTTTGTCTTCGTCTTGTGTACCCTGGTGTTGCCAGTTTCTCTTAATTGTCCATTTTTGATTGCTCCTTCTGTATTCTCTAACGTTTATTTATCTTGTGTACCCTGTGTAGCCAGTTTCTCTTAATTGTCCATTTTTGATTGCTCCTTCTGTATTCTCTAACGTTTATTTATCTTGTGTACCCTGGTGTTGCCAGTTTCTCTTAATTGTCCATTTTTGATTGCTCCTTCTGTATTCTCTAACGTTTATTTATCTTGTGTACCCTGTGTCGCCAGTTTCTCTTAATTGTCCATTTTTGATTGCTCCTTCTGTATTCTCTAACGTTTATTTATCTTGTTTACCCTGGTGTTGCCAGTTTCTCTTAATTGTCCTTTTTTGATTGCTCCTTCTGTATTCTCTAACGTTTATTTATCACCACTTTCAGCAATTGTGTAATTATATCATGATTACCAGGGTTTATGGTTTAGGAAAATAACCAGACATTTAGAGAAACCTGAACGGTAACATCTCTGGCCTTGGTTAGGAGCCTGGAAACATTAGCAGTGATTTTCAGGGTTTATGGGTTAGGAAAATAACCAGTTAGTTAGAGAGACCTGATCTGTGAAATCTTCGGTCTTCGCTTGCTGCCTGCAAACCTTAACACTTGAGGTGTGTGTCGGGTCCCGAACTGATGTCAGTGATGTTTGGCTTATGGTAAGAAATCAACGATCTTAGCCAGTCTGATGACACTGTAATAGTTCGTTACTTGACATTGAAATATATATTATTTAGATAATCAGTTATTAGATTAACACGACAGGTGCCACTTGTGGAGCAGGAACTGCCACTCCTCCGGAGCACCTGAGATCATCCCCGATTTTAAGTGGGGTTTGTGTCACTCGATCTTTAGTTTTATGTGTAGATCGTTGTTTGTCTTTTTGTACTATTTCTTTTGACCATTATGTTGTCTGTTCTTTTTCGATTTACGAATTCTGATTACCCCTTTGATATCTTCAAACTCTTCTTATTGGTTTTTAACCCCACTTTCAATAATATTTCATAGTCGTCAGTTTTATTATTTTAAGAAAACGTGGAGATAAAAGAATCTACACCGATCTTCCCGTGTGTCACCGACAAACATCGATCTTCATGTGTGTCACCGACAAACATCGATCTTACAGTGTGTCACCGACAAACATCGATCTTCCCGTGTGTCACCGACAAACATCGATCTTCATGTGTGTCACCGACAAACATCGATCTTCATGTGTGTCACCGACAAACATTAGTATTACCATATAAGGTTATTTTGAGTACTACTACGGTGCTTTGGTAGTCAAGTATTGTAGTGTTAATATTTATGTATGTTACAAAAAGAAAAACAATTTAACACCACTGTTGAAATTTTTTTTTGACAGATGTTATCTTTACAAATCTGTTTTTGTATATAAATGTGTTCACACCATTCGTTTTATGTGTGGCTTGTTACATTTGTTTCTTCTATTGCCATTTCCCCCCTTGTGTTTAAATAAAATAACAACCCATATAGTTTTGCTTTAATGTATGCTTTTGTTTACTAATATTATGCAATACGTGCGTTCAGAAGTACATTTTTGTACTTATTGATTTATTAGTGCATTTAAACAAATAATATTTTGTTTGGATTCAAACATGCATATGTGTATTATTTTTCGTTTGAGACAATGAAAGGGTGCAAAGTTGAAACTTTGCATTTTTTGTAAATAAAATGAAAAACAAAGTATACCACACTGTCGGAACAATTCCAAAATCAATTTTCAAAATCGTAGAAAAAGGCAAAATCGGTACCCCCTAATACACACATACATTACCACTGATTTTCCTGACTTGGCAGATGCCCTTCAATAAAAAATGATGGGGTTAAACTAGTCTTATGGGAAAAGAAGAAAAAGAATAAATTACCTCAATTGGCTTGCGTTTCTTTTGTATTAGCAATTTTCGTTATTTAATCTATTTTGTAATATATTGTTGTATCTTATTTCCTTTACATAGAAGAACTAAATGGAATTCATCTTCAATCGTATCATATGTCCTTTACATAGAAGAAATAAATGGACGTCATCTTCAATCCCATTAAGATTGTGAGATTTACCTAATTACATTTTCTTTTCAGTTGGTTCTTACCTTAATAATGCAGGGATTCGAGAATATATTTTATCTTATTGAAATGATGGGCTTTAGTTTTGCCACCGTTCTGACTTGTGTGTTTGCTGGACAGGTCTATCTAAGATACAAGGAACCAGAGTTAAAAAGACCAATCAAGGTGCTTAAATGTTATTTTAGCAAAATAGAATACAGTCAAACTTGCCCATGTGGTCACCTCTATTGAACAGTCACCTGTATTAAAAGGTCACATTGTTCTTGTTCTGTAATAGAAAATTTCATTTGAATTGAACCTCGTATTAGAGGTCACTTGTCTGAAAGTGCCACTTTTATCTTTGTTTCAAAGATGACCTCTTAATACAGGTTTAACTGTATATCTAGCTATCACACTGTTGGGATGATTTTTCAGATGTAATATCTTAAATATTTAACACAACCTAGTATCATTTCGGGAGCCAGTAGGATATATACATTGTATGGTTTTCACTTGCTTGAGAACCGAATGGTAATATTATTTCCTGTTACTATATGATATTAACAAGTACTCTATGCAGTTTGTGATTTAATAGCTTGATTTAGAATGCTACCAAGTCAATAAAATACATATGTATATACCATCGTCACACGATAAAAACGTAGATATTAAACTTAGTACGCACGGCCATTTTTAGAACGACCTTCATGAGGTACACTCAATATAATGTTGGCATTTAAGTGACATGACAAGGTATCAACTAGGTTAATAAAGTTATTTGTTTAATAGTTGCTTTTTTGTGGTACGTAGATCGTCATTATGCTAAATGAAAAACTGTTGCATTGTACCAAAGGTGTGTATTAAAATCTCACTGATGGAAATTCTAATGTTTAACAATGTTTTCTTACTCTC
Source organism: Bathymodiolus septemdierum (assembly GCA_963383655.1). Lineage (NCBI taxonomy): Eukaryota > Metazoa > Mollusca > Bivalvia > Mytilida > Modiolidae > Bathymodiolus > Bathymodiolus septemdierum. The sequence continues at coordinate 67,846,968 of OY726524.1, read as the reverse complement.
AAATATTTTTAAATTATTTAGCCTTTAAATATTTTGTCTTTGAGCGTACCTGATGAAGGTTATTCCAGAAACGCGTCGTTTGCACTAAATTTGATGTCCAGGTTTTTTAACAAATAGAAGGAAATATAAACTAAACCTTAACTAAATAACATTCACCGAAAGGAATGAGTTATTTATTTTGTATTATATGTTTATTTTAGCTGCCAATAGCCTTGCCAATATTCCTCTTCTTTATAAGTATTGTGCTGATAGCTTTGACCATTGTCCAGAAACCTGCTGAAAGTCTGACAACTGTGCTGATGATGGCTCTAGGGATACCGTTTTATGTAATAGGTGTTGGATGGAAGTCAAAACCCAAAGCATTTGAAGATATATATTGTTAGTATACACTAATAAATGAGAGTTTGAAGATACCAAGGGGTAATTAGAATCGGTAAATCGAAGAAGGACAGACAACAAAATGGCCAATAGGACAAACAATGATTTACAAAACATCACACATAAAACTAAAGAGCGAGTAACACGAACCCCACTAAAAACCGAGGGTGAACTCAGGTGCTCCGGAAGGGTAGGCAGTTCCTGCTCCACTGATGTCACCGGTCGTGTTAATCTAGTTTTGATGTCTCTTCTGCTTGCATATTGACATTTTAAATATGTTATGCCAATTGGAATTATGATGCAATTTCCTTAATGAAATATAACATGGTAGTATAATATAAAACAAACAGTTCCAAAATCCAATTAAAAAATTGTAGAAATAGAGTCAAAATTGATACTCTTAACACAAATACATGACTGCTCACTTTTCTAAGTTGGTACAGACAAACATGATATATATACTCAGATAACACGATATTCTCTGTACTTTGTAAGATCAATTAATATTAGCCTGTTCTAAAGTTCGAAATATGCACCAGGAACATTTAAAAAAATAAACGGTATCGGAAACCTAAGGGGCATCCAAAAATGGACAATCCAGAGAAACTGGCAACATTGTGTATACAAGACACAAAACAAAGACAAATAAAACAAAAACACAACACAATATGTGTTGGACACCAATACACGCAAACAAACACAAATAACTAAATAAGACAGGAGTCTAAAATTAGGTGAGACATTGCAAATATGTCTTGGACGACCATAAAGCCTCACTATCCTTTGAAAACGTAGTTTTTACTACAGCATTAATTAGTTCCCAATTTAGAAAGGCATGATAACCGTAACTGGTTTTAATATAGTATATAAGTGAAGTACATTATATGTTGACGGAAAATGTAGGACTATTACTACATTTTTTTTTATATGTAAATACAAATTGTAAATTCACAATGAGAAACTAAATTCATCACGTTTGACATAAATGTCTTGGAACCTAACTATCCTTTTATTTCAACTTCAAAAAGTAGGAGGGGCCTGGGTGGCTCAATGAGTTAGGTAGTTGGATTATCTAACAACTCATACAAGCCTATCACCAATACGGCGTGGGTTCGCGCCCGGCTTTGTAGATTACAAAAAAGGGTGCACTCGACTCGCAGCCGAAAGTGATAAAGCTTACCAGTTGCTTGCCCATGGTCGGTGGTTTACTCCGGCACTAAAACTGGTCGCCATGATATAGTTGAAATATCGCCGAAAGTGGCGTTAAAACACCAACAAATCAAATCAAATAAAAAAGTAGGTCTTGGTTCAGGTTCTCCTCCTTCATGCATTGGTGACCTTAGCTGATTTTGGCTATACTGTTTAGGTATTTTGGTTTTCCTCCTCCCAAATTTTTTTCAATTATTTGGGTTTAAAATATTTTGGCTGAAGAATGTTATTCCAGAAACGCGTCGTGCAAACTAATTTTGATATGAAGAATTTGAAGATACTCGATACCTACGTTTTTGTCATCATGTCTACCATTAATGTTTTAAAACCTAATTATCATTTTGTGTCAAATTCAAAAAGTATATTCGGCTTCTTCCACCACTAAATCTGGTCGCCATGATATAGCTGAAATATTGCTGAAAGTGGCGTTAAATACCAAAAATCAAATCAAATCAATTAATCAAATCAAAAAGTATGTCTTAATGTTCAGTTGTCCTGATGGCATATGTTGTGTCTTGTGAATAAACGTAGGGGCAATCAAGAATGGACAATCCAGAGACACTGGCACTTCATCTGTATATTTTTCGTTTTAGATAAACTAACAGTTATGATTCAGAAGGTAATGATGGTTGTACCGGAAGACCAAGATACCGAATGGTAATTTCAAGGTGTCTACATGATGAATTGGAAATTAGAAATTATAGTATTGCTTGTATATTTCTTGTAAATAAATTGAAAAAAATTTATTGCTTGATATTTCTATACTATCAGTGACAGTTGCGTTTTATTTATCGAACTTGTCAATTAAGTTTTATGTTTGAAGATATCAAAGGGGCTAACAGAAGCCGTAAATCGAAGAAGAACAGACAACACAATAACCAAAAGAAAAAGACAAATTAAACAAACAGTGATCTACAAAACACTGCACGGGAAAGATTGAGCAACACGAATCCTACTAAAACCGGTAGTAAACTTAGGTGCTGCTGACGGATTATCAGTTCATGCTCCACTAGTGACACCCGTCGTGCTACTGTTAAAGGACACGAACACTATCTGATATGGAAATCGTGTTGTACATCAGTATACGTAAATAAATACAATGAATAAATACATGACCCTCTACAAAACAAATGGGTGTAAATCTAAAGACGAACAGAACATCGTTTTCACGCGTAAATCGTAGCGGACATCACAAGGAACTTAAAACGTGAAGACATCTAAGTGGAAGACATTAACTACACAAACCCTACTAAAACATGTCAAAAGTCGGGCAAACTAAGGTGCTCAGGAATGGTAAACAGTTCCGTCTCCACTAGTGACACCCATCGTATTTCTCTTAATTGCTATCAAGTCATCCATGAAGATAGGACTGGATTGTGATTACGACAAGCAGAATATATCCATGGTCATTTCTCACGTCGTCCATGAAGATGGGACTGGATTGTGATTACGACAAGAGGAATATATCCATGGTCATTTGTCACGTCATCCATGAAGATATGACTGGATTGTGATTACGACAAGAGGAATATATCCATGGTCATTTGTCACGTCATCCATGAAGATATGACTGGATTGTGATTACGACAAGCGGAATATATCCATGGTCATTTGTCACGTCATCCATGAAGATATGACTGGATTGTGATTACGACAAGCAGAATATATCCATGGTCATTTGTCACGTCATCCATGAAGATAGAACTGGATTGTGATTACGACAAGAGGAATATATCCATGGTCATTTGTCACGTCATCCATGAAGATAAGACTGGATTGTGATTACGACAAGCGGAATATATCCATGGTCATTTGTCACGTCATCCATGAAGATATGACTGGATTGTGATTACGACAAAAGGAATATATCCATGGTCATTTGTCACGTCATCCATGAAGATAGGACTGGATTGTGATTACGACAAGAGGAATATATCCATGGTCATTTGTCACGTCATCCATGAAGATAGAACTGGATTGTGATTACGACAAGAGGAATATATCCATGGTGATTTGTCACGTCATCCATGAAGATAGGACTGGATTGTGATTACGTCAAGAGGAATATATCCATGGTGATTTGTCACGTCATCCATGAAGATATGACTGGATTGTGATTACGACAAGCGGAATATATCCATGGTCATTTGTCACGTCATCCATGAAGATATGACTGGATTGTGATTACGACAAAAGGAATATATCCATGGTCATTTGTCACGTCATCCATGAAGATAGGACTGGATTGTGATTACGACAAGAGGAATATATCCATGGTCATTTGTCACGTCATCCATGAAGATAGAACTGGATTGTGATTACGACAAGAGGAATATATCCATGGTGATTTGTCACGTCATCCATGAAGATAGGACTGGATTGTGATTACGACAAGAGGAATATATCCATGGTCATTTGTCACGTCATCCATGAAGATATGACTGGATTGTGATTACGACAAGAAGAATATATCCATGGTCATTTGTCACGTCATCCATGAAGATATGACTGGATTGTGATTACGACAAGAGGAATATATCCATGGTCATTTGTCACGTCATCCATGAAGATAGGACTGGATTGTGATTACGACAAGAAGAATATATCCATGGTGATTTGTCACGTCATCCATGAAGATAGGACTGGATTGTGATTACGACAAGAAGAATATATCCATGGTCATTTGTCACGTCATCCATGAAGATAGGACTGGATTGTGATTACGACAAGAAGAATATATCCATGGTCATTTATCACACAGATATTCCATAGCAGCTAATCGAATCATGGTGGCGATCGTAACAATTTCGAAGTGGTGATTTCAAGTGAACCGATAGGAACTCTTGGTTGAGTAGCTTCCGTGTTAGCAGCAACCCATTATCAATGAATTCATGATAGGGAGCAAAAGCTCTTGAATATCAACTGAGAGATATGAACTCCATATGCAGGTGCTACTGGAATGTTGCTACATATAAATGGAAAGTTCACAATGAGAAAATTGAAATCATTGCTTGCTTCCAAAGTCTATTAATACATTATCTTGCTTGCCAATTTGTTTATTTGTTTGAGTTTAATGAAGGTTATTCCAGAAACCTGTCTTGCGCAGTAATTTCTATGTACATGTAACAAGATCAGACATAAGACATTTTCTTAAGCCAGTACTTCTCTTATATAAATACTTTTTGTGTCATGATATAATTTCATAGCATGACCGACGCGTTCTCGTCTTGCTCTACCTTGTTATCTCTACGTGAGTGATTTTGTCAGTTAACATGATGTTTTGGCTGTAAGTATGAGATTCAGTACTACGCACCTCGATCTTCACCTCATCATAAGTACCCATGCTGAAACAGAAAACCTTTATATCTAATACGGGAAACTTCTTTTGTTTTAATAATGTATCTAACTTGTGAATAATGATGTTATAATTTATCAAATTAAAACAATCGTGAGAACAGTTTTGTTTGTGAACAGTTTACCTAATTTTCATATTACAACACTGATCAAATTATTACGCTCGTTCATAAAAAGAACTGCAAAGACACCGACCTGTATCAACGGTCTCTAGGTGTAATACCACTAAAGAATTCTCCATAGCCTTCTATGGTAAATTAAAAAAAATTGAGCTTTCATACAGGATTCATCTTAAATTTAATCTAAGTGACACTCATATCTCATGGAAGGGGTACCTAATTGGAAGCTTAACTCCGAAAATCAACATACATTTAATGGCATATAAGAAAAAACAGACAGTCTGAAGATGTCTACCGTCAAAAATCCTACTTTCACTTTCGATTTAACACAAATTCAGGTGGTTTCTTTCCAATGCAATCAATTTTTTATTAAAAAACCACAAGGACATCAAATATGGGCTTAAAATTATCCTAAAATATGTAGGTTTCTGCTGACATTCAGTATTTTGCAGTATCTAATAGGGTTTATCTTTTATCCAACAATGTAGGAATCCATTTTCTGTTTACGTACTACTTTCCCATACGTTCTTTTCGACGGGTACCCGTGTTTAGTGGTAATACACCTCTAACAGCGGCGTGTAACTGACATTAGAGGCCACATTTACAATAGCATTGCTGGGGGTATTAATGTACAACATCTTTTAATTACGGATTACATATATTGTTCTTTGATTAAACACTTATATAATATTCCTGTGCTAGTACTATACCTACCGCTGTTTGATTAAAACGGAATTAATACATAATAGTGATAGAACACATTCCTTTATTAATTTTCTTTTAGTCCTACCCTCTATTAACAATTTATTATTTATCTATACAGGGAAAGGGGCTAAAACAGAAATAATATTCACGTTTAAGTGTATTCTATATAATAAACCCGCATCGGTGGTGTAATGATTAGCGTGCTCGCCTCGAGTGCAGTAGATCGTGGGTTCGAGCTCCTGACGCGATCGGGTCAAAGCAAGGACTCTAAAATTTGTATTTGTTGCTTCTTCGCTAAGCATTCAGCATTAAGGAAAAAGGACAAAGACTGGTTGCCTTGGAATCAGCATAATGTACGTGTCTGACTGTAGCGTGGTGGTCTAGTACAAAGCGACAACATTATTATCTCATCGACTGTAACTTGTTCTCTGTATCTGTAGAATACTGGGCTGGTACTTCACTACTGAATATAGTGCCCAGGAAGGGGGTTGCGCTTTCATTGTACTAGTTGCAGGGAGGGACTTGAATGTTTCTAATGATGTTGCTCTAGTACACCTTTCACTTAGGTTGTTCAAATCTATAATTGTCCGTGGAATAAATTTAGTTTTAGTTTAATATTATTTTATTGCAAATAAAATAGCAATGGGATTGGACAAAAAGTTATCACAACTTATGGACTGTCCTCTCCCTACAAATAATACACATATAATAATGTCAGCAAAAATAGCACATACACAAATATAAATAATATTTAACACAATATAGTGAAACATGGGAAATAAATTGATGTTGATGTAGACCAGATGACCGACCACTGATTAGAATCTTTTTGTTTGTCTAATATATGCTTGAACTTTATTGAAGATATTAGAATTTTCGTTTATACTAATTTCATCGTTTCCAAAGAGTAATGTTTCTATATTTTTGTTGGTTTCTCTTAAGTTTCTAAAAAGACAATATCTCTCGTTTTGGTATAATGGACATTCCATTAGATAATGAATTGAATCTTCATACAGTGCACCACATTGACATTTGGGGTCATTTGTAATGTTTATGCGATATAAATCAGAATTCAATTAGCTACATTGATGTCGTAGTCTAGCATGGAGTATGCTTAGTTTTCTGGAGCCTTCACCATAATACTCCGGAGATTTAACAGTTTTTTCTTTAATTCTAGATTTAAAACATGATATATTTGGGCTATTTCTAACATTTAGATCTAAATTGTTCCATAATGAAACAGTATATGGTATAAAGGATGTCAAAGACATTCTGAGTCTACTTCTTGGTGTTGTATAGTTTTCATTGTTTCGGAGATTATGATCACTGATACTAGATACTGTAGGAGGTAGACAATTACACAAGTATTGAGGACATACTTTATTATGCATTTTGTAAAATGTTGTCAGTTTGCGAGATTTACGTCTACAAGACAAAGGTTCCCATCCCGTTTCATAGTGAGGGACCGACCATTTAACTTGAACGGAGGGGGGGGGGGGGGGGGGGGGGGGTTATGTTTCGTTCAGAATTTTTTTTTCGGACAACACGAGAGTTAGAATATTTATTTTTTTCCAGATTTCAACATTATGTTATATGACAAAAACTCTGAATCAGATTTTTTTTTTCCTCCACCAAGATCAGAATATTTTTTTCAGCAACATTGGGAATCAGAATATCGACGTTGAATTGATTCAAGACGGTCAATGTCCTTTTGCAAGTAGGGATCCCACACTGTGGAACTGTAATCTAGAACTGATCTGACAAGTGATGTGTAGGCGGTTTCCTTGAGTGTTTTGGAACAGTGCTTTATGTTTCTACATAGAAAACCTAAAGTGGAGGATGCCCGGTTTGTAATTTTGTTGATAAGTGATGACCATTTCAACTTGTCGCTGATAAGCAGTCCAAGATATGGGTTTTCACTTGCGTGTTCTAGTAGGTGGTTATCCAGTGAGTAGGTGTAGTTTTCTGCTTTTGTACTCCTGTATATCGTCATTTTATGGCGTTAAATTTCATTCCCCATGTTGAGGCCCAGTTTTCTAAGGATTTGAGGTCTTTATGTAATTGAAGTTGGTCTTGTAGGGAACGGATTTTACGGTATAGCAGGCAATCATCTGCAAAGAGTCTTACTTGGGATGATACTACCTCTGGGAGGTCGTTGATATGGATCACAAATAAAAGTGGTCCAAGGACTGTCCCTTGGGGCACCCTAGAGTTCACTGTTACACATGACGAGAATTCTCCTTCTAATATAACTCGTTGTTCTCTTTTTGTTAAAAATGCTGATAACCATTTCAGTAAGTTTCCATCTGTTCCATAACAATCACTATGGAATAGTTTCCTGTGTGGTACTGTATCAAACGCTTTACTGAAATCAAGTATGATTAGGTCTGTCTGGATTTTGGAATCAAAGTTTTTCATGATGTCATTTAATGTAATGATCAGTTGGCTTTCACACGAGTGACCTGATCTAAAGCCATGTTGTAAGTGTGTGAGTATACTGTTGTTTTCAAGGTGTTTCAGTATATGTCTACATAGAATGTGCTCCAGTAATTTATAACATACGCTAGTCAACGATACAGGACGATAGTTACTTGCTTCATGTTTATTGCCTTTCTTGAAAATGGAAGATACGTTTGCATTACGCCAATCACTGGGTAAGGTACCTGTAGTTAGGCTACGTTTGTATATATCTCACTGTGATTGCAGGTGCTAGTTCTTCTGCACAAGTTTTCATTATTTTATTCGGTAATCCATCGGGTGCACTCGCTTTTTTGGTATTTAAGCTTGCAAGTAGTTTTTGTACACCAGCAGTAGTAATGTCCAATCTATTTATTTTGGTATATTCTTTTCCCGGGGATAGGTTCATCAGTTTTTTCCTTGGGTGAAAACGGATTTAAACTGTTTGTTTAAAAGCTTAGCTTTAGTCTGACTATCTGAGTACAATTGTCCTTTGTCTTTGATTGGTGCCACCCCGATGTTATCTTTCTTTTTCGCTTTAATATATTTACAGAAGGGACTACGGTTACAACTTTCTAGCGAATCCTCAAGGATGGTATTTATATGCTCCCAATGTACTTGTCTCAGTACTTTCTGTGTATGTCTTTGATGTACTTTGTAATAGTCCCAGTCTTCTTTTTTCTTGGACTGCCTGGCTTTGTTGTAAAGTTTATTTTTCTTTTTAATTATTTTTTTCAGTTTATGGTTTATCCATGGTAGGTTGTGTCTATTTGATGTTAGTTTGGATGGTATGTTTTTTTTCCATAACTTCATAGATACCATGTTATAGTTTCTCCCATATGTCATTTATTGGCGAGTCTGCATCGGTGTTGATGATGTTTTCACTTAGTTCGGTCATGTTCTGTTTGGTTGTATTCATGTCAGCACCTTTATAGATGTAAACTTTCCTACGTTTGGGGGTTTATTATATGTAGGTTTCAAGTCTGAATCGATTACTAGCATGTCATGGTCGGATATTCCGGGTATTGTCTCACATGATTTTACAAGTGACGGAATGTTTGTGAAGTACAAGTCCAATACATTATCTTGGCGAGTCGGATTTGTCTGCATTTGTTCAAGGCCAAAATCGTCTACGATGTCAAGTAGTTCTTGGTGTAATTGTAATTGGTTACCTCCAGGTTTCATTGTGTTGTTTTTCTAGTTTATGTGTGGTAGATTAAAATCTCCTGCTAGGATGATAATCTTGTCTTCAGCGTTTTTCTAGTGATTTACGAAGTTCTTGTAAGGTTTCTATGCCGGTGTTAGGTGGTCTATAAAATGAGCCCAAGATTATCGATTTCTCATTTTGTGATTGTAGCTCTGTCCATACTATCTCGCAATTGGAACTTCCTTGGTTGATTTCGCTAGTTGTGTAGCCGTCCCTTACTGATATGAAAACGCCACCGCCATTTTTGTTTCGATCATTGCGATAAACCATGCTATTGAAACCTTCCGGGAAGATCTTGCTGTTTGCATATTGCGGTGCTAACCACGATTCGTTTCCTATTATAATGTCTGGTTTGATGTATTCAGTGGTTGCTTGCAATTCGCATCGTTTATTCTTTATACTTTGACAGTTCATTACTAATGTTCTAATGTTTTTGCATTTTAGTTGTATTTGCTTTGCACGGATGACGTGGATGATAATGTGTTTAACCTCTATTTCATTCTAGCTATATGTGGTTTTGGGCTACTATATGTAATAGGGCTGAACGACGAATCAATAGATGGTATAGTGGAGGTACAACTTGTTTATAGTACACTAAAAAAGTTAGATATTTCAAACTCAAATGAATGGAATGTAAAACTATCAATGTTTTGACTATCACATTTACAACATATCCAAGAGACGTTACTGCATTGTAAGAGTTCGACTTTATTTGAGCTGTATTCTAAGCATGTTGAGTGATACCATATATCGCAACAGACTTGGTTATTGGGATTTCACAGTAGCCGCATGGGTATATACTATTTGGCCCTGAATTTAGTTCTATATCCCCGCTCGTAAGTATGATAAAGTACATGACATTTCTTGAAGCTGGATTTCCATGGTTTTATACCGAACCAAAATACAAAAGGCGTTTTCTGAGTTTATCAAGTGTGTTTCTGACAAAAGCATGATGGCTATGTAATTTACTTACATCTAATAATGGATTTATGTAATCATTTAAGTCTATAGTTCTTGGGTAGTTCATTGATGTGATGAAGTTTGATATGAATATGAATGTCACTACGATTGTTATGTGTGCCGCCATCTTGGATCTAGCTGGGTGGGAATGACTCCATATACAGGTGTTGCTGGGATGTTTCTACTTATAAATTTTGCAAACAAATCCAACTGAGCTTTTTGGTCTAGTGCAAAACTGACATCATCATAATTTTATAAGAAAAGAATCTTCTTATCACCATGACATAGCTGACAAATTGTTCATTTTTGCATTAAACAACAAACCACTCATCAATCCTCATAATGTTCGTTAAATACATGTAGTTCTGTTTTACTGTCAGAGGTGGATGTTATGTATACCAATCACTCCTTAGAGTAAGGTTAATATAGTGTCAGATTTTCTGATTTTATTCTTTACTATTATAGTGGTTTGTTTGTTTGTTTGATGGTGTTTAACACCACTTTCAACAGGCGGTCAGTTTTATTAGTGGAGGAAACCGGAGAAAACCACTGACCTGCCGCAAGTTACTGACAAACTTGACTACATAATATTGTATACCTCTCCCTGATCGAGATTCGAACTCACAACATCAGTGGTGATAGGCACTGATTGCATAGGTAGTTGTAAATCCAACTACCAAACGATCATGGCCATGACAGCCCCTATAGTGGTCTGGTCCTGGAACAACAACATATTGCTTTGTAATGTTTTTTTACTTGTTTAAAACAAAAAGCTCCGATGTATTGACTAGATACAAAATGTTTACAAAATACACTGACATATAAATTAGATTACACGTGTGTACACAAATTAGATAAACTTAGACATAAAATAAGAGTTTGCATAGAAAATTGATATAAAGACAACACAAAACATTAATAAATGCTAATGGTACTGAAATATATTGTTATATGAGACAAAGAATTATATATGGTCCATTTTTATGAGCACTATTGAAAAAAAATTCTGATATTGTTGTATCTCTTGTTACAATTAGAGGGTTTTTCATGAAATATGATAACAATGACCATTTTTTTCATACAACCTAAATTACCTATCATATTCTTTCAGAATGAGAACCCATATTGTATATTGATTGTCTAACAAATATTTTAAAAAGAATATTGAAATTTGTTGATGGGAATTTTTTTTTTCTTTTTATAAAAGTTGAAAGTTGTTAGTCATTTTAATAAATAAATGAATACACAGTTTAAATTTTTGTTTTAAAATGTGGCAATACTACAATTTAGTTCAATCAGATTCAATAAAAAAGTAAACATATCGAATTTAGTGTAAAATTCATATTCATAAAAAATTTGGCAAGCATTCAATATAATTTAAAGTATGTTACTTAAAATTAAATTTCAGCCTTCGTCTATTATTAGAAATATGAGAATATGGTTTGAATTTCTTCTTCACTAACCATCAAACTATAAGATACAGATTTTACAATGAAATAAATACAAATAAATATTTTGGATACATATATGCTGTAGTAGTATATTATGCGCTAAATATTTTTATATGAAATATGAAATTAAATCATAAATATCTATTTTTTCATATTGAACCTTTCTGTAATTTCACCTGTTATTTTAACTTTTTGTAGTAATTATTGAAAATTTAGATACATTTTCAGAAATCCAATAAATTTCTTATTATCGTATTCACCTTTGATTGATTTTTACCTGTGTATCAAATTGATTTTTTTTAATAGAAATCCACATTTTTTCTTGTTGAATCTGGAAACATGTACAATTGTTTGTAATAGCATCAAATTTAATCAAGTGAAAATATTAGAAAGTTGTTGGATAAACCTGGTGAGGGATATCGTCAATATTAAATTAACTTAAGTAAAAAAATAACAAAGCTGTTGGATAAACCTCGAGATTCAAAAAAATATTCTTGCGTAATGATATCAAGATCTGGAACAACAGCGGAAAATATGATTCAATTATATAATGGCAAAGCTTAAAAAACAACAATAATATCTACGTAACTAACAATTATAATAATAATTATACAATACAGTTTTAATACTGGATTTACCTGGCATCTTAAGAAAATAAAAAGTCTTAATCATGACAAAATATCCATAATATATGATAAATAGTTACAATATTTTGATTTAATGAAAATACATATAGAGATGGATTAATTATTGCTTTAAACTCTTCATAAAATGAAATTTCGCTTAATGGATATTCTTTGTGAGAGAGAGATGGATTAATCATTGCCTTTATTTCTTCATATAATGAAATTTCGGAATTTCAGTGTAAATAATAAATACATACAATGCTGAATAATTCACAAAAAATAATTTCTGATATTTAAATTTAATTTCTATACTTCTTTTTCTTTCTAATTTTTTTTCAATAAATGCCATAATTTGCATTAATCTTCATTAAAAGTTCAAATGCATTATTGGTAATAAATGTTCCTTAACATTAACATTTCAAAAGAAATTAAACTCTCGTCAGTGAGCTATTTTTAACAGCTCTTCTTGACCGAAGACATTTTGTTCGAATAGTAAATCCTAAGTTGCATCAGATACTGACATGTCAAACCAAATAAACCTATGGTGAAGAGTTCCTTTGTTTTCGACCAATCAAATTGGTTCTACACCATCTTCCCTCTTCATTTGCTTTTGACCAATCAAATTGTTTCTAAACCATCTTCCCCCTTAAGTACACTTAAATTTAATTACACAGCACCAATCTGCGAGATTCTACTTCATACCATTAAAAATGTCTTATCTGCCAATGAATACAATATCACTATCATAAAATTGGCGGTTAAATTTTGAAATTTGACAGTGAGCAGACGACTCCTGTTTTTAACGTTTTCCTTTCTTTCCCAGAGTAGATGAGTGTTGTTGGTAGGCAATTTTCCTGTCACTGAAAGAATTGATTTCGTCCTCTAGCCTCCTCTTACTATCCTCTAATTTCTTCTTTTCTTCTGCATGTTTCTTCTTCAAGGCATCAAACCTGTCATGAAGCTGGAAGAAATCAAAGTCAAGATGCATAGTTACTTTTCTGTCAGTTATCAGGAAATCTAATTAAGGGATGGTTATGGTGCTTAACTCCACTTTCAACAGTATTTCAATTATATCGTGGCGGTCAGTTTTATTGGGGGAGGAAATCGGAGTACCACCAACCTGTTGCAAGTCACTGACAAACTTTATCACATAATGTTGTATGGAGTACACCACGCCATGAACGGGATTCAAACTCACAACTTTAGTGATGATAGGCACTGATTGCACAGGTAGTTGTAAATCCAACAACCATACGATCAAGGCCATGACAGCCTCTGTTACTTTTGTGGAAGCTATAAATCTAATTCAAACTAGAACTGTGAGTGACCTCACTGAGTGATACCCCCCGCTTGCAATACTATGATGTTCAAACTTTGGAATACAGGTATATTAGCAAGTTACCTATGAAAAAAGAACAGATATGGAGTAATGTCAAGGAGACAATATCCCATCTCCAAAATAAACTAACCAAGAACATACATCTAGGGGTCGCCACAAGGTCTTCAACAAAGTGGGATTGTTTAAAACCAATACGGTTTCATCAGTATACATGAGGATTACAACATTTCCTAACTTTTGTACAACAGGATATAGGTCACATCAAATGTTATTGATTCAAAATTAATTATTTATTCTTGAGTAGTTTTTATATTGCAAATATCCAGATGTGAAAAGGTCAATTAAAATCTTATTTCATTCAGGAATAGTTATGCTTACTTCACCTTCCAAATTTTTGACAGGAACCATATTCCTTCATGCACATCTGCAGGCAGTGTATTACAACTGTGTAAAGTTTCATTTAAATCCAATGAGCCGTTTAGGAGGAGTTGTGCTTACAAGCCCATCTCTCCATACAGAACGTATTTCAGAGTATAAGTTAAATTATCCCCCCTTCCAAATTTTGGACAGCAACCATATTCCTTCATGCACATCTGCAGGTAGTGTATTACAACTGTGTAAAGTTTCATAAAAATCCAATAAGCTGTTTAGGAGGAATTGCGCTTACAAGGTACATGCCCTCCTTCTTTTCGTGAAAGTACAAGTTGAATTATCTCCCCTTCCAAATGTTGGACAGCGACCATATTTCTTCATGCATATCTGCAGGTAGTGTACTACAACTGTGTAAAGTTTCACAAAAATCCAATAAGCCGTTTAGGAGGAGTTGCGCTTACAAGGTTCATGCCCCCCCCCCCCTTTTCGTGAAAGTATAAGTTGAATTATCTTGCCTTTTAAATTTTGGACAGCAACCATATTCCTTCATGCACATCTGCAGGTAGTGTACTACAAATGTGTAAAGTTTCATAAAAACTCAATAAGTCGTTTAGGAGGTGTTGCACTTACAAGGTACATCCCCCCCCCCCTTTTCATGAAAGTATAAGTTGAATTATCTCGCCTTTTAAATTTTGGACAGCAACCATATTCCTTCATGCACATCTGCAGGTAGTGTACTACAAATGTGTAAAGTTTCATAAAAATCCAATATGCGGTTTAGGAGAAGTTGCGCTTACAAGGTACATGGACGGACGGACAGGGTGATTCCTATATACCACCCCAAACTTTGTTTGTGGGGGGTATAATAAGCTTAAAAAAAGAAAACAACTTTTAACAACGTCCTCTGGGATCACGTCAGAAAAAAGATACAAGCATCTAATTTCAATTGGTTATCACCTATACTGTGGTAACCAGGTAAAGAGGTGTAAAGTAGAGTAGAAAAAAATCAAAGTATCTGATACAGTTAAGATAGAAATCAAGCACACCTTTAACTCATCAATGAAAGTGGTCTCCAGAAAAAATAATTTGTTTTAAACCAAAAGAGCACTGAACCCCCTTCTTTTGTGAAGTACTTATTAATTTTCAATTGATACTAATCACACAAAAAACAGAAGAAAAGACAAAAACTATCCTCTGTGATTGATAATGGCTATACATGTATCTGTATTGTCGTTTCAGATCCAATTATCAGGAGGGGGGAACCCATTAACTGGTTTGATCCCGCCACATATTTGTGCCTATCTCAAGCCAGGACCTGGATTACCAAATATGTCATGGTCTTTGTTATGTTCAATTGCTTGAGGTGAAAGGTGATTGCTCATTTTGTTGTTGATATTGATGGAATTGTCGGCCATCACTGTTTAAATCTTCTTTTCATAATTATACTGCCATTTATCTAGACAATTTCTAAGTTTTCTAAGTATTAATTATATTCTTAAAGTGTTTTAAGACTTATAAAAATTAAGTAAGGAATTTAATTTCAATTAATAAGAAAGGATAGGGATGTAAATGAACATGAGAGACTATCCAACTTATAGACACAAATAAAAATAAAGGAACATGACTTTTATTGCTGTTCTACATTTCACAGTCACAGTAGGATCTTCATTAATGAGAATAATTCATACCCTAAAATGAGTGTGAAACAGCCCCTAGCCTGCATTTGTGAAACAGCCCCTAGTCTGCATTTGTGAAATAGCCCCTAGCCTGCATTTATGAAACAGTCCCTAGCCTGCAGTTGTGAAACAGCCCATATCCTGCATTTGTGAAACAGCCCCTAACTTGCATTTGTGAAACAGCCTCTAGCCTGCATTTGTGAAACAGCCCCTAGCTTGCATTTGTGAAACAGCCCCTAGCCTGCATTTGTGAAACAGCCCCTAGCCTGCATTTGTGAAACAGCCCCTAGCCTGCATTTGTGAAACAGCCCCTAGTCTGCAGTTGTGAAACAGCCCCTAGCCTGCATTTGAGCAGTACTCTTTACTTCTAGGAATTTTCGTTATTTTTTGGCATGTAGAATTTTATTTCTCAGATACTGTGTTATAGTTGGTTTGTTTTTGGTTCGTTTATGGTGTTTAACGCCACTTTCAACAATATTTCAGTTATATTGTGGCAGTCAGTTTTATTCGTGGAAGAAACCGGAGTACCTGTTGCAAGTCACTAACAAACTTGATCACATAACGTTGTATCGAGTACACCTAGCCATGAACAGGGTTCGAACTCAAAACTTTAGTGGTGATAGGCACTGATTGCATACGACCATGATCATGGCAGTCCCCTGCTGTGTTATCAACAAGATAACAAAAACAGTGGTAGTGTAATATAATAACTACCTCCTTCTCTGTATCTTTAAGGTGAGCCTCCTTTTCTTTAACCCTGATAACAAAGGCTTGTCTCATATCTTCTTCTTTCTTATTAAGTTCACTCAAATGTTGTTGTCTCTTCAATTCATATGTTTCTGACAAACTGAAAAAGATAGAACAAACTCCTTGAACATTTTTTTCAAAATCTTTCATTCAATGTTCGATGATTTCCTAGGAAACAGACCTTTGAGGTGAGAAGTGATAGTTTGTTTTGAATCTTTCATTCAATGTTTGATGATTTCCTAGGAAACAGACCTTTGAGGTGAGAAGTGATTGTTTGTTTTGAATCTTTCATTCAATGTTTGATGATTTCCTAGGAAACAGACCTTTGAGATGAGAAGTGATTGTTTGTTTTGAATCTTTCATTCAATGTTTGATGATTTCCTAGGAAACAGACCTTTGAGGTGAGAAGTGATTGTTTGTTTTGAATCTTTCATTCAATGTTTGATGATTTCCTAGGAAACAGACCTTTGAGGTGAGAAGTGATTGTTTGTTTTGAATCTTTCATTCAATGTTTGATGATTTCCTAGGAAACAGACCTTTGAGGTGAGAAGTGATTGTTTGTTTTGAATCTTTCATTCAATGTTTGATGATTTCCTAGGAAACAGACCTTTGAGGTGAGAAGTGATTGTTTGTTTTGAATCTTTCATTCAATGTTTGATGATTTCCTAGGAAACAGACCTTTGAGATGAGAAGTGATTGTTTGTTTTGTTGATTTTGGTTGAATTGTTGAAGATTGTCTCTGTTAAAACTTTCTTTTCATAACTTGATATTTTATAATAGGGTTAGGGTTAGGGTGTTTAATGCCACTTTCAACAATATTTCAGTTATATCCTGGCGGTCAGTTTTATTGGTGGAGGAAACCGGAGTACCCGGAGAAAACTACCGATCTGCCGCAAGTCACTGACAATCTTTATCACATAATGTTGTATCAAGTACACCTCGTCTGAGCAAGATTTGAACTCACAACGTTAGTGATGATAGGCACCGATTGCCTAGGTAGTTGTAAATCCAACTACCATGCGATCACTACCACGATGACTTCTTCATAACTTGATATTTGATCATTAAAAAAAAACAAAAACCCCCAAAAAAACAGGAAGTTATAAAGTTTGTACTTTTAAACAAGTTATATTTCTAATTAAAATGTATATGTAATTTGAATGAATTTTTTCCTTTGATTCTTATCGAGCGATATTGTCAATATCAACAAAGTGACTCTGATATGAAAAATTATCTGTAAATGTGACGTCAAACACATTATGATGTTATCAATAAAAACAATAATTTCAATTTTGAAGGTTTCCACATACATTATCAGTATTTAACAGCCTGTCCTATTGAACTCCCTGCTATTCAAGTGATAATATTTGTCTCGACCTTCACAACTGCTGTTATTCTATTAAAGTCAATTTTGATACAATAACTGCTTATTTGAGCGAGTGATTGTTGTTTAATGCCAACTCAGCAATTTTTCAGATATAACATGGCAAGAAGAAGTTAATTTTCAATGAGATGATGAGGTCGCTTTGTACAGGACCAACACACTTAGTTGGATTTTTATAGTACTAGCTCACTGAAACAACAGTCCGCGGGTAGACATGTCACCCCACTCTGACACATTATTCTGATTCTGAGTCAACTAGTCTTTGCTCTTTCTCCTAAATGCTGCATGCTTAGCGGAGAAGAAACGAATACTAATTTGATAGTCTTTGGTTGGACCCGATCTGGGCTCGAAACCACGATCTACCGCACTTGAGGCGAGCACGCTAACCATTACACCACCGATGCGGTTCTGTCTATTTGAGAGCAGATTCTCATTAATTACCTCTGTGATTCAGATTCAGAGAAGCCCATATCCTGAAGTTTGTTTCTACGGTACAGTTCGTAGTGAGTTCTGTGGGTTGACTCTCTTAAGTCTTCCATGTTTGTTCTGATCAACATCTCTCTGAGTTTGACAAAGTCGCAGTGATTCTCATTTTCAACTATAATAAAATACATATACATAATATTATCTACAGGCAGACGTATGAAAGAAGGTTATACTGTGAAATAATGGGCTAAAAATAAAGCATTTTCAAACAAATAAAAAAGGAAAAAAGAGGACAATTTTCCTTCAAGTAAATTGTAAGTCCATGCATGATGAGAAAGTACAATGTTTGCATCTGAAAATAGCATTTGCATAGATACATCTTGACAGTTGTATTACTATAGATATGAAATCAATTGTAAACAAAAGAAAATCCTAAAATGTACCTGATTTACATATCAAAGTAAAGGAAAAGCATTATAATTGCTATTATCCATCTGACAGTCACATTATCAATAAAATTCTTAATATAAATACCAAATATATATTTTTTCATATACCAGCTTAAATTCTTTTTAAACACAAAACATGTCTGAATTTTGATTAGTTTTTTAAAATGAATATCCAGGTCAGATTAATGTCATCACTTTACAAATATACTATACCTTGGACTGTTCCCCATGGATATTGTCTAGCCTTCACCATCTTGTTGCCCATCTTAATTTCATCATTACTTCCTACTACAGCAAATGGTAAATGGGACTAAATAAAAAAAACATGCAGTGACTATTAAATTATTGTATGGAATAGTATCCATATAATATCCGTATTTTAGCTAAGTCAAGTCTAGAAGTCAATAAATTATGGTATTCACCTGCTGGAAGTAATATTCACTGGATGACGTCATAACGCATTATAGTATGTGATAAAACAATTACAGGCTTTTGTATCAGTGAATATTATACAATTGATGACTTTTAAGGAGGTGGATACAAGGATTTATTAACCCAAGAATATTATATTTACCGAGGCAAGCATATTAATTGTTTTATTATATGATACATTTTATATGTTATTTTCACTATTAAAATAAGTATTTATCACAACGTTTTCTTTGGTTTAGCTTGGTACGTTACGTCATGCCAGGTGAATAAATGTTATATATAACGTTTTATCAAAGAACGTTACTAGGGACATCAGCCAATCAGAAAAGACATTATCTGAAGTCATATTAGAGTATTTATTGACCTGCAAATCCAATATTGACCTCAGCCTTCGGCTTCGGTCAATATTATTTTACAGGTCAATAAAAATTCATATTCACCTCTACAAAAGTCTGTAATTGTATATTATAGCATACTCCAAGTAATCTAAATTTCTCAATGGAACATATTTTTTTCCTAAATTTAAAATATATCAATATTTCTCAAAATCTAGCTATAACTGTGGATTCTGCTTGTATTTATTTACATTGCTAAAGATGTATATCAAAGTAAATATTTCATAGTTTTTTCTGTCAAAGTTTAATTTACACTTAAAAAAACTTCCCTTGTAAAACCAAAATTTAACTGTTTTTAAATGCACTTTTACAACTTTTTTATTATATTAAATATGGAGAGGAAGGTCAAAATTTGATTAACGTTACTTAAAAAAGACAGATGATTTAATTTGTCAGAGATGATAAATAAAGTGAGTAGTGTTTCAGTTATATCATGGAGAGTTACATTTCAATGAGATAATGATGTTCACTATGTACTAGACCAACACGCATTGCAGGATTTTAATAGTCTACAGGTAAGACATGTCACTCCACTTGAACACATTATCCTGATTCGAACGAAACCAGTCTTTGCTCTTCCTCCTTAATATTGCCTCCTTACCTAAGAAACAGTAAATATCAATATTATAGTCTTTGGTTTGAGCCAACCGAGGTTTGAACGCACGATATACCGCACTCAAGACATTGACAGAGGTTGATGTAAGAGCTAAGATGAAGGAAAGATAACTCTGGTAGAGTGAAGGGAGGTAACCTACATTCATAGTTTTGTTGGTCTCTGCTACGCTCTCATCATCAGTAGGAAAATTATAAATCTGTACACCATTAGATGTTAGTTCTGACATAATCTTAGCCTTAAATTTCTGTAATTCAGCCTTTGTGATGGTGTCTGCCTTGGCTATCACTGGTATTATGTTAACTTTACTTTCTAATTTCTTCATTGTTACAAGATCTAAGGCTTTCAGTCTGTGAAATAATTAAAATAAAATACTGATAAATACGATAAATTTGTGAATATGAAGTTTTCGAGGAGTTAAGAACACATATAAATGATTTTTATTCAAATTACCATAAACAGCCTTATATTACCTGCATTGGTGCATTATCTGTATGCTAATTTTCAAGTCAATATCTTCTGAAATATCTGTACCATCACATCAGATATCTTGAAAAAAAGTTTCTCAGAACTTATTGTAGTATAAATTCCACACCCACATACCCGAAAATCCCTTTATGTGTAAATTTCTGCTAATACAAGGCTTTTTACGGTACTTATAACATTTTCCAGTATTAGAGGAAGCCATGCTGCCTGTAGGTGAGGAGTTCACTTCTTAGTATTTAGCAGTCTTATATTGGATTGCAGTTGAACACACATCACATTAAGTCTGTAGTAAAAATTGTCATCTACATGTAAAATCTATGAAAATTTAAGATAATGGAAATTTATATATATTTTAATAATTAACACAAGCTGATCGAGATGCAGAACATTTACAACTACCTGTGCAATCAGTGCCTATCACCACTAACGTTGTGAGTTCGAATCCTGCTCAGACGAGGTGTACTTGATACAACATTATAACTGAAATATTGTTGAAAGTGGCATTAAACACCATAATCCTAACACTAACCCTCAACCTCCAGTGAAATAGTAAAATAAAATCATTACTTTACAACTTACAAGTCATGAAACAGATCTGAAAAAAGCCTCCATTTAACACCTTGCTATTAACATACTCCTGATATATATTCCACATTATTGAAGGTTTAGGGTTATGGTGTTTAATATCACTTCCAACAATATTTCAGCTATATCATGGCGGTCAGTTTTATTGGTAGAGGAAACCAGAGTACCCGGAGAAAACCATTGACCTGCTGCAAGTCACTGACAAACTTTATCACATAATGTTGTATCAAGTACACCTCGCCACGTGTGGGATTCGAACTCACTACGTTAGTGGTGATAGGCACTGATTGCATCAGTAGTTATAAATCCAACTACCATATGATCACGACCATGACGTCCCCCACATTATTGTATGATTTTGAACCAATATCTAATCTGCTTTGAAAAAATACTTACGAGTGACCTGTTGGTGCTATAAAGTACAAACAAGCATGGATACGAGTATCATGGAAGTTATGTAACGATCTTTTAATCTTGAGTTCTTCCTGGAGATATACTTCAAACTGACTGTCAATATAGTCAACTAATGGCTTCCAACTTGCAATATAAATAAAAAACAAAATTTCAAAAATAAAATAACAAAAATGTAATCATTTTCAATAAAACATAATATGACTTCCTTAAATATAAAACCTTTGTACATGAACATCTTTTACTTGTCGTAAACACTTCCTGGTTCTTTCCTCATTCATGACTTATCACCGGGTTTGTAACTAGATTAACACAATGGGTGCCACTAGTGGAGCAGGAACTGCTTACCTTTCCGGAGCACCAGAATTCACCCCTGGTTTTTAGCTACTAAATTTTTAGTTTTATGTGTATGTTTTGTAGATCGTTGGATTGTTTTTTTGTACTTTTTCTTTTGGCCCTTGTGTTGTCTTTTAGAGATTCTGATTACCCCTTTGGAATCTTCAAACTCTTCTTACTTAAACTCTATGAAATACGCCATTCAACATAAGACATAGTTCTACATTCTTGTAAAGTCAACAACAAAATCTGTCACTGCAAATTGGAGTTAGCGCATGGCATGTTTATAACGGACGAACAATAGTATACCATAATACGTCCCGTTTACAGACAGGTGTATAAAAATTGGTCAGATCCAAATTGTATCATATGAAAATGGAAGAACAAACCAAAGCCTGCAATTAACATTATGTTACATACATGTATCAATTATAAAATAACTTATAAAGCTTTAATATAAAATCTTTTATTAAAGCATTCCGATTTAGTCAAGAAAAATAGTTCCGGTCAATATAATAGTATACAAGAAATTTCAGAAGATATACTTTTTTGTATAGTTTTCCATTTTTGCATAGTTTTATAGAATACACAAGAATTCTGAAAACATGCTTCCATTAGTCAAAATCATAGGTGCACATGCAAATACAAGTATGTGCTATACACAACTTATAACAGTCTTCAAAATGAAAATTTGAATCAAATTCTTGAATTTATTTTATATCTAAATAAAAACTGAAAAATTTGCTGGTCTGAACAAAGTTTTACTGGTCTTTGGCCGGAGGACCGGTGCTCTTCGTGAGGACTGTTATAACATGTAACCATGGAGATTGTTTGTTTACCTGTCCTCTTTGTTTATCTGGTCCCCAAATCCAACACTGTCACAAATGGTCAACTTTAGTCTAACATTGGTCTCCTGTAATTCTACAATGAAATACAAACAAATGTTAATCTTATATAAATAAATTTTCATCTTAGATACTTTTTTTTAAGATTTTTTCAGAATTTTCTTGACCTCACAAAATAATAAAACATACCTAAAAGAGAGATTGTCAAAACATAATTAGGAGGCAAGATAAAAGAAAATTTCTGCCATTTCAGGAACTAGGAAGGTTGTATTTTGTATTTTGAGATTAAGAATTGTCTTTTTATACACAGAAGAAATACTGAAAACATGTAGCATATTTTTTTTATTCCATTAATTAATGATGCAACTTCCTCTCCCTACCTAAATATTTACAACCATGCTTAAACAATAAAATTGAAATTTTGGAAATACATGTACATTTTGTACACCTATGTCAGTAATCTGAAATAAAATATGTGATTACTTGAGATACCTAAAATCTGAATTAAAGATCCTTGTTGTCTTCCAAAGAAGGGTATGCCATATTAAAATGCACTCATATCAACCCTTCTCAAAATTTCATTTTTGTCTAAAAAATGCATAAGTCTTACCACATGAACGTGATCGTATTTTACTTTCATGTTTCATTTGTAGAAGAATTCTTACCATAAGTACTAGCTTTAAGTTTGACTCCAGGTAAATCATGGGAGCTTGGTGTTGAGTCAAAGTGAGTATTAAACAGTGTATCCATCATGGTCGATTTACCTATACCAGTCTCTCCTGAAAGGCATAGAAAGGATTAGTACAATTAGAAGGAAGAAACTTACTTCAAACAAAAGGTAACATGTATATTTAATAAAAAGTTTCTGTGTATTTTACTGGTATTAATTGTCTCGCGATAACAGCTCTCTTCAAAATACTGTAAACATTTGTTATCTTTAATTTGCTATTTAACCTTAATGATAAAGTTTGTCAGTGACTTGCGACAGGTCAGTGGTTTTCTACAGGTACTTCGGTTTTCTCCACCGATAAAACTGACCGCCACAATATAACTAAAATATTGTTGAAAGTGGTGTTAGACACCATAACCCCTATTTATCCTTAAAAATGATTATATATTCATACTGATCAATGTTAAATTAAAATAGGTCTTGGATCTCTAAAAGACATGGCATATTTTTGTGCCGGTCCCAAGTCAGGTCCTGGATTTCCAACATCATGGTCTTTTTTTATGTTCAATAATTTGATGCGAGAGGTGATTGTTTGTTTTGTTGATACTGGTGGAATTGTTGACCAACACTGTTTAAACTTTCTTTTCATATCAGATTGATAGAATGGTTACAAGTGAGAGCTGGGTACTAGTTTTGTTGATATTGCTGGAATTGTTGACGATGCATTTTCATATAGTGAAAATGTATAAAGATAAGGAAGTCAACAAAAATGTCAAAAATATTTTTTTATCAATGTGTGACGTAAAAGTGTCTTTGACATTTACTTCACTGAATTCGGTACTGCTTTGACAACTATTTTACCTATTTTGTTCCAGTATTGTTATAAATACTGTTATAGTGACAGCCGGAAACTTTGAACCGTAATGAAAGCGGGAGGTTTGGCACTTTAAAATCTGATTCAACCTACCATTTCTTTAGAAATGCCTGTACCAAGTCAGGATCATTACGGTTTTCACAGTTTTCCGGTTGTTGACTGATTTTGTCTATTTATATAATTATGAGTTTTGCCTTTCCCTTTGTAAGATTGTTCGAAGTTCGGTAATTTAATGGATCTACCATTATGATATACTAACCTAGACATAAAATATTGAAACAGAATCCAGTACTAATGGACTTGTTGACCAACTGATCAGGAAAACTGTCAAATCCAACATGGCCATTCAAGCTCAATGTCCTCAATGGAGCTGATTTAGGCTGAAATCAAATAAAAAGCGCTCATCTTAATTCAACTATTACCAGTTGATATATAATATGACATTTAACAATAGAAATTTTCTGGTTTATAGATTTTTCAGTTTAAAACAATTTGCATGCTGAGATCATGAATATTTTTTTTTAAGTAACTTTAATAAATCGTTAAAAAAACAGTCACAAAACAACATATACTATACATACAGCCTGTATACCAAACTCATGAATATTATTTTTAAACTAAAATAAATCACTAAAATAAAATATCATTTACAGCATGCTGTGAAAATAAAATCTCCAATGTACTGTTTGTGATTAAACAAATTGTGGAGTAAAAACAAACATTTATCAAGTTATTTTTCATACTATAAATTTCATTAATTTTTTTTTTACTTTCATTCAAGACTTTTTTCAAAACACATTTTTTTACCATTTCATGTATCAAATAAAAACATAGAAATCTAATTTATTGCTCACAACACATTTGATTTCTAGCATAACATTCATCAATTGGCCTATGGAGACCGAGTAATAACCATAACACAATGACTTAATAACTAAGCTTGCAGTCCATAAAATATGGTCAACTGAAATATAAAAATATCAATAACTAAATAAAAACGGTCACATCAACCTTTATGACTCATAATAATCCTTAACAAATCTACCAGTAAAATCAGTGCCACTCTAGAGTTAATCAAAGTTCATTATTTAGCCATTGTAAATCTAATCACAGATAATTATGGCTCCTACTAAACAAGAAATCAAAATTGACAACTACAAATTATACTATAATTAAGACAGAGAGCTCTCTCCTATCAATCACTTGTACATATGGTAATTGATCACATATATATTCCATTTAAGTGTAGGACAGTAGGACTGCTGTTTTAAGATGATTTTGTTGGGCAAATCATAGCTCAAATAATGAGGAATGGTTTTAATTTTTGATAAATATATTACTATTGTTGATTAGTTTTGTGAGAATGGATTCCTCAGAGCAGCCTCATTTTGAAGACAAAGCCCGAGATGTGATAAGAGAAATCCATTTCTTGCAAAATATTTTAACGATAGTATTTTTTTCGAGGATGAGGTAATGTGACATCACTGATATCATTATAACATCACATCAGAAAACATCAATATTATGTTGATATCACACTAGTTTCTTGATAATGGATATTATTACATTTATGGTTTTATACAGTATTATAAAACCATGTAATTCGTTTTTTTGTGATAAATCGTCATATTGCACGGCAGGATTTCATATTGAACGATAAATTTAGCAGTGGGCGAAATCCCGACAAAATTTAAAAATATACTAGTCACATGTTTCCTACGTCTGTTGCATTGACGTCGACACAAACACAAACAGAAAGTGGCACAGAAGTTTTACAAACGCCAGCAGAATGCATATATAAATTTGCACACATTGAATTAGTAATATCATACTCAATGAAGTGCAATAATTGTATATTAATGTATGTAAAGATCAAAGGGAAAATGTACAAATCATTGATAAAAGTTTCTTAATAAACACTTTAATTCTGACTATTTCATTTTTTTCTTTCTAGCTGTACTCCTAATTGTATAAGATAGTGATAGAACACCAAAACAGAATTCTGGACTGGGTTGCACAAATCTCAATTACATTTTAGCATCAATTAAAACTTGAGTGTAAATTAATTTCATATACATTTCAAGTAGATTTAAGTGACAATTAAGTTTTAATTGACACTTAAATCTAATTGAGGTTCTTAGCCTTTTAATTCCATAATTCCAATGAAGGGATATTGATAGATATACCGGTACATGAAGATGAGAGAAAATTTGAAATATTTAAAATTTAGTGGCGATTAAAAAAAAGGCTTTATTTCTAGAAAGCTGTATGTCAGATTCTTCACTAATAGTCTGTTGTATATATATGTACTAGTTACTGGTTGAATATGAAAAGCTATGCTCGAGCCTGGGTGTCTTTTATATTTTGAGATGACCATATAGGGGCGGGATTAACTATAGAATCATACGAAAAAATCTTACTAACTTCTATTATATGAAGAAATCAATATATGATTGAGTCCAGATGCATATGTCTGACAAAAATACTTTCATATCTAAATAATGGGTCCAGAAAGGATATTTATTTAATTTTGAGTGGCTTATATATGGCTGAAAATAACACATAAAAATATACATGATTACATCATTTCTATCCTTTATACAATACTTCTCACAGTGTAGAAGTAATGATATTTTTTACTTTGCAGAAAAATATGGTAGTTTTCCTCTAACGAGTCTACAGAGAACTTTCCAATTACAAAATCTAGACAAAATATAGTCCACACAGACCTATAAAGTCATGTAGTCCTGGATCACAAATACAGTAAGCCCTAATCTTACCCTTTAATTAGATTTATATAGACTCATCTCATTAATTAATTATTTAACAAGTCCAGAAATTTCCCTAGAGAGTAAGCTAAATAATAAAGAGAATAAAATGTGACAATGTGACAAAACCTTTGGTCAATTTACAATATTACTGGTAAACTACAAAGGTTTTACAACATGTTGGTCAGTTTGTAAATCAATGGGATGTATCTGAAGAGAACCAACTGAAAACTGGCAATACTGCTATTTTACTGAGAGTTTTTTGTGTAGAATAAAGATAACCTCCCCACTTTTTGTATGCGTACCGGTAGTATAATAGGCACTTTTTATAAATAGTTTCAAAAATTGTAAATTAATTTGTGTACCAGAGGTATATGATATCAAATTTAATGTCTTGATAATCCCAAAAATTATCTTACAACACGTAGTTGAGGCCCCACAGGGGCCTATTCTGACCTGCAACCTTTGAAGAATGATTTCCAATATAAAGGATTATTAAATATATATAATGTCTAAAATTAAAGCTTAATGGGATCTTCATGCAAAAGAAACTCAAGAGCTCCAAGATGGACCATTCTTGAGCCCTATACATGTACAATGTACATACATATAGCTCTGAAGCTGACTTGCAAGTTTTGAAAAAGTTATATCCACCTTTCTGATATCTTGGTTAACACAATTACAAATGAATCAGAACATGTAAACGTTCAACTCTTTTCTTTTTTTAAACTTACTAGTAAAAAAAACTCAAACATTTGTTATGGTACATAATTCATATGGGAGAAAAAAAATCTTACCATTTTGCATTAATTCAATGTTAATGATACACACGAAGTGTATAGACAATTATAAAATATAGGCAAAAAAGCTATTTAATTAATATCCATTCTTTACATTATTCTATTTCTACTCATGTTTCTATAATAAATACTCAAAATGAGTAAGACTTTACATTATGTTGATTAGTATTAAATATGTTCTATGGTAATGAATAAAAAAATATTAGAAATACTCAAATATTTAATTAATTACCTCAACTTTTTTGTTAATTAGTCTATGTCTTAAATAATGTCTTCTGATTTTCAATTAATTTTTTTTTATAGAAATACTCAAATATCTAATTAATTACCTCAAACAGATCAGGAGGTAAATCAGCATGGATGTATTCCATTTTTGGTAGTTTATGAGAGACAAATTAATGAATCCAATGAATTGATTATAAGCCTTAATTTCAAGTAAAAAATTATTTTTGAAAATCTTTTATAACATTATTTTTTCCTTGTTTTAAAATTTCCTATTAAAGTATTTCATTGTGTAAACCCTTTAAAATACTTCCTTAAATTTTATATATGATATCCAGTAACAAAGTATGGACTCGTGATCTAAATTAAAATATTTTTATAATTTATCATGTAATAATATATCAAGCCTTTGTTGTACATATCAATGTGAAGTTAAAACTTGGAAAAAAAAAGGAAATTAGATACTGTACGAGTCCTTACAGAAAACAAAAATGTGTCTATTTTTTCCTGGAAATGAAATTTTGATGTTAAATTATTTTTTGTAAATTGTTATAAAACTAGTTATCATATTCTAGCCTAGTCAGTGTACATTTGTTAAATCTAAATTTATATAC
The DNA here is from genome assembly GCA_963383655.1 of Bathymodiolus septemdierum. Classification (NCBI taxonomy): domain Eukaryota; kingdom Metazoa; phylum Mollusca; class Bivalvia; order Mytilida; family Modiolidae; genus Bathymodiolus; species Bathymodiolus septemdierum. The sequence goes on along the minus strand of OY726524.1, from coordinate 67,818,058 downwards.
TTAATTAACGAGCAATATGAAATATTGAGGAAATTACATATTTTAACATATTTTCAGTTCTGACAACAATTTAATTATATTTATTTATGAAATATCACTACTTTCATCCTAAAATTAATATCCTGTGTGTTAAAATTCTAAAAATGTATGAACAAATGTCCGGTTATATATAGGAGTTGAACTAAATTAGGTGGAAATTAACTTTGCACAAATAATTCAAACTAATATTATTCATGAGAATTTTCTCTAAATTGAACTAATGCTTTTCCAAGAGTATTTTCTCTCGTACTAAAGTGCCTGTGATTTAGGTTTATGGTGTGTAATGCCACTTTCAAAATTTTTTCAGTTATATTGGTGGAGGAAAACATCGATCTCTCGCAAGTCACTGACAAATTTTATCATATTAAGGTTAAATAGAAAATAAAAGATTTAAAAAAAGTAAATGATCAATATACATGTACATCTTAATTTTCATAAAAAAAAAACTTTTTATGTGTCCCAGCATTTTAAGCAGTCACAAGGTATATAAAAGACTCAGCTACTCAATATTTTATTTGCCTTAAAACCCATATAAATTGAAAGTGAACCACAGGTATGAATCATTAATGAACCAAGCTATTTATTAAGTATGACTCAGACCAACTAATCAAAGACCACTAAATCACATCATCAATCCTGAATTACATAATTGTACCAAAGAATGTAATTGATGAGATACAAGGTCTTCCAAGTACATGTATATAAATACACCTCCAGTCTACTGTATTTTTTATATTTTGTATACAAGGTGTGTTAACATGGTCAAATTTTTACCATTAAATTCGCTTTAAAAATCTGCTTCAAACACAAATTTGACCGTTTAAACACTGGTTAAACATGTCTAATGGGGCCAACAACAAATTTGATCCTGTGAACACACCTTTATGTACATGTACAAAATGTATATAAATACACCTTCAGTCTAGCTGCAATAATGTAGCTCCTGTGACAAACTTGTGTCTCGGTGGAGTAAGCGAGCATTTAGGGTTTTATTATTAGAACTAACCTTCAGTCCACTGTAATTTTTATATTTTGATACATTATACAAATTTAGTATAAGTTATACAGGGGTTACAATTATAAACTTATGTCCTGTAAAACTATCTTGAACTCAAAACCTTATCTAAATCAAACCCTGAATAAACCGGAATCTTACATAAACCAAACTTTAAATGAAGTCTCATTGTAGGAAATCTTTGTTAATTTAACCTGCATAAACTGAACACCTGTGTATTCTGAACACAACAGCTGGTCTCAGTGCAAGGAGATTCGGATGAGACAGATACGTTAGACATGAGACAAAATAACATAAAACATTAATATATTGGTTGTCATGACATTAAATGTAATCAGTAATGTAATCGATTACATTTACAAAGTAATTGTAATGTAATCGATTACATTTGAAAATTGATGTAATCATAATGTAATGTAATCATGAAAATTGCAAAGTAATTGTTATGTAATCGATTACATTTGAATGTAATTGACCCCAAGTCTGGACAGGATTCACTGTATGTAGAAATACAGATGAAAATGCTATAAATCTGCCTCCTTGCTTAAATACATGTACAGGTACTCATCAAATAAATAAGAAAGCTATCTGGAGACAACAAACCAGGTTTTTCTATTTGATAGTAAAATACATAGTAAACTTTATAACAGAAAGGAATTAAAAAAAAAACCCAACCAAAAAAACCTGAATATTAATTCAGATAAGAAATAATTCCCCATCTTTTCCTGAGATACATATTTGTCAATTCAAGTGATGTCCGAGATACAGCTTGCATCATTCTTTCTACACTATCCACATCGGTGGTGTAATGGTTAGTGATCTCGCCCTGAGTGCAGTAGATCGTGGGTGCGATACCCGATCTGGTCAAATCAAGGACTATAAAATTAGTATTTGTTGCTTTTCCGCTAAGCACGCAGCATTAAGAAGAAAGAGCAAAGATTGGTTGGCTCGGAATCAACATAATGTGTCAGAGTGGGGCGACATGTCTATCCGCAGACTGTTGTTTCAGTGGGCTAGCACTTTAAAAATCTAAGCGTTTTGTTCTAGTACAAAGTGGACCTCATCATCATTTCATTGATTACATTGAAAATTAACTAGTTCTCACCATGATATACATGTAGCTGAAAAATTGCTGAGTTGGTGTAACACAACAATCACTCACTCACTTATTACTCTTTCCATATTAAAATGGTATTTATATACTTACATGTACACCTATCAAAAGGTACCAAGAAACAACCAGTCACCAAATAAACAGTGAATTAACAGTAAAAAAAATAAATAGAATAAACAAATTCTCACCAAACAAATGAAAAAATAAAATAACAAAACAAAAATAAAACAATGGGTAGGGAAGATGGATCCAGGATGTCCTATTTATAAATATAAATAAGGGGGGGTTATACAGTCAAACCTTGAGGTAACCTATCTTTTTTTCGATTATCAAATTTCGTTAGGGTCAGTTTTATTGGTGGAGGAAAACGGATTCTCTGAAGGGTTAGGGTGTTTAATGGCACTTTCAACAATATTTAAGTGATATCGTGGCAGTCAGTTTTATTGGTGGAGGAAACCGGAGTACCCAGAGAAAAACACCATCATGCCGCAAGTCACAATAGGAGTTGTAAAGCTCAGGCAATATTTTGGTCAAAAAGTAAGTTTTTACTAGTATTCATCAGACATGTGACTATGTATGTACATCCCTACAGGTGGCAATCAATTAAAGGAAACTAAAAGAGAAAAGTGATCTAATTTAAACAGAAAGGTAAATTGTGTTCACAATCAGAAACTGATTGGGTCTTACAATCTGCCTGGACCTCTGTTACCTATCAGATCGACCCAATGTTCATTAATACGTTGCTTATTTGAGCGACCCACAGGGCATTATCCAAATACCCATGCAGTCTATCTATGTTTACAAGGTAAACTGTGACATTGGACGATGCAAAAAGTAATCGTGAACTGATGAACATATATATCTATGAAATAGGGTTGACCCGTTTGCTAATGGCAAGTCGTGTAAAACAATACATAGAACTATCTCACATATGATACCAAGGTTTGACTGTATAAAGTAAAACAATACTACTCGTATAGTATTACTATTCCTAGAAAATTTGCACCTGAATCCATCCTCTCTTGTTACATGCCTTAAAATTTGTGTATGAACTGATTCTGCATGGCTCATGATCACCCTGACCCTGTGTTAATAAAAACAAAATGGTGTGTTAATATGGTGCTTCACCTTGTAGTTTATAAATTTCATTTCTGGAGGAGTCTCGTTCTGATCAAACACAGACTGTTAATATACAATGTATGTATATGATGTACATGTCATATGTATGTAAATAAAATAAATGAAAGAACACATTTTACAGGTACATGGCTTTTTATATGCCTTAAAACTTTGTTATATCTCTGTCCAACAAAGAATTATTTGAATGATTCTTTTTATCAATACAGGCAATTGGATGAACTATGTGGTCCTTGATACAGGTACAGGCAAAAAAGCTTGGTACCAAATTCTATTTTTTTTTGCATTTGACCCATTTTACAGAGCCGAGCGACGGCTTGTTATGTCAGTCACAAAGTGCTCTGTTAGTGTTGTAGATTGGCAGAACACCAGTATATGCACATGCATTCAGTATTAATTTATTAAGAATTTTAGCGTTTATTAAATGAAAAGAAAATTCACTTGAAATTCTCAATAAAAACCAGAAATCTACACAGCAGAGTTCATCTGAATCCTGACCTTCATTGAACTCATTCGTTCAAATTCATCAGTATTGGAATGCAAGGAAACTGATGTCTTTAAATAAGAGTATATATACTTTGAAGAGTTCAGGAACATTAATACTGATTTTTAAAGGGGAATTACTGGCATAAAACAGGACTATGAGTATTATTTATAAGATTACTTTTAACAATATCTTAGTAATATGCTCTCAAACATCAGCAGCTTGTGGTGATAGGCACTACTTGTATAGGTAAATGTAAATTTAACAAATACATGTACGACCACATTAGTAGAGGCCTCTTCAGTACATAGTACATTGCTTGTAATATATGAAAGACTCAGATTGATATCCATCCTCTAATCGACATCCAATCCTCAAATCCATGTCCGATTTCTACGTCACAGACATCTGTACCTTAAATCTATGCCCTTTTTTTCAAATTCTCAAATCTATGACCGTTTCTCACTTTCTCAAATCGACGTCCAATGACGTCACCTACGTATGCCCTAACACTTGCCAAATAAATCGGCCATAGATCTGAGAATTTGGAAAGGACACCGATTTGAGTCCGGACGCTGATCTGAGTCTATCTGACATATAATAAGATGGACATATAGAGTGGAAAGTTTATAAATAAGAGAAATTATTTACTACACTATGTACATCGTATATATCTAAGATACTGACTAACTATGTGTACATACATGGTATATTTGACTAGTGGCGTAGTGCCTTATAGATTTAAGTTAAAGTCAAGAGTACAAGCTTTCCATAAAGAAAAACTGGAAAAGATATGACTCAATTCAATTTTATGTGTATCTTAGCATGGCTATTATATAGATTTAACTAAAAAGTATTGGAACCAGTCTTTTACTTCAAAACTGAAACTAGTGAAGTTAATATTGATGTGACTTATTAATCCAACAATCCATAAAAGAAAAAAAGTTGTTACAGCTAAATACAGATGATATGAGAAATGTTGTAGAATCCACTCACAAGATTATAGAATAATATCTGTATGGAGTGAATGCATACATTTGTATATTAGAAGATATCAAATTGAGCAAAGCTGAGCTATACCTTCGCTGGTGTAACTACCTCACTGGTAGACACATTGTCTTCAGTAACATCAGGCTTGTGTGACGATGAAGCTGAGGTAACCTCAGCATTGTCAACATTTTCATCAATCTTTACAAACAAACAAAAATATCATAATACATTTTCAAGCTGGAACACTGAAAGTAGTTTCCTTCTTATCTAGCCAGATTTAAGATGCATTGAGATAGTAAGACATAATTGTAAATTAATCTGTGCCAAAACATTTTGACAAACAAGCATTTTAAAGAATTTTTTCTATTTGCTTATAAGGCCAAAAAAAAAATATGTGTCTCTTACTGACCCTAATTTTTTTGTGTCTACCTAAAAGTTTTTTTGGTCATTTTTGAACAAGTACATGTACTATTAAAGTCAGAGTGTGTCCCCTGTAGAAACTAGCTAAAACTATTTTAAAAAATAAAATATTTTTCCTACATATGCTGCCGATCCTAATATTTTAGAGCATGTCAGCAGAAACACATGTATTTTTTTTCTTGGCCTAGAAGCAAATTTTATGCAAATTTTTACTAGACTGGGGAATAGGGCTAGTGGCTTTTGGTACAGACTGAAATTGTCTAAAGAGAGACCACCCCTCCAATGAGGATACTTTTACATAGCAGAAAAGGGAGACTACTGTATATACTTAACTATAAAACATTAACCTGTAAATAGTTAATAATGAATGAAATAAATATTTTGTTTCAATTCATGACCATGCAACACAACAATAAAACATTACTTTGTGACATCAACATGATCAACACCTTTTATTCATATTAATTCAACAATTATCTTTATTCAAATTGCCATTAACATTTCGCATGCAGTAAAACAATTTCTGGTATTAAACATGTTATGTGAAGCAATTTTCTAATAAAAATAAAAGGGTAAAAAAAATGTTTGCTGTTACTTATAAATCTGTGAAAATTAGAAAGTGTAAAATTCAGACATCTACCTAATAGTATGTTTTATCAGCTTCTCTTTTGTGTCTTTTGGACTCTTTTTTTTAATTGGCCTCTGGGGAAAGTCTGGGATGTAGAAATGGGACAAAGTGTTTCCACTGTACAACACCTCAGAAAGGAGTTTTTGTTGGTTGTGCGCAGGACAATGTGAAAATATGCAATCATGTGCATTACATGTAGAAGACTATTTGTAGCAATTGCTTATGAGTAACAGTTTGTTAGGAATGGCCACTGGTGACCCCTTAACTTTGAAAGGTCAAATTGTTAGATCATATCAATTATCTCCCTTTTCTACTTTTGGCAATCAAGCCAGCTACACATAAGTTTTATTTTTCAGTGGCCGTAAGATTCCAAACTAAATTAATTATTGTTGACTCAGTAACCCCAAATTTCTGGAATTTCTATGTAATAGTATGATTGGCTTTGTGTAATCCTACCTATCAACTTCTGACGTTCACACCATTTTGCTTCTTTATCATATTTCAAGGAAAAGTTGTTGATCGATGTGCACTTCGATTTGGTGTTATTTTTTTATCAATTCAATTTTACATAGTAATTGCTAACTACATTTTAACAAAAGATTCTTTTGACAGAACACTAAGGTTGTGAGGATATGATCTAGAGATAAAAAAGATTTTTCTCACCCTAACATGAGTGACCAACATGATAACATCACTTGGTTGGCAAAGCTTAGAACAGAGAAGACAGAACAGTAGACTATGCATGCTATACAAGATCCAGCACAACCTGATTGACATCAACAGGGATTTATATATTAGGCATAGTGACAGCAGGACTTAAGAGGCAAACATCGCCTTTTCCAAGAAAGAACCAACAATGAAACATACAGGAATTCCTTCTTCCAATAAACAGTCAGAGACTGGAACCTCCTACCAGCCAGCACAGTTGATGCAGCTACCATCGAGGAGTTTAGGGCTAACCTTAGCCACACCAGTTGCTAAACCATGAACCCCATGTATATAGTTTTAATTGTAAAAATATGGAACGTTTTAGATGTAAATAGACTAGGGAACTACATCTGTGTGTGCCTGACACGTGTAGCACCAACAGAACTTGAAACAGTCTATACCGGAAGAAGAAGAAGAACTGAACTGAGTCTTGTGTGTCTTTTTTCAGCTATATTCAATCTTTCATTTATTTATCAAGCACAAAACAACTTGTCACCCTGTGATTAAATATACATTTTTGTACTTTTTGTAATTAAAGACAGAGCCCACAGATACTGCGATAACCGGATGACTGGCAGATGCACTTCAATCCTGATAAATGTGAAGTTATACGCATAACCACCAAGCGTAAGATCATACCATCATCGCAAACATCACCATCTTTGTTCGACCACAACTAGAATATGCCAGTTCCGTTTGGGCACCTCATACCCAGAGTAACATCAACAAGTTAGAATCAGTCCAATGGAGAGCAGCTAGGTTTGCTACTGGCAACTACAACACAACCAGCAGTGTTACAACAATGCTGAACCATCTGAATTGGGACACACTCCAGCAATGCCGTTTGAGAACCAAGGCGATTATGATGTACCGGAAAATTAACGGACTCGTAGCGATTGAACCACCACCATTCATGCACCATCTAGGTGCCGCTACAAGAGGACAACAGCATAAATATATAGTACCATACAGCAGAACAACTGTACACAAAGAGTCCTTCTTTCCATCCACAATCCGGTTATGGAACCAACTACCAGAGGCCACAGCAGTAGCCTTGGACCTGGAATCATTCAAAAAGGAAATCCAGGCAGTCAGATTCTAACACTGCTGACCTTGTTTTTAATTGTACATAGTCTCTCCCTTGCGCAAGCATGGTTGTTTTAAACTCAGTGTGAAGATGCTGTTGCTGCAGCCCTGCACTTTAATGGAAGAAGAAGAAAGTTTCCTCCACTCACTGACCTGTGTCTGTGTGATGTCAATGCATAATAAAACTAAAAGGATACCCTATATATTTAAATTGCACAGTACAACTTTACTAAAACCAATTTGCACACATGTGGTATCGTATGTAGGTCCTATATGCTCTATGGCAGTGTCTGGGGACTGTTAATTTTTGTTAGTGCCAGTGGCAGCGGCCACTAGTAGTGGGGTGATTAACCCGATCCGAGAAGGGGAGGGGCTGGATTTATTTCATTGTTATCTTATAGGAATTGGGTCAGGTGGACAGTTAATGACTTTACATCTTTATGTTTATCACAATATAAATTTTGCATTATACCTTCTGCGGCACTTCTGGTGCAGACATTCTGAAAATATACAAAGAACGAAACAGGTCTCAAATTTATGACCCCGGAAGTATTCAGTGCGCAGTGAAAGTAAAATAAATTATAAAAAATATTTTCTAATTCAATATCGAATGTTGTATTTGTTTCAATAAATAATGTAGTTATTAATTTAACCCTTTAAATGTTTTTGATGTAGAATATTATTATTTTTGCACATTCAATATTCACTTCGTAAACCCGGAAGTTGTACTGGCATCACCAGTCGGCGACAGTCAAGCGTAATACATACCTGTCAATTTTTAATTAACAGGATGTAAGAAACTGTTTTTTGGTGCACATATTTTAGCTTCTAAGGTTAATTGAAATCAGTGATATTGTCAAAATGGCAGAAAATGAGAAGGAAGAGGAGAAAGAGCCAAAAGTAGCAACACCCGAAGACATCCTGAAAGCTTCTGGGAATGACGAGCTGAAATTTGGTTTATTGATTGGTTTGATCAAAGTTGGACAGGTGTCTAATAAAGATGTAGTTGACACCGTTTTATACCTGGTAAGCACCATTAAAGAGAAAACTATTTTCTTTGCCCTTGTAATCACTGAAATGGGGGGTTCTTCATTTTTCTTAAAAAATAAAATTAAGGAATCAAATAATGAACACTTGGTTTTATTCTTCTTCTTCTTTAGATATACAGTACTCCTTCAAGATGTTGAAGATTACGTACTGTTTCAAATCCAGGTCATTTCCCTCCAAATCCTGTTGAGCACTTGATTCGTTTCGAACATATTCCTGTTTGCCCGGGTTGTTTTACTACTAAGTACTATATTTTAAAGTACATGTACATATAAAATGTAAGAATACATGTCAAAACGCCCCCACAGTGTCTGAAATGAGGGCCAGCCGTATGCTGGCCCGAACATTTTTTTTTGGGCCAGTAAAAAATTAGTCACTGGCCCAAATGGCATAATGGTGGCCCCAAAATGAAGAGTGACATCACTTGTTTCAATCCACTATGAAGAAGTGATTTTAAAGTAAAATAACCTCTCAGTTCGGGGTAATGTCAGTTGGTTTTCATTCCAAACAGGTATCTCACTTTGTAGTCCGAGATTCCTCTGTCGTTTAACGGCTTTTATAAAGTTGCTGTAACCGTTCAACGTCAGAGGGTAATATATACAGATTACAGCGGATTTGCCTCTCCAGCTCTAGGGTCGGCACATTTCCACGTTTCGTGGCTATCGGATTTTATTTTCTATCAAAAACCCTTATATAAATCGCTTCACCAATCATTTTTCTATTCATTCATAACCATCTTACCCTCATTCATTCATAACCATCTTACCCTCAGAAAGTGGTGTTACACTCCATTACAGCACGATTTTGCCTTAGATCCTATTATTCCGCCATTTAACTTCCATTTTCGAATCTACACACGTGATCTCGCGATACTAACTGAATGATGACAGCAACGCATTGCATGATGGGAGCTAATTAATGCAGTGTGCCAAATTATTTGGAGCATTATTTGCATACGTAAACAACATTCAAATCACATGGAAGACGATACATTTAAGCGTATTCTGCAGGACAAACAGTCCATCTACAGATCAAAGCAGAGCAGAAGGAAATAATACAGAATGTGTTGGAAAGAAAAGATTCAATGGCAGAGTGTTGCCAACGGGCTTCGGAAAGAGCATGTGTTACGTTCCCCCTTTTTGGACAAGATACTACAACATTTTTTTTTTTTATGGTTATCTGTAATTCACTAAATTTGCTGTTAAAATCATTACCAATCAATATAATCAACTGTATTAAATTTTATGTTAATTGTTCTGCCTTAACAGACACCTATGATTGGCAATAAAAATATTTGTTTGTTTGTTTATACGCAAATCATCTCCCATGATACATTGCGGTAATCGTAGTTTTCTCGTAGTCATGTGACAAATGTTTGAAAAATGGAAGACAAATGTCGAAATCATAGGTTCTAAGGCAAAATCGTGCTGTAATGGAGTGTAACACCACTTTCTGAGGGTAAGATGTTTATGAATGAATAGAAAAATGATTGGTGAAGCGATTTATATAAGGGTTTATGATAGAAAATAAAATCCGATAGCCACGAAACGTGGAAATGTGCTGACCCAGAGTTGGAGAAGCAAATCCGCTGTTTTCCGTATGTATTGCCCTCTGACGTTAAACGGCTACAGCAACTGTATAAAAGCCGTTAAACGACAGAGGAATATCGGACTACTCACTTTGTTGAAATAACAAACGGTGCTGTCATTTTCTGTTATATAACTGTTAACTTTTCCTGTTATTTTTTAATTTGTAAACAAAAGTTCTGGTTCCAAAAAAGAAAACACTCCCAATTGGCATTAAAATGTAGCCGTGTACATATAGGGATGAACTATGAAAAGTTTAAAAGATTTTCTCTCCGTTGTTGGGGAAAAGTTTTTCAATGATTACCTAAGGATTGACACAAAAAGGTTTCCGATTTCTGTAAAATGAAATTCGTACATGTACATTTTGCAGCAGATTGAATGAATAAATTTCCAAACCGTGGAAGATACCAGATCGCAAACATTATAAGTTGACAGAATTCTCTTCACAACTTTCCACCTCGTCCGTGAAAGTTAACAATTTTAATAATTAGATCATAAAGAAACAAAAAAAAAACACGTTTCTTTTCTAATATTTAGTGAATACTTGTGTATTACATGAAAACGTGTAGGAAACATGTATTTATTGGCTCGATAAAAATAAATAATTGGAGGGAGAACAGTAAATTACATTAGCTGTGTATTCATTGGCTACAAAAATGTATTTGGACCAATCGCTGTGCTCGTAACAAACAGTTTTTGACTAGAAGAGAAGAGTTATCTACCGTTGAAGTTTCAGTTTATATCCCGGTTTCGGTAAAACAACAATTTTTAACGGTTTTTTAGGTAATCGCCCAGACGTTTTTTGTTGGGCCAGTGACTACCTAATTTGGAGCAGCTTTTGGTCGCCCGAATAAGATATTAGTCACATTTGGCGACTGGGCGACCGTCCATTTCAGGCACTGCCCCACTATTTTTTTAGAATAAAAATTATTTTACCAAAATCATACCTGTTAACCTCTAGGAACTGCTAGGGGGGAGATCTCCCCCCCTACCAACTCTTCTAAGGGGGAGATTTTGTGTGTCACCTTTAAACGCACAAAATTGCACCTTGTAGTTACATACATGTGATAGAGTTCTATGCTACAACTGGAGATTTGTAAATTTTTGGCTGGAGATTTGGTGTCATAACTGGAGATTTTTTATCGACGTATTTGATGTGTGTTTTTATTGTTTATTGATGTTTTCCTTATGTTTGTTTCAGTATTGAACCAACTGCATCCCATTTCAAAATATATTGTTTACATTTTGGTCTTATTAGTAGTGTTTCATATGATGAATGAAGGATAAAAACTGTATTTATAATTTATTCATAATCATAAGGTTATAACAAAGCAATAACAATGAAGACAGAATGTTCTGAACAATAAAGTCATAGAGCACTAAAATTAAAAAGTCACTTTGCTGCTGGTGCGTTGGATGATAGCATACGTTTCAGCATTTTTGTGGCTTATCAATTCCATCCTGGAACTTAGTCTTTAAATAATACTTTGATCGGCTTTGGTCCCAAACAAGCCATAACAACTCAATCTGAGATGAATTCATTGCACGTTTGATCGAAATAAGAAGTTTTCCTTGGCATCAAAGGTTGTCCGACTCTGTTTGCACCACGGTTTATAACTATTTTTAATTGCCGCTATCACACTTCTAATCATCTAAGCGTGTGCCACAAACCCACTTCCTTATCCCCAATTAACTGTCAATCAGTGGATAATTGTTGTATAATCATCAACACCTTAATTAATCACCATGACCCAATTTACCTGTAAAGGTGTCAAATAACTGGATATCATGTAAATATGACATTCACCTTTACCATTCGTATCTCTCAGCGTTTTTCGTCAGCGCGGGAGTTCCAAATGGGGAATTTCCAGAAATATTGATCGCAAAATGTAGGTCAAGATTTTATTGTACTTGATTTTTTTCACGGGCGGAAGATTTTGAAAGTTGACGGAAGGGACCCTCAAAATCGGGAGAAAATGTTTTTGTTGGGGGGAGACCAGGTGGGAGATTAATGTTTCCTGCACAGGAGACCCAGTCCATGCAGTAGATAAGGCTCTTATGCGGGAGACTCCAGCGCAAAGGGGGAGGGTTAACAGGTATGCCAAAATGCCCCCACTTTTTTATTGCCAAAATGGCATGTTTAATATTTTTTTTCTACTCAAACGATGATATCATGTGTGATATCTTGTAATTCAAGATTTGTCCAGTAAATTTATATATTGTATATTAAAAGTTCTAAGCACCCTAGTGGTCACCGGAGCTTAAAACATTTTTGTACGATGTTGCTGATCTATAACTTGAAACAATAACTAAATTTTTTCCACAAACTATGTTTGACAGACTTTCTTGGAAGTTCTAAGGCTAAAGACGTAATGGTCACTAGACAAAATTAAGCACCGCCCACTGACCTTCTGTAATTATCCGTTATTTTTAGGAATGGAAATTTCCACTGGCCAGTAAAGCATATTGATCACTTATCGATTGGAGTTTTCATTGTGTACATTGACACCGGAAGTCCAGTGCCTAACGCTAACATTTCATCAAAATCACGTGGTTTGGCAAACGAAAATAAAAAGTTTTTGACGGAATGGAAATGATTCGAAACAACCGTATGGAAGAAATGATTCGAAACAACCGTATTGGAATTCCAATACGGTTGTTTCAAATCATTTCTTCCAATACGGTTGTTTCGAATCATTTCCATTCCAATTCGGAAAGGTACAAGGTGTTTATTGATAACCGCTTAAAACATTCTTAAAAACAGACCTTACAAACAATAATACAGACTTTCCATATTTAAAACTGAAAGGTCTAGTAATTAGAAGCTGTAATTCAAAGGACAGACAATGCTATGATCAAAAGAACAGCGACATGTTACTTGTGTAAGAAGAGTTTGAAGATACCAAAGGGGTAATCAGAATCCAGATTTGAAAGAGAGTGATGTTTTCCTTCTTTTTATTGGTATTTTTTTCATTCAGAAATAAATATTGAAATATGTGTATGCATGACATATCTTGAGCATAGTCAGTGGCCACTGAAGGTTTACTTGGAAAATAGATTAAATGAGTTTGGATGAAAAAGTTGGAATATAACTGAAACATGAAACATTAATTCATGAAGGGAGGTAACAATTTTATATAAAAATAAAAAGATAAATCCTGTATCCATTTTAAAAATGTCTGATCGGAAAAGGGCAGAAGTCCAAACAGTTTTACATGTTTATTGATAGGGATACATACATGTGTGACTAATATTTGAGTGTACATGTACAAAAATGTACATTAATTATGATGACTAAAAGAATCATCATATTTTTTACAACAAAATTAAAAGTGAAAGAAACATATTATGATATTGAAAAAAATATGTATAATCCAACCGATCCTATGGATCTGTGTATTATTCACATGTTATTTCAATCAATTTTCACTGCCATATTTCTTATTTAATTACCACTGTATCATATATACATGTAGGGCCCCGAATTATGCATACATGTACAAACTGATAATTTTACCAAAGAACAATAAAAAATATATATATTTCTGTAACATTGTACTACATTTGTATTTCAAAGTAAAAATCTAAAAGTAAAAAAATCTAGACGAGTTGCAAGGATCTCTGAGAATGATCACTACATTAATGATTAGGCATGATGTGGCTGTCTAGGGATTAATTCAAGGTCTGGTTTTTATCTTAAAATATAGTTGATGCTCATTTCATTACAAAGTACAAATCCTTGTTGTTTGGGATACATTTTCTCTTGTACATGTATTTATTTTACTACATGTATATACTTGTATCTACTAACATATTTATTTCTCACATCATGCCATTGTACATATATACTTAACACTATTAATAGATTTATTTC